>CM053626.1:159971462-160006978 GCA_028646595.1 Phalanger gymnotis | reverse complement strand
AAAAACAAACAGTTTCAAAAAGGGACAGGGTCAGGAGAAAATTCAATAAAGGGGAATAGGTTAGGAAGAAGCAAAATATAGTTAGTCTTTCACAACATGAGTATTGTGGAAGGATTATACATAATGATATGTATGTGGCCCATGTTGAATTGCTGGACTTCTTAGGGAGGGTGGGTGAGAAGGGAAGAAGGGAGAGAATTTGGAACTCAAAGTTTTAAAAAATAGATGTTCAAAAACAAAAACAAAAAAGTTTTTGCAGGCAACAAGAAAATAAGATACACAGGCAATGGGGCATAGAAATTTATCTTGCCCTACAAGAAAGGAACGGAAAAGGGGATGGGAGGGTAGTGGGGTGACAGACGGGAGGGCAGACTGGGGAACAGGGCAACCAGAATATACATCTTGGAGTGGGGGGGAGGGTAGAAATGGGGAGGAAATTTGTAATTCAGACTCCTGGAAATCAATGAAAATCAATGCTGAAAACTAAATATATTAAATATAACTAAAAATATAATATAACTTAAATACATAATATAACTAAATATAAATATAAATAAAACTAAATATATTAAATAAAATTTATAAAAAAAAACAAAAAAATGCTCTAAATCATTATTAATATAAACTAAAACATTTCTGAGGTATAACCTCACACCGATCAGATTGGCTAATATGATGGAAAAGGAAAATGACAAATGTTGGAGAGGATGTGGAAAAATATTTTGGTGGTGTTGCATACTCATCCAACCATTCTGGAGAATAATTTGGAACTGCACCCAGAGAGCTAGAAAACTGTGCATACCCTCTGACCCAGCAATACAACTGTAGGTCTATATCCCAAAGATTTCAAAAAAAAGAGAAAAGGACCTATTTGTACAAAATTATTTATAACCGCTCTTCTTGTGGTGGCAAAGAATTGAAAATTGAAGGGATGTTCTTCAACTGGGGAATGGCTGAACCAAGGTGTGTTATATTATTGTGATGGAATACTATTGTGCTGTGAGAAATAATAAAAGGGATCATTTCAGAAAAACCTGGAGAGAACTATATGAACTGATACAAAGTGAACTGAGCAGAACCAGGACAACATTGTACACAGCAATAGCAATGATCAATTGTGAGAGATCTGGACACTGACCAAGACAGTACTACAAGACAAATCCAAAGGACCCGTGATAAAAATTCTAGCCACCTCCAGAGAGAACTAGTGAACTCTGAATGCAGATTGAAGCATACTTTTTTTTACTTTCTTTATTGTGTGTTTTCTTTTGCAACATGGCTAATATAGAAATATATCTTGCATTACTTCATATGTATAATTGATGTCAAATTGCCGGCCTTCTCAGGGAGGGAAGACATGAGGGAGGGAGGGAGGGAGGGAGCGAATTTGGAACTCAAAATTTTAAAAAAGAATTGTTAAATTTTTTTACATATAACTAGGAAATATTTAATGAAATATATAAAAATATATTTTAAAAGAAAAAAAGGAAAACAATTGAGAATTGAAATCCAAATTAGGAGGCACAAGACTACACCTCCCTTCTTTCCCAACATGAGGAAAGAGAGGAACAAGACAGGGAAATTAAGACTACCTGAAAATAATCCAAGGACTGTCGGAGGAACTCAGGAGAATCATGCTGGCCCACAGCTACTATTAATTCACAGGCTGAAGTCACTTGACTCTGCGCCTCCTTCTGGCAAAACATGGGACTATTCCTCTGGGCATCTTCCCTGGAAGTGGAATGGAAGAAGGACAAGGGAAACAGGAAGTCTTAATTTTAACCCCCAACAGTGTGAGAAGGCAGGAAGGGAATATTGGTACAGTCTGTGAAACCTTGGAACCTTCCACATATGTGTCACAGGAGGGGAGTAAATGCCATAGAGGTTGGGACAGGGGAGAAGACTAACTCACACAGTCATTTGAAGTATGTCATTGACATAAGTATGCACAATGGGCTCCAGGTCGTAGATCCCACTCACCAAGAAGAAGCCTATGAATTGAAAAATAAACATCAATACAGACTACAGTATGAGTGGGGAGGGGCCAAGCCAATTGTTCCTGTCTAGCATTCCTGAGGTGCCAACCCAGCCATTTAAAAATATTCATTCACTTTGTTGTTTGATGAACAAAACAACATCACACTGTCAATTGAGTACTGACAGAATTGGGAATCAGAAAATTGTTTTTTGTCCCAGGTTGGACACCAATTAGCTGTGTGACCTTGTGCAAAATCATAATCTGACTTTGTCTCTTCAGCTATGAAATGGAGATTTCAAATGTTTGCTTTGCATACTTTATGGGGGTAATACAACAATCTGGTCCTACCCTCAAGAATCTTAACAGTCTTGTAGTTGACAAAAGACACCTTTCACAAGAACACCAAACAAAACAGTAGAAAGGTTAAGGACTTTTTCATGATTGGTTAATATTTATCAAGGCAGAATATGAATCTTTCTTGGTTCCAAACCCAATCAATGCTGTTTTTAGCATATCAGGGCAAGGTAGAGATAAATTTTTAGAATAGATACTTTTTCAATGGCTTTTAACTAGTTGCTATTGCAACATAAGAAAGGTAGTATTTGGAGAAAGGAAAACGCAGGAGCAAATCTTGCTTGTGACAATTACTAGCTGTGGGACAATCTCTCTTTACTTCCCCAGAGACTTATTTGTGAAGTTATAGATGAAGTTATTGAAATCTGCATCAGTGAAGGGAGTTTCTAGACCAATGACATCATAGATCCTTGGCATATTGATTAATCTCAACAGAATCACAGGCACTCTCTGTACTGCCCTGCCCCGCCTTCTAAAGGACATCATTATCCATTAAAGAAGCGAATGTTGGGTATAAACTCAGGGGAAACGTGGGTTCAGGCCCTGCCTCCAATGCTTACTAGCTATGTGACTCTGGCAGGTCACTTGGCCTGTTTTCTCTTCTGTAGCTTGTAGTGCCAATCTCACAGGAGTCTTGTGAGGACAAAAAGATATAATGAGTATGCAGTGCTTTGCTTCAGCACCATAGTTCTGTCAATTGTTATTGCCTAGTTAATTTTCTGTTTGGCTTACCTAAAAGACTATTTCTATACTTGTTATTGCATCTGCAGCTAAGTATTTTAAGTTTTTTGCTTATTGAGTCCATCTAATAGCAGCTCTGAGTCAAGAGATAATGGACACCCCATGAGATTGCCACCAGAGAAATAGGGAGTCTTCCAATGATTTCTAAGTTTAATTTCAGAGATGATGATACTGACATGGATCTAGAGAAGAATGCTGGAAACTCATGTTGGACAGGAGACCTTGGGAAGTCTTTTAAAAGCCTTTTAGGATTCTGATTCTAAAACTAAATGCAAACCAGACAATTTGAACACTTGTTTCTGATGTTGTTCATTTGTCCCATTGATGCCAGATCTGGAATGTGTTAAGATGTCGTATGAATTGAAGACAGTGCTGGAAGCTAGGAAGAAAAGAGCAGGAAGCTTTGAAGAGATTTGGCAAGAATTTAATGGGGTAGAAAGCATGGACAACCCACTGATTGTGCCATAGCTACAAATTAATTGGGCACTTACCAATCCATAGCATTTTATAGGTAGCATGTAAAATGTCTCACAACAATTTTAAATAGTAGAACACATAAGGACTATTGTTATTTCTCATACTTTATGTTATTACTGGTTATCTGGACCTGCTATCTCTATGGGCACTTCCAATCCTTCTTTTCCTCCTCGACACTCCACCATGTAAATAAGCCTGGAATAACTGAAATACCCCAAAGTAATCACTTGTCAGGCCATAGGTCATGATGGTTCCTGAGGTCTACTCAGCAGTCAGGAGTAAACTGTCCTGCAAGTTATTCCAGGCTGAGGGTCATTATAGATTCCCCAGGCCTACCTGTCTCTCCAGCACTGGTAATATACCAAGTACTTGACCCCAGGAAAAAAGACACTCTGTGGCATATGTGCCACCTGAGCAAGATGAAACTGGGCCAATTGCCTTTCATATGTGATCTGTTGCCTAGAGAATCTTTTTAAGCTCCAACATAAGTCCCAATCTACATAGCCAGCCACCATACAGCCATATTTCGGAACTGACCGGCGCAGGGGATATGATGCAAAAGGAGCTTGGACTTCTAAGTGTATGCTGGAAACTATCAATTTCTTTCTATTTCCATGCCTATGCCATGAAAGAGAAAGCAGAAGTACACAAAATTTAAGAGTTTTTGCATGAATTGAAATCAATGCAGCTAGAATAAGGGAAGGATTTAATTGAGAAAAAAACCTTAGCAGCAAATCTCTCTGATAAAAGTCTGATATCATGACATATAGGGAATTGAAACAGATAAATGAGAATGCAAGATGGTCCTTGATAGACAAGTTGTCAAAAGATATAAAAAGATAATTTTCAAAAGAAGAAATATAAGTTACCAACATCCATATGAAAGAATGCTCCATGTCTTTAATAAGAAGAGAAATGCAAAACTAAAGCAACTTTGGGGATTTACCTCATACCCACTAGATTGGCCAAGATGAAAAAAGACAAAAATAGTGGACATTAGAGGGAGCATGAGAAGACAGAATATCAGTGCATCATTGATGGATCTGTGAACAAGTCTAAATATTCTGAAAAAATATTTGTGGAAAAAAAGTTGGAATTATCCTTTTTTTTAATCATCAAACTCTACATACTCTTTACAGTGGGAGATATTACTATTGGACATATTTTTTTCCTTAAATTTATTATTTAGTTTTAACATTAATAAAAAAAATTTTTTGAGTTCTGAATTCTTTCCCTCCTTTCCTCTCCTCTTCCCATTGAGAAGGCAAGAAATGTGATATTGATTACACACGTGAAATCATGCAACACATATTTCCATATTAGCCATGTTGCAAAAAAAAAAAAGCAAGAAAAATAAAAAAGTGAAAAAAATATGCTTCAATTTGCACTCAGAGTTTATCAGTTATTTCCCAGGAGGTGAACAGCATTTTTTATCATAAGTCCTTCAGAACTGTTTTAGGTGACTGTATTGATCAGAATAGCTAAGTCATTCACAGCTGATCATCATACAATATTGCCATTACTGTGCAGTGTTATCCTGGTTCTGTTCACTTCACTTTTCATTAGTTCATATATGTCTTCCCAAGTTTTTCTAAAGCCATCCTGCTCGTCATTTCTTATGGCACAATAGTATTCCATCACAATCATATGCCGCAAATTGTTCAGCCATTCCCCAATAGATGGGCACCCCCTCAATTTCCAATTCTTTGCTACTTTTAAAAGAGCCGCTACAAATATTTTTGTATATGTGGGTCTTTTTTTTTCCTTTTTTCTTTGATCTCTTTGAGATACAGACCTAGAAGTATATTGCTGGGTCAAAGGCTATTGAGAAGATTAAGAGTGATAAGGTATTGTTGATTTATTGATCCTATTTATAGTTAATTGGCTTTCGTCATGACAAAGGTCTCTCAACCTACCTCAGAAATTCAACTGGCCTATAATGGATTAAGTTTAAAAATCCAGCTCTCCTGTCTCAAGGAATTTTGCTAACCTTGGGGAATGTGTGTGAACACAAAGGGAGTTGGGCCTGATATCTTTACTCTACCAAGCTATCCTTCAAAGATGTCTGGTTTGCTGTTCAAAAGTCGGGGCCACTATCTCACACCTGGATTCAAACTATGTGCACTTCTTAGTTTCATAAGAGAAAGGCGGGGCATGGCTAGCCCCCATTACCAAACTTCCAACTAATCGTGTTGTTCCCTGCACTTCAGCTCTGTAACCAATCATGTTGCTCCCTATGCCATGATGTCATCTACCCTATTCTGTTCTTTATTCTGTGCTCCCCAAAACCTACATAAGGGGAACTGTCTTTTTGCTTGAGGTCTTTGACATAAACGGAGGCAAGCCACTGACCCATTTACTGACAGGTCAGAGATGTGCTTCTGTTTGTTAAATTCAATTGTGATAGAATGCATAGTTTTTATAGCCCTTTGGGCATAGTTCCAAATTGTTCTTCAGAATGGCTGGACCAATTCACAACTTTACCAACAATGCATTAGTGTCCCAATTTTTCTACATCCTGTTGGGCATATATTCTAAGAAGGTCAAAGACAGAAAGGAAGTTATATATAAAAAAAAATTTAAAGTATCACTTTTTATAGCATTAAGAGAAGAATAACTGAAGTTATGGTATATGAAAATGGGAGAACATTATCATGCCATAAAAAAGACAAATATGAAGAAATCAGGGAAATCTGGGGAGATATCTATATAGTGATGCAGTACAAAGGAAGCAGAATCATGAAAACAATTTGCACGAAGTTTCCTAAGACAGTGAAAGGCTTCAGAGCTCTGACCAATGGAGCAGCCAATCACAACTTCAAAGAACTAATAATAAATCATGTTTATACATCTGTTAACAGCTAGGTGGCTCAGTAGATAGCAGCACCAGGCCTGCAGTCAGTAAGACCTGATTTCAAATTTGGACTTAGACACTTACTAGCTGTGTGACCCTGGGCTAGTCACTTAATCCTGTTGCCTTAGTTTCTTCGTTTGTAAAATGAGCTGGAGAAGGAAAAGGCAAACTATGCCAGTATTTTTGCCAAGAAAAATGCCAAATGGGGTTGTGAAGACTGAAATGACTGAATGACAACAACAGAAAGGACTAGAGAAATGGAATACAGAATGAACTAGAGATAAACAATGAGGTGTTCATTTTCAAACGTGGAAAAAAATAAGCAAAGCTTGGGGCAGCAAAGCTGCTGCAAGCCTGCACTTTCACCGCGTTAGAAGTCGGGAATCCTTTGAATCCAGGACCCAGGCAAGCAGTCTCATTTCCTTCCTTTTCCCTTTAACTCCCCACCTTCTTTTAAGCTTATCTGCGTGCAAGCTGTTTCCATCTAGAATATAAGCTCCTTAAAGGCAGGAAATGTTTCCTTTTTGTCTTTGTGTATTCCCAGTGCCTAGCAGATACTCTGGGTACATACAGCAGGTGCTAAATTAACATTTGTGGAATTTGTTATGGAGTTTGGACTTTATGTATTTTTTTGCAATGTTTTATTATTTATTTAATTTGTTTTTGTTATGATTATTATTTCTGGCACAAAAATTACCTTTTTTTTTTTTTAGTGAAATAGCTTCTCACTGGGTAAAAAATTTATACAGATACCTTTAACGTTAGGAACAACTTCATGTTCAACCAAGTCTGTCAAGAGCACCATGGAGGCCAAGTGAGCTCCAGCTGAATGTCCACATAGGTAAATTCCCCTATGGTGAATCAGAACAGGAAGAAAAAGTTGGAGCTCCTCATAGCAGTCTTTATTCAACCCAACTTTGCAAATGGTTTTCTAAGAGTATCTGACTGGAAAAAATGTTGACTTAGCAGTTAACAAGCAAGTCCTCTCTTTTCTGGTCATTGCCCAGACATTCCCTCCGATGCTACTCAGTGAGATACGAGTTTCTGGCAGACACTCACCTGTTGGATGAGTACTGCTTCTGGATGAAATGGACACTGCGCCTCACCTGGCTCAGCATCAGATCGATATTACCTGCACAGGCATGACAAATGATGCTTCAGCTTCAAACTAGGACATTCTTCTAACTCTCAAATGCTTCCCCATCGATTCCCTTACTTACCTTTTGGAGCAAGGTCATAAGCCATAACAGCCACTGCTACTCCTGCTGCTGTCAATGGGGGCACCATAAAGGCTGAATAGTCCTTACTGGGGAAGGAAAAACACCCAATGCTACCTGTTTACCTGGAAGCAAGTACTGTCACGCACTTGGTGCCTCTGCAGTGTTTGTTCTGGTTTTATACCCGGAGCAAGATATTTCTTCTCTCTAGCATACTGTCACTCTGAGGTAGGGGCTCAGAGCTCAAGGAAAGGGTGAAGGATAACTGAAATCACTGATAGGCAACACCTAAGTAGCAGCTGCTGTCTTACTAGTCCTTTGAATTTAAAGTGTCCTTCTCTATTTAGCTTTCTCCCTAGGTCTGGAAGGCTGCCAGAGCTGCTAGAACCTAGGGAAAGCAGGATAAGTTCATGCCCTCCCCACTCCCAACTTCCATGATGATAATAATAATAGCATTTACATGGAACTTTAATGTTTGCAAAGCACTTTATAAATATTATCATATTTGATCCTCACGACAACCTGCAAGGTAGATGCTACTATAATCACCATTTTACAGATAAGGAAACTGAGAAAGGTTAAGTGACTTGCCCAGTGTCACACAGCCAATAAGTGCCTGAGGCTGGATTTGAACTTGGGTCTTCCTGACTCCAGGACTAGTATTCTATCCACTGCACCCACCTTCTATATGGAGTTATATCTCCTCTGGCTCACCTTCCTTCTTGCCAATACCCTCCATGAATAAACAGGAAAAAAGGTAACTCTGTAAGAAATATATACATATACTTGTCAGTATAGCTCCCTCCTTTTTTCAGAAAGTAAACAAAAACCCAGAGATTTGAAGTAATGAATAGTTCTGAATCACAAAATCTCAGAACTGGAAGTAATCTCTGTGATCACAGTTTGGATTCAGTCAAAGGGCCTTACTTGGAGACCTAGAGGGTCACATACGGCCTCGAGGCCACAGATTCCCCACCCCTGACCTAGTCTAACCAGCCCCTAGGCAGATATCACCTGTATAACATCCCTGACAGTGGTCATTCAGCCTCCACTTGAAGGCCTCTAGCAATGAGAAATTTGCTATTTAGTGAGTTAGCCCATTCAGTTTTTGGACAAATGATTCTGATAAGAAAAATTTCCTTTACATCCAGATTAAATCTGCTTCTAGGAATCTCTACCTACTCAGCCCTGAACTTACCTTCAGAGGTCTTGGCAGGGAAATATATGTCCAGTTTCTCACCATCACCTTCTCCATAAGCAACATCAAGTAGACTCTGTTTGCTTGCCTGGGCTTCCTTCGTAGCTACTCCAGAGAAACAAGAATAAAAATTCCATGTTAACCACTTAACCATGACATTGTAGATTAGGGTACTCTATGTGAGGCCTGCACTCATTCTTTGCTTAGGTTCAGATCATGCAAAGGATTTTGATCTCACTTTTAGAGAGATATTTTCACTTTCTCCTCAGACTCAAAACCTGTCCTCTAGCTCAGGTCTGAAGGACACCTCTGAAGAAATAACTCCACAGGGGCAGATGTTTCTCTAAGCTCAATCCTGTTTTGTATGTCAACCTGGTGGCCTGAGCAGTTAGGGTTTGACCAGACTGGTTCTTTCAAGGGAGGTCAAGAAAAACAGCTGTCCATTCATAATGAATCAATTCAGGGATTCTGGTATATATTTTCATCATCTGAGAGATAGTTTTTCAATTTAACAAGTATTCTTCAAATATTAATTACATCTTGATCAGTTGCTAATGGAGATGAATCAACGAACATTTATTCAGTGCCAACCATGCTAGGTGCTAGGGTACAGAGACAAGAGTGAAAGGGTCTCTATATTTGTGGAGTTTACAATCTAGCCCGGGGAGGCAACATATGAATACTGTATATAATTCTATAAAAAACACATATGGTGATTTGGGGAGAAAAGCAGCTTAGGGGGAAGAGGGAAAGCATTTGAGTTAAGATTTAAAAGAACTAGGGATTCTAAGTGGCAGAGATGATGATGAATATGTTCTAGGTGTAGCAACACAAAGCCAATAGAATTGGTTCAGAGGAGTCCCAGAGGCTATAGAAAACCCTGGGATCAAATATGAATCCCTTTGTTTAGCTTTGAAAGCCCTGCACAGTCTAGTCCTTTCTCGATTTGAACTGCCAGACATTCAAACTCTCCTGAAGAGAGTACAGATCCAATAGACTGTCCGTGTTGTTCAAATGCCAAATA
The DNA here is from genome assembly GCA_028646595.1 of Phalanger gymnotis. Taxonomy (NCBI): domain Eukaryota; kingdom Metazoa; phylum Chordata; class Mammalia; order Diprotodontia; family Phalangeridae; genus Phalanger; species Phalanger gymnotis. The sequence goes on along the minus strand of CM053626.1, from coordinate 159,997,135 downwards.
GGTTTGCCTAAAAGACTATTTTATGAAGAATTCACACAAGGCAAGCACTCATATGGTGGTCAGAACAAGCAATACAAGGACACTCTGAAGATCTCTCCTTAGAACTGGAATTGATGAGGTAACACGGATGACACAAGAATTTACGTTGAAGGGGCTATAGGGAAGAGAGAGAATGCTGGTAGACTGCGGAATTGGTCAAGTCCATCTAGGAAATAATTTGGAATTACACAAGTCACTAAACCTTTCATACCCTTCCACCCAGAGATTCTACTACTGGATATATAACTCAGGGACATTTTTTAAAAAGGGAAGGGGAGGGGAGGCGAGGAGAGGGGAGGGGAGGGGAAAAAGGAAGGGGAAGGGAAGGGAAGGGAAGGGAAGGGGAGGGCAGGGGAAGGGAGGGGAGGGGAGGGGAGGGAAGGGAAGGGAAAGGGTCTTAAATATTATGGCAGGGGTGTGGACATTGATCAGAGCTCCTCTGGTCAACTAAGTCTCTAATCTACTAGATAAAATGACAGGATATAAGGCACTGGTAACAGAGAAAATGAGATACAAGAGTTATGTCCCTTTCAAACTTTCATATCTTATAAGTGGTAAAACAAACAAACACCCTTTTATAAGCTTCCTGGGATGTCAGGTATATAAGTTGCCTTGGACATATGTATTTGCTTTGCAAACACTTATGAGCTCTATGTATGATGGTTACTCTCCCTATTGATACTGGACCTATTTGTAGGAGAGTTACTCCATGTTTATGATAGAGATGCTATGTTACTATTTCAGTAAGTCACATCCTTTAGTTGACTAGAGACTAAGTAAATACACCAGCAGGGACTTATGAGCTAGGAGAGGTGGGGAACCTGTAGCCTTCTAGGTCCTCAGGTGCAGCCTTCTGACTGAGTCCAGGTTTTAAAGAACAAATACTTTTAATAAGGGGATTTGTTTTGTGAAGGTTAGATCCAGTCAAAGGGCTGCACCTGAGGACCTAGAGGGCCACATGTGGCCTTGAGGCTGAAGGTTCCCCACCCCTGGTATATAACATTCTAAACCCATAACTCCTTACCTCTCCATTGAAAGGAGGGAGGCTTATTTCTTTATCACTTCTTCAGGGTCAAGATTGTTCATTACAATTATATAATATTGAACTTTATTTTAGCATTCTTTTCATTTACATTATTGGAGTTACTCCTAGTCCTGCTAACTTCATCTGTACTAGTTCAGAGAAGTCTTCCCAAGTTTTTCTGAATTCTTCATTATTTATCATTTCTTATAGCATAGGCACACATGCAGCTCCGAGGCCCCAGGTTCCCCACTCCTGTATATGTACAGTGTCAGATGCAGTCCTTGTGTTAGTTGGTTTTGTCACAAGGTAAGGTTTACTGTGATAGTAAGGAAATATATTTTGAAATGACTATGATGTAATGTTCTTAAGGTGGGGGAGAAAACCATCTCTTCAGTCCTGACAAAATGGAAGAACAAAAGGCATAGCAATAGAGATATTCCAGTGGAACTGGATCCCACCTGCAGATTGTGACCTATTTGTGCCTCCTCCTCCTGTACAACTCTTACAGATGTTCTCCTATAAATTCACGGTAGGGGTCCACGCAAAGTAATAGGGCCTTCCTTGTGTTCTCTTGACATTATGTTGCTACCAGTGAAGCAGATGGTTGTCTCTTTCTATGATGAGCTCATCTTTTCTTTCTGGTTACATATTTCTCCAGTGGCATCTGTTTCACTGCCTCTCTCGAACATTTTATTTGTTCTGTGTTCCAGCCTGCCACACTTACCACACACTTAACCACAAAGACCTGGGAGTGATCCTACACTTCAATTATTTCAAACACTGTAGTGATCCGTGACCTCCACCCATGCGTCACACCAGAATAATGGTACTAAAATAATGGGCCTTTCAGGGAAAAGTTTGGGGTCATTAAAAGAGCTAAGTTTCTGAACACTCTGCTACTGAACTCATTTGCTTTTATACATTGTGTACCTAATCTGTTTCATTGAGCAACCTATGTCTTACCTAGAAGCAAATTATTTTGATGATTATGACTTTGTTAATATAGTTTGATATGGTACTGCTAGATAGGCCTCATTCCTTCCATTTTCTTTCATTAATTCCCTTGATATTTATTTTTGACCTTTTGTTCCTCCAGATGAACTTTATTTTTTCTAGTCCTATAAAGTAATTCTTTGGGAGTTTGTTTGGTACAACTCTGAATAAGTGGATTTAAGTAGTATTTTCATTTTTGTTACATTGGCTTAGCCTACCTATGAGCAATTAATATTTCTCCAGTTATTTAGATCTGTCCTTATTTGTGTAAAGTATTTTTATAATTGTATTCATACGGTTCCTGCATATGTCTTGACAGGGAGATTCTCAAATATTTTATGCTATCTATAGTCATTTTAAATGGAATTTCTATCTCTTCCTATCGGATTTTGTTGGCAACATATAAAAATACTGATGATTTGTATGGGTTTATTTTATATCTTGAAATCTTGCTGAAATTTAGATTAATTTTTTAGTTTACTCTCTAGGGTTCCCTAATATCATCCACATCTGGGGTTCTCATCGTATCATCCACAAAAAGTGATAATTTTGTTACCTTTTTGCTATGTTCAGTTTCTTTTTTCCTTTCTGCTTGCTATAACTAGCCTTTCTAACACTGTATTGAAACATAGTAGTGACAATGGAAATCCTTACTTTATTCCTAATCTAGTTTATCTCCATTATAGATAAGGCTAGCTCTTGGTTTTAGATAGATACTACTTGTCATGTTAAGGAAAGTTATGTTTATTTCCATGCTTTCTAGTGTTTGGTAACAGGAATAGGTGTTATATCTTGTCTTATATCTGGTATTATATCTGCTATTGATATTTTCATTTGTTATTAATATTGTCAATTATGTTTATATTTTACCTAATATTGAACCAGCCCTCCATTCTGGGTATAAATACAGCCTGGTCATAGTATACAATCTTTGTTATAGCAGTTTTGCTAATATTTTAAAACTTTTACATCAATATTCATTAGAAGTACAATTCTGCAGGGATTTTTCCTTGCTTGTTTTCTGTTTTGACTCTCCCTGGTTTAAGTATCAACTATATTTGTGTCAAAGGATTCATTCCTTCTTTTTTTCAAACCTTTCATGTGATGTTGGAATTGGTTTTTTTTTTTAAATCAAGTTAGCTAAATATTTATCTTTTTTAACAGCTCAGTTTTATTTATTTGTTCAGGGGTCTTCCTTTTTGCTTTCAATTTCGTTACTCTTCTTTGATTTTCAGGATTTCTATTTTGAGGCTTAATCTTTTTTTAATGTACTGGCTTTCTAGGTTCTTTTTTTTAGTTGCATGCCCAGTTCAATTGTCTTCTCTATCTGTTATTGATGAAAGTGTTTAGAGATAAATTTTCATCTCAGTACTATTTTGGCTGAATCCTAAAAATTTTGTTTTGTTTCATTTTTGTCATTATTGTTAACGAAATTATTATTCCAATTATTTTTTTTCTTTGACCTGCCCATTCTTTAGGATTTAGTCTTCAACTAATTTTGAATCTTTGCTTAAAAAACCTTTTACTGAATATATTTTTATTATATTATGACCCTTAAAAGATGCATTTAATATTTTTGGTTTTCTGCATATGTGAGATTTTAATGTCCTGATAATTGGTTGTTTTTTGTGAAGACAACATTCACATGTATACTTCTATCTATTCCCATTCAATGTTCCCCAGAGGTCTAACATACCTAAATTTTGTAAAATTCTATTCAGTTTCTACATTGCTTTTTTGCTTAGTTTTTGGTTAGCTTTATCTACATATAAAAGGGGTACAAATGAGATCCTCTCACAACTATAGTTTTACTGCTTATTTCTCCCTATAACTCATTTGAGCTTTTCCTTGAAGAATTTAGATGCTATGCCATTTTAGGGGTGTGTGTTCATGTGTGTGTGTGTGTACATACATATACATATATATGCTTAGTATTGATATTAGTCTCTGGTATCTTTCAGCAAAATGTAATTTTCCTTTTTATCTCTTTTAATTGGGTCGATTTTTGCTGTCATTTTGTGTGCAATGATTGCTACCTCTGCCCTTTTTTCACTTCAGCTTTATAAAACATAATAGATTGTGCTCCAACTATTTATTTTAATTCTGGACATATTTTTCTATTTTCAAGTGTGTTTCTCGTAAGTAATATACTGTTGGATTCTGGTTTCTAATCCATTTTGCTATTCTTTTCTGTTTTATGGGTGAGTTCATCTCATTCATGTTCATAGTTAATTGTGTATTTCCCTCCATTGTATTCTCTTATATTTTTCCTTCTCTGTCTCCTGCCCCTTTTTAAAGATTTTGTTTTGCTTTTAATGACTTTTGATCCACTCTTCCTATTTTTCCCTCCTTTCCCTGTAACAATTTCCCTCTTATTCCCCTGTTGGGTGAAATATATTTCTGTACCCAACTGTACGTTGATAAGATAAAATGAAGCCCATGTACAAAATGCAGTTAATGTGAAAATCAGAAGGACCAATCAGAGTCTATCTTGTGAACACCGACTCTATCTTGTGCTGCCACATGTACTCTCCTCCATTTTGTTATTTTTATGTTATTCATCCATGGGAAACTAGATTATATACGTGGTATATTGTTTTATATATGCAGGTGGATGTAATTAATCAATATCTTCTCGTTTTATGACTAGAAGACTTCCAAACCTACTCATCTCCCTCCCAACTGGACTGAAACTTACTCTTTCCCCTCCCAATTTGGAAAGCCCCTAACCTTTCCTCCAATTAGAAATTATATTACCTAATTTTGTATTCTGGTTATTTTGTTATAATAGGACTTTTTTGATTAATTAATTTTTGTGTATAAAAATCTGCTTTACTCTGCATTTGGGATCTTTGGACTAACAGGAAAGTTCACTAACACATTCTTTCTGAATTGCTAGACAATAAATGATCTACGCTCAAAGATTTTTGTTTTTTGTTTGGAGAGGGGGAAGGCAGGGCAATTGAGGTTAAGTGACTTGCCCAAGGTCACACAGCTAGTGTGTCATGTCAAGCAGGATTTGAACTCAGGTCCTCCTGACTCCAGGGCTAGTGCTCTACTCACTGCGCTACCTAGCTGCCCCAAAGATTGTTTTCTTAGCTATTATTAATTATCCATTATAGTATATAAGTATATTCTCTTCTCTGACCAGCACAGATAAGAGAGAGGTTCAAGTGTTGCCTGTTCCCCCTCACTCCTTCCTTTTTGTTGCATAGACTTCTATTTGTATACACCAATTATATCAGGGAATTTTCTCCATTCTTCCCCCCTCCCAATGTATTCTGTCTGTATTTTTCCACTCTCTTCCTGCTTCCAGTGCATTCATCTTCCCCTCCCTTTCCATTCTTCTCTTAAGATCATCAAAACATAATCAAACTACTCTCAAGCCCTCTATCTAATTAAATTCTCTCTATTACCTCTGATGATAAGAGTACTGTGGGAATACATGTATCACCACTTTATATAAGAATGTAAACAGTTGATCTTTGTTTAGTCTCAAGTGAATGTTCATTTGTGTTTTTTTTTTTAATGCTTCTCTTGGCTTCATTGTTTGTATATCAAAGTTTCTATATATCTCTAGTCTTTTCATCAGGAATTCTTAGAAATCTTCTATTTCATCAGAGATCTATTTTTTCCCCCGTAGGATAATACTCAGTTTTGCTGGGTTAGTTATTCTTGGCTCTTAAGTGAAGATCTTTTTGCCTTCTGAAATATTATATTGTAAGCTGCTACCTTATAGTAATGGCTGCTAAATTTTCTGTGATAATGACTGTGACTCCTCAATTCTTGAATTACTTTTTTTCTGACTACCCACAGTGCTTTTACTTTGTATTAGAAGCTTTGGATTTTGGTTATAATGTTCCTGAGAGATTTAATGTTTCTTTTAGGAGGTAACTAGTGGAATCTTTCTATTTCCATCTTGCCCTCTGGCTCTAAGAGGTCTGGGCAGTTTTCTTTTCCTTTTTTTTTTTAAATTGATTTATTTAATTTTAGTTTTCAACATTCACTTCCATAAGCTTTTGGGTTTTAAATTTTCTCCCTCCTCCCTCCCCAAGATGGCATGCAATCTAATAAAGGCTCTACACGTACATTCTTATTAAACATACTTTTCACATTAGTCATGTTGTAAAGAAGAATTAGAATGAATGGGAGAAACCACAAGAAAGAAAAAAAGAGAGAGAGAGCGCAAACAGTATGCTTTGATCTGCATTCAGACTCCATAGCTCTTTCTCTGGATGTGGATAGCATTTTCCATCATGAATCTTTTGGAGTTGTCTTAGATCTTTGTGTTGCTGAGAAGAGCTAAGTCTATCAGTTAGTCATCACACAACGTGGCTGTTACTGTGTAAAATGTTCTCTTGTTTCTAATTATTTCACTCAGCATCTGTTCATATAAGTCTTTCCAGGTTTTTCTGAAGTCTGCCTGCTCATCATTTCTTATAGCACAACAGTATTCCATTACATTCATATACCACAACTTGTTCAGCCATTCCCTAGTTGGGCATTCCCTCAATTTCTAATTCTTGGCCACTACAAAAAGAGCTGCTATAAATATTTTTGTACATGTGGGTCCTTTTCACATTTTTATGATCTCTTTGGGATACAGCCCTAGAAGTGGTATTGCTAGGTCAAAGGATATGGGCAGTTTTCTTTATTAATTTCTTGAAATATGATATCTGGGTTCTCTCTCTCTCTCTCTCTCTTTTTTTTTTTTTGGTCATGACTCTCAGGTATGACTTTCAATGATTCTTAAATGATTCCTCAATCTGTTTTCTAGGTCAATTGTTTTTGCTATGAGACACCTTACATTTTCTTTTTTCTTTCTTTTTTAAATCTTTTGACTTTGTTTTTAGCATTTCTTGCTGTTTTGTGGCATCATCAGCCTTTATTTGATCAATTCTAATTTTCAGGGAGTTATTTTCTTTGGCAAGGTTTTGTACTTTTTGTTCTAAACTGTTAATTCTCTTTCCATATCTTTCTTCTATAGCTCTCATTTTTTGTCTACCATTTTCATTTGGTTTTTAAGATCATTTTTCAACTTAAAAAAAAAAACTTTTGCTTTATCTCTTCTAGGGATTTTGATTTGACTCAGGCCTACACTGTTTTCCTTTGAGATTTTGGGGATATTTTGGAGTCATCCTCTTCTAGATTTGTGTCTTGAACTTCCCTGTCACCGTAATAGTTCTTTATGGTAGGAGTCTTTCCTTTTGTTTGCTCATTCTTCTAGCCTACTTTTTGACTTTGTACTTTATGTTAGGGTTTGGTTTTGCATATTTCTGAGGGTGACAGGAGTGGGGGGGGGTCCTGGGCTAAGCTTTTGTCCTTTGGGTTCCTTCAGCTGCTTTCATAGTGTAGAGTGCTGTGTTATTCCAGTGTATCAAAGACAGTTCAGGCTAGGGACATTCAAACTTTCAGTGCTTCCAAAGTGATATGATCCAGGATAAAATATGATCATTGTCCTCTTGGTCTGAGCTCAGCAAATTCCTAACCAAGGTTTAGGCATGAGTAAGATGCTTGGGTTTGTTTGAAAGTTTCAACAGATTGCTGCTGGACTCAACTAATATCAGCAAGAGGGGAAGTGACAGAACTGCAGGCTCCCATTTATTCTGGGATTCCTGCCTCCTGATTTTTTCACTGCAGGTTTCAACCTGGCCTAAAAGCTAGAACTGTGTCTGTCATCTGCTCCTGCAGTTAGCACAAAACACGACTACTGTTTGCTTCTTAACTTGTCCCTTGCTCAGTACACATCTAAGGCCCCTCACTTTGACTATGACTTCTCCACCACAACTTAGTCCACCCTGGATCTGTGACTTGGAACTAGGTAGTAAGCAACAGAGAAGTTAGAGGTTACTTGTTCTCATACCCTGAACTAGTTAAGGGACCTCGTGGAACGACTTCCTGCTGTTGTGCATACTGCCCATGGTTCAGTCTTGATTGTCTTTTTGGCCCTAGACACTGGAATGCTCCACATGGTATGCTCCTTGGCCAGACCATGATCTCATTGTCCAAAGACCTCTCTCTTGCTATGATGACTTGGGCTAAAAAATTTTTTTTTGACTTACTGTGAATTTTTTATGGATTTCCCAATAAGAATTCCATCTGGTGTATTTTTTAAAAAATGTTTTTATTGATGTCTTTTGCTTTTTATGTCATCATAGTTTTCCCTGGTATTCTTTCCCTACTTCTTCCCAGAGAGCCATCCCATATAATACATGGTAATTTTTAAAGATTTAAAAAAAAAAAGAGGGAGAAAAATCCATAGAACTGATCAGTACATTGAAAAAGTCTGAAAACACATGCAAAGTGCAACACCTGTGGATCTCCCATGTTCATGAAGGGATGAGCTGGGGGTAGCCTCATATTTATTCTTTCAAGTCATGCCTCATCTTTATAATTTGGCTACACTCACTTTTGAGGTGAGTGTGTGTAGGGTGTGTGTGTGTCTGTGTGGTTTTTCTTTCCATTTATATTGTTGTAATCATGTATATTATTTTCTTGGTTCTGTTTACATTCTGCATCAGTTCATGTTGATTTTTCCATACTTCTCCATATTTGCCATATTCATCATTTCTTACAGCACAGTAATATTCCAATATATCTACATACTATAATTTGTTTAGCCATTTCCCAATCAATGGGCATCTTTTTTTTTAATTCTTTGCTATCACAAAAAGTGTTGCTATTAATATTTTGATGTGTATGGAAATTTTCTAGTCAATAGATTCTTGAGATATAAGCTTAGTAATGTAATCTCAGGGTCAAAGGGTATGGACATTTATTTGTATAATTCCAAACTGCTTTCCAAAATGGTTGTATCAATTTATATCTCCACTAACAATGCATTAGCTTGCCTATCATTCTACAGCCTCTCCAACATTATCATTTTTTTTTTGTAATCTTTATCAACTTGCAGAGTGTGAGGTAAAACCTTAAGGTTTTGATTTGCATTCCTCTTATTATTAGTGATTTGGATCTTTCATGTAGTTGTTAATACTTTACAATTCTTCTTTGAGAAATGTCCATATCCTTTGACCACTCATCTACTGAGGAATGACTATGTGTATGTGTTTCTATGTACAGTTAATCCCTTCCACATCATGGGTGTTAGGGGTGCAGTGCCCCTGGATCTGGAAAATCTGTGTAAAATTTTTTGGCCCTCCCATTGTACCAGAGAAGTCTGAATTATTATGGTATTATAAAATATGTTGATATTATTCAATACTATATATATATACACACACACATATATATTTTATGCATTTCTGAGTTTCTAAACTTTTCCTGTGTTGTCTGCTGGCCTTTGCATATCATCTGCAGCTTCCACAAAACTCTCCCAAAATTCCCATTTAATTCCTTATACCAACGTACAATATATTGGAACTGTGATATATATATATATATGTATGTATGTGTATACATACGTATGCGCACACACACACACACACACACACACACACGTTTATATATCTTGGATACCAAATTCTTATCAGGAAAATTTGATCCAAAGACTCTACACCACTCCCCACCCCCATCAACCACTTCCCTTCCTATCCTGGGTATTTGTTAATTTTGTCTGTGCAGAAGCCTTTCAGTTTCATGTAATCAAAATTATCTATTTTATTCTTTGTAATTGTCTCTATCCCTTGTTTGGTTATCCATAGCTGTGAGATGTACATGGTCTGCTTCTAATTTTCTTTTAATAGGAAAGTAGCATGTCCACTTAGAATATATTGCAGAATATGGTGTAAGGTGCTGGTCTAAGGAATTTCCAGTTTTCCCAGCAATTTTTAATCAAATAGACTCACATAGATTCCCAAAGTGGATGACACCACACCCTAGGGGGTGCTGGAATGATCCAGGGAGGTGGTAGTAGCCTTGAGTGAATTGGGGTGGGGCACTGAGTAAAAATAAGTGGCCTGGATAAAAATTAAATTAAATTTTAAAAAGCATAAGGAATGAAAAAAATTTTTGAAAAACTGTTCATACATGTTTCATCTGTTGTGTAACTGAGTTAAAGTTGTAGTGATTACATTATTTTCCAAATAAACACAAAAAATGCAAGTTATAACCAATCATTGGTCAAGCCCACTGACAGGTCTTAACAAGCAAGTCTTGGCAAGCAAGCCTATCATGCATTGTCAGGAAGGCCAGCATGCACTGGCAGGAATATATGTGTGTAATGACTTATAATACTATACAGTTACATGATGCAATATTGCATTATCAAAATTTCAATGCAGGAAAAAACCCACAAATTTACAATAAATTATCAAATTTAACATGCATCATTTTTTAAAAATATATTTTACATTTTTTTGAAATGACACAAATTTTAAAAAAACAGAAACATTAAAGGGTTAAAGTAGATTTACAGGGGGCGTGGAGTAAATTTTTTTTTATTTTTATTTTTTTTGGCAGGGCAGTTGGGGTTAAGTGACTTGCCCAAGGTCACACAGCTAGAAAGTGTGTTAAGTGTCTTTGAACTCAAGTCCTCTACTCCAGGGCTGGCGCTCTACTCACTTCGCCACCTAGCTGCCCCAAGTAAATTTTTTTTAAAAGGGCACAGTAGGCCAAATAAGTTTGGGAACCTCTAAAATAGTGTCGTTTCCTAGGTAATTCATGTTTTCCACTTTATTGATCACTGGTTTATTGAGTTACATTGTTTCTGATTTTCCCTTGTCTAGTCTGTTCTATTGATCTCTCTCTTTTTTTTTTTTTTGACAAAAGCCAGATGGTTTTGAGAACTGCTGTTTTATGATACAGATTGAAGTCAGAAAGTGCTGTTCCTACTTTGTCTCCACTTTTCATTATTTCCCTTAACATTTTAGCTCTTTTGTTTTTCCAAATGAATTTTGTGATTTTATCAGTCTGGTGCATTTTCTAGATTTTTGTGGAAGAGATGTGATAGAGGACTGAGCTTTACTTCTTCCTACTACCCTGCCATTTTTGAATCCGAGTTTCTTTTTCTAAGAAATTTGACAAGTTGTTTTATAGCCTGCTGCTCACTGAAATGATTTCTAGGCTTATCTGGTCTTCTCCCTATGGCAAATAATTAACACTGTTAATGTTCTCTAGGTGACTTTTATGATTAATACTATTGTCCATTTCATCATCCATTTAACTAGGTAAAGTTTTAAATTGCTGTAGCAACAATTTGGCTAGCAACGGTTGTGGGTGTAAGACCCAACAAAACCAGCAATAAGAGCTGCTAGCACAGGGTTCTTTAATCTGTTTTTCTAAAGAAAGCAACTTTAAGGGGTTAACAATCTCATTTTAATCAAACATACAACTATCATTCACTTAGCTCAAGGGAAAAAAAAATCAGCCCCCTGAACTTCAAGGCAAATAAAAACAGATTACAAACATCAACAGACAGACCTTGTCTGATTCAAATCACAATTCATAGTTACCAGGGAAGCATCAACATCTGGGTTTACAAACCAGGGGGCTCTTAACAATGGCTGCCCAGAGTCTCTTCAAGTCAAATGCCAGTGAGTGAGAGCCCCAAGGAAAATCATCAACCTCTGAGTTTATATATCTTGTTCAGGGTCAAAGGGCTTCACAACATGCGACTCAAACCCATGTGGCCTAAAAGCTTCTGGCGTCACAAACATTCAACTCAAACCCACGTAAATTAGGCTTTCCTTTGAGGCAAGCAAGTCATCAGACTCAGGATCTAATCAAAGAAACAAAGGCCAGACTCATCAAGGGCACTTGATTAAATAAATGCTAAAAGAGAAAACAGTAAAAGAAAGTCCCACCTTAATTACTGATACAATTGCACACTATCTTTTTCTCATTGTATGTTAATTTCTTCTAGTTTTATATTAATTTTTATCTTTGTTCTAGCAAGTTAATCTGCCTGCACAAAGACAGCTAATTCAGAAATAAATTTCCCATTGGTAATGAGTCTTTTTCTGCCTCTTAGAACATAATAAAAAGATATCAATTCCATATTTTGGTGACTTGGGGGGATACTCTCTAACACCTGTTTCTCTTCTTTAACAAAGTATTCCTGATAAATAGGTGTGAGGCTTTTGTATAATCAACAGGACTATAACTTCTTTCATTTCTTACTTCTGAACCATATTTTCTGCCAATTTTTTTTTTTGGCCATCCATACCTTTACATTAAAGTCATAGAATATTAAGGTAAATGTTGATTTAATTTGGAGGATCTTACTCAGTTCTTCACAGAATCTTCTCTACATTCTTATCCTCTTTCAATGAGTTGGTTTATAAACTGTTTATAAACTACAATTATGTTTGTGATAGTCTTTTTGCAAATACTTATTATGAGTCCAGGGGCGTATGGGGTGCTCGGGGTGGACTAGTACCTCTAGTATGACAGCTTGCATCCTGCATCTTGGGCCATTGCCAACCATCTTGATTTTGTCTTGCCATCAGACTTAGAAGATTCTAGAAGAGACAGTGAGGCTGATGACTTTGTGCAACTCTGCCTCACTTAAATCCAATTCATGCTTGAGTCAAGACATCACTTCATGATGTCACTGGCCCTCTTCAGAAATGAAGGACAAACAATTATGAGTCCTCCAAAATGAGATACTCAAATGATGGCTGAAACAATAGTTCTTGTTGCCTTGATTCACATGACAAAATCAATTCTGCCAAGTCTTTAGCTGACTCACAGAAAAGCTTAAATGACCAACTAAGTTTATATGTTATCCTCTAGGTAAAAGGGAGCCACTGAAGTATTTTGAGCAGGGGCAGGACACAGGGGCTAGTTTTAAGAAGATTATTTTGACAGATGGGCAAAGGGTAGTTGTTATGTTAATTAGGGTGAGATTTTTTTGTTTTCTCTTTTAGAATGCTAAGGTAATCAAGTACCTTTGATGAGTTTTGCCTTTCAAATGTAATGGCAAGCAAAGTGAACTTTTTGTTGTCTTTTGTTTCTTTGATTGAATCAAGAGTCTTTGACCTGCTTAAGAAACAAGAAAGCCTAGTTCACATATGTTTGAGTCACATGGTTGTGATACCCTCTGACGCTGAGAAGGGTATATAAGATCTGAGGTTGGTATTTTGTTTTGAGGCTCTCACTCACTGAAAGAGTGTTGTGTGATTTGACCAGACGAGACTCTGGGTAGCCATTATTAAGAGCACCCTGGCTTTGAAAACCCGGATGTTGGTGCTTCTCTTTTTGGTAATGTGGTGTTTTGATCAGACAAAGCCTCCCTGTTGCTCTGTTTGTAGTTTCTGTTTGCATTTGCTCTGAAGTTCAGGGTGCTGACTTTTCTTCCTTAACTAAGTGAATGATATATGTATGTTTAATTAAACTGAGATTGTTAACCCCTTAAAGTTGCTTTCCCTAGAAAAGTGGATCAAAGAAACTGTGCTAGCGGCCCTTCTGTGTGCTGGTGTTATCAGTGTTTCACCCCCACAACAGCTGCTAGCAACATTGTTGTTACAGTAGTTTGGAAAGTGCAGATTGAGAAATAGAGACCAATTTGGAGGATATTGCATTATAACAGCCCATAAGAAAAAATACATCTGATTGTTTAATATCATATAGGTAAAATCAACAAAGCATGGCAACTGATTGAACATGGAGGTGGAGAGAGAAGAACCAAGGATTGCAAACCCGGGTGACTGGAAAGCCTGTAGAGCCCTCTTAGATAATGAGTTCCATTTTAGACAGGTTGAGTTTCAGCTGCCTTTAGACATGCCAGAATTACCTAGTAGGCAGCTTACTACAGGAGTGGAAGGAAGGAGAGATTAGATCTGGGAGTCATCTGCACAGAGATAATAATCAAATAAAGTCAATCACTGCATAATAAAAAAAGGAAAAAAAGAGGAAAACACAAACCAAATAAAATGATCATAACTTGATAGTAAAAGACAATAACAAACATGCCTTCCTCCATCAAAAAGAAAAACCCCAATCATTCAATTGTCAATTTCCTCTCCCTAGTCATATCCTCCACATAGATGTCTATCCCACTTAACAATATGTCGTATCATGAGTTCTCTAATTGTCCAAGTTTTAGTCTCGAGGATATGAGCTTATTGCCAGAATCACACCCTTCAAGAACCTTCACAATCAATGTGGCACAGTACACCTTAAAGCCCTCCTGTGTCAGAAGCTGAGTCAGTTTGGTGCTTCAGTTTTTTACCACATTGCCAGCCTCAAGGTAGAATAACAATTCCCTCAGGAAACTCAAATGTATCTGTGACTTCATCAATTTGGGAGTTCCTTCCAACCACATAGACCACATGCCTGACCATCTTGTGTGTCCTCCCAAAGTTCAACATGGGCTGTACAGCCAACCTGGTGGAGACCTTCTTTCTTTTTCCCAGATAGCAAGATAGTACCAGTGGAGCACTCTGGCCATCTACCTGTTACCTCTTGCTGTAACCAAGTGACCAGACCACCATCTTTCAGTCATGTATTCCTTGATGACACCCTTTATTCCTGTTCCTCATAGTTCCTTGTTGGTTTTGTGTGGATGCTTGCTCACACCCAACATACACCTTTCTATTGCTGTTTGTGTGATGCTTATCTTCAATTCTTTAGATACAGTGATGTTTTGGGTCTCCTTGCCTTCAAGCAACATTTATAAAATGTTTGTACTAAAAAGAGGGACTTTGGCTGTTAGAGGAAGTATTGATGGTGGTGATGGGGTGCTTGAATGCTGTGTTGGTAAGCAAAACGGGCTCCTTAGCACTTAGTGCCCTTGAAGAGTTTGGCTTTTGTTTGCTTTGCTAAGCCCCAGGCCCAAACTCTTATTAGATATGGAACCTATGTGGGTGTGGATTGGTGACTGGGGTGGGGCCCAAAGTGGGGCTGGCTAAGGAGAAGTGTTAACTCCAGAGCCATGCCCTATTAGGTGTTAACCTAACCTATGTGGATGTGAACCTCCCAGGGTCCTAAGGGGAGGCGCTAACTAGAACCAATCATAGCAGCCTAAATTCTGGTCATTCAGATGACGTTTGATGACGTCTGAAGCCCCATAAGAAGGGAGGACAGAGCCATTTGTGCAGGGCTCTTGAGATGGTGTTGATGAGGAGACTCTGGGCAGCTGTAGCTAAGGAACTCCAGCTTGTAAACTCAGATGCTGAGATTTTGTTGAACTCTGGTAACTATGTATTGGGATTTGAATCAGACAAGATCTGTCTGTCCATGTTTGTAATTTGTTTGTGTTTTGCTCTGAAGTTCAGTGTGCTGGTCTTTTTCACCTGAGCTAAATGAATGATATTTGTGTGCTGAATTAAAGTAAGCTTGCCAACCCCTTCACCTTGCTTTCCTTAGTTAAGCAGATCAAAAGAACCTGTGCTGTCTGGCAGCTTTCTGGGTGCTGGCTGTGGGTGGACTTTCACCTCCACAGAAGCTGCTAGCCAGATTGTGGAAACAGGTACCCATGCTTGGACCCCAGTTCCAAGATCACATTTCTCCCTAGCCTCAAAACACTATCCCTGGCAGTTTCTCCCCAGTCCACAGACTAGCCTAGCAATTACTCATGAGTGGGCCCCTGCAAAACACTTCTCTCTCCTTGGTACAGTAGCAAACTGCACCTATGGGATTCATTAGTTTGAACTGGCTTTGTACTAGCTCATAAAGATATTCAGTATCCATTGGACTATCTATCCCAACTCCCCACCTCATTATATGCATCGTAGACTCCTCATTATATGTAGCCTAGACTTTAGACATATGTATACTCCCTACGTCTATCTTGTCAAACAAGACATTGATGGGTGGCAGATTGGGCATTTCTCAGTCAGCCCTGCCTGCTAGTTGACTTAGTGACATTGCAGGCCTAATACCACACCTCCATATAGCACCCCCTTGGGCTATTTCCCAGTGAACTCTGGGTAAAATACCTGTGAAGTATGTTCCTTTAAGAATTGACCACTCTTTAACCACTCTCTAATCTTGCCCTGAATCACTTTGCAAATTTGGCACATGTTTTACTACAGTTTATATAAACTCTAAGATAGCAGGTTCCCTAAGAACTTTTGCCTGCTGTAAAGGTTAACAGTACATCTTTGCCACCTTGACTTAAAGAATGCTTGAGTCCATGAATTCATTGCAGATGACCCTATCTGGGAACTCTGGTCTTTGTGGTTCTTTACCAACCCTCATCAGTGGTGGTGATGGTGGTGGTATCAATAAAAGTGCTTTGTAATTTACCAAAAAACAATTCTGCCTGCGTTCTTCATCCACTTCAACTCTGGGCCTAAATTCATTTTCCATTGTCTGTCTTAGATATAGTGTTAGCGTGTCCATTCTGATGCATGTTAGTGATAACATGTCTTTTCCAGAAAGTTCTACAATGCCTCGGGGCTTGATGCCATCAACACACATCTGGAGGAGCTACATGGTAAGCACATGAATGATTTCTTTCAGTCTTCCATAACACCTCTAACATGATTCTCTTTCCCTCCACTCAAGTGGCCACTACTCCAGGACCTTGTTACTTCTCACCTAGACTACTGTAATAACCCCTGCCTCTAATCAATAGATTATGATCAGAGAAGGGAATTTCAGAGTTCATCACCATTGAGATCAAACATTTATAAGTGATGGAGTATGCTAGGGAATCACCAAGACTTCAGCAATAGTGACATTTACTATCTGTGTGACTTTGGGCAAGTCATTCAATAGCTGTGGGCTTCAATTTTCTCATCTGTAAATGAAGGAGTTAGTCTGAATGGCCTCTGAGGATCATCCAGCTCTAAATCTATGATCCTATGAAATGGTTTGTTCTCATTTTCCGGTGGTTTTGCTCATAAGTTTCTTGTGCCTGAATACCTGAAAAAGGCCTCCTTCTCTCTGCCTGTTCACATTCTATCTGTTCTTCCAAGCCTAGCTTTCATTTAACATTCATTAAGTGACTGTTGGGTCAGCTAGGTGGTCAAAGTGGATAGAATGCCAGGCCTGGAGTCAGGAAGACCTATCTCCCGGAGCTCAAATCTAGCCTCAGACACTTACTAGCTATGTGACCTGGGTCAAATCACTTAACTTTGCTACTTCAGTTTCCACATCTGTAAAATGAGCTGGAGAAGGAAATGGCAAACCACTCCAGTATCTGTGCCAAAAAAAAACCCCAAATGGGGTCACAAAGAGTCAGACATTACTGAAAAACAACTAAACAACAAAATTAAGTGACTGCGCCAGGCAAACAAAAACAGAAGCAATCTTAATTTAATGCTCTCCTCTGTGTAAAACCTTGCTAGGTTTTCTTTCCCACTCCTGTATTCAACAGCAGTCTGCTGATTTAACAGATTTACCTCATGTAATCAACATTCTACACAACTCTTTATATAAAAGGTTTTGCAAAGCCATGGTAGAGGTGCGTTATGTGCTTGCATAAGTAAGTAGGGTACAGCCTATTCCTCTGAACTCTAATACTTTTTCTTAAACCTTTTAAATATTCATTTATACTATTTAATATCATAATTATTGCGTGGGTCTAATTTTCTAGATTTTAAATTCATCAAGGACAAGGACCTTGGTGTTTTCTTCAATACTTGGAATCTAACAAATGACTGTTAAATACCTACCTATTGTATGTAGGGCAGCGTGGCAGACATACAAAATTTTTAAAAACAGCTCTTATTCTCAAGGAGTTTGAACTCCTCTAGGGGAATGTACAGGTACATAGATAAGTATAACATCTTGCCCCTTCCTTCCATTTGGCAGTCTGTCTCCTGTTGAGAGTGTAAAGGAGAGAAGCAGGTATCTAACCATCAACACACAAAGCTTCTCTTGCCTGATCTCCCACAGTAGTGAAGAGTCCTCCTTCCTTCCTTTCTCCAGATAAAATCAGGTAGCATGAACAAGCATCCTATGTTCTACCTTGTACCGTCCCATTCTGTTTGTCTTTTGCCAAAGCTGTGTGTGTAAGCTGTCCTATTTTTTCTAAATTTTTGAAATTATGAATCTCTTCAGAACAGGATTTTAAAACACAATTTCCCCCCTCCCCCCAATAAGCAACCAAACATTTGCCTAACACTTACTATGTATTCAGCACTGCTGGGAATAAAGAGAAATCATTAGGTATGACTCAGATCCAAGCCCACAGAGACAATGAACAGGATCTAATATCCTACTCTTCCTATTTACATTAGCCAAACCTCAACATCAGGAAACTGTTCTATTCCAACTTCTGAAAAGAGGCAAAACAGGTGACTTTTAGAATGGAGAAGGTAGGAGCATTGTTCTTTGTGCAGGGGCAGAGAGATCTTGGCAGGATTAAATAATAATTATTATTATCAACCCTGGTTTTTTTTTAACATCCCAGAATATCTCCAGTTATCTAAATGAGTGTCACCAAAGTCTAGAAAAATTATTAAAACAAAAGATTTTAAGTGAAGCCAGCCTGGAAGTTCAGAACTTGAACTGGGTTCACATACTGCTATCTCATACTCACTGAGTGACAAAGGGAAAATCTCTTAACGTCCTGAAAAGTCACCCCAGGCAACTCCAAGACCATAAATTATAGATACTTGTAGATCTATAAGAGGGTAAGGAAGTTCTCAGACATAAATTCACCAATCCAATACACACATGCCTCCTCAAGTCAATTTAATTATTAATAAAAGAGAAAACACTCAATGGAACACAGTATTCAACAAGGGAGTCCAAAAAACCAAACATTGTGAATCATAAACCTTTACAGGCCTCAGAAGAGTTCCACTGGCCTTCAGTAAGGTGCAAAGGTTCATAGATTTTGTATTTGCTCTACCCCTACCTAAACAGGGGTTATTCAGGTGGCAGTTATTTGTGGAACTTGGGAGGTAGGTAGGAGAGCATCACAAAATTCTACAACTTGCCTGACCTTTTCAAGTGAAACTGTTATTGCCCTCTTATAGGTGATACAGGTCTTAGCACATTTGTGAAATTTCAGAAAACCAGGATCCTCTGGTTTCATCTAGTCTTTTCCAGGTATATTTTGACCCATAAGAAACAGTCAGTTGAGGAGAGATTGCTGCCCTTACCCTCTGTTCCCACTCGAACATGAGCCTTTATCACTTCCTCAGCGTTCAATCGGTGGGACCATCTGCTGGGGGAATATTGCTTCTCCAGGTCCTATAGCACACAGAGGCTCAGGATTTCTGAGTTGGAAGGCATCTCAAAAACCAAATAATCCAACCCATACCTAAAGGCACTCCTTCCCCATCCATTTCCCCCCAACAAATGAGACAAATGATGAACCAGCCTTTGCTAGATGACCTTAAACTAGGAAGAAAGCATTACTTCCAGGGCAACCTATTTCCCTTTGAACAGCTCTAATCATTAGGAAGTTTTCTTTACCTAAATTTATCTCTTTATAAATTCCCTCCAACCATTAATCCTAGTCAAAAATAGTAATAATGTAATAATTAAATAGTTATAGTGGACATTTACATAGCACATTGAGCATTTTACATACATTCTTTCATTTAGATTCTCACATAATGGCAGTGATTGAGATGTGGGAATTCCCTAACTCCTGAAGCAACATATTGCAAAATAATTCAAATTGTTAGAATTTTTTTCTTCTTGTCAAACAGAAATTTACACTACTATTCACTTCTACTAGCTCTTCCTTCCGGGCCAAGTTTACCTTTTTCTTCCAAGTGACAGCCCTCCAAATACTTGAAGACAGTGGTGATGTCTGTACTAAATCTCTTCTTCAGGCTAAATATTACTAGTTACTTCAAACTGATTTTCACATAGCAGGATCATATTAGCCAGTATTTCACACTGGCCCTTCAACAATCTGGTAGCGCTGAGAGATGGAAACTCATCCTTGCTCCCAAAATGTAGTATCTAGAATTCAATAGTTCAGACGCGGTCTGACCAGGGCAGAGTACAAGACTGTTGTCTCCCTCATTCTGAACACTAGAGCTCCCACAAGGACGCCTGAATTTGTTTTAGTTTTTTGTGGGTGGAGATAGGGGAAGGGGAAGGGGAAGGAGAGAAGAGCTTGCGTCGCACAGCTTAGTTGGATTAAGCCTGCAGTGCTTTAAAAAAAAAAAAGTTCCTCTAACATTCCCCTTCTATCAAGTCACCCTTCTTCCATTCAATATTAAGTTAATCTTCTGAAGACAAGGGTGGAACTTTACAGGCATCCCTAATTAAGTTAAATTCTATTAGATTTTAGCCTATCCAGGTCTTTTTTGCATCCTAATCTGTCTAAGAGAACTTTCTCTCCCAGCTGGGGGCCATCTGCAAATGTTGTTAAATACCATTTATGTTTTCATGAGAATTCAGGCTGAGATAACAAACGATCTTAGGATGGTGGCTGGCAGAGAGAGAGTGGAAGGCAAGGGGAAATCTCCAGTTCACCACCTTTCTGTAGCTTCACCGAGTCCCTCCAGCCCCAGGCTCCCCGGAATGTCCCGCTCTAGTCAACCCTGCTCAGTAAAGTGTCCCCTACCTCCTTGGACAGCGCCTTCCAGGGAGAGTCTCGGGGGCTCAGCTGCAGGACAGCCATGGCTTTTGCAGACCGTCAGGCTGGGATCTGCCGGCAGCTGCAGGGTTTTAACATATCTGAAAGGAAGGCTGGGTCTCCGGTATCCAGCCGGGGGCGCCCAGCCCGAGGGAGTAGCCAGCTTTCAGATTGACAGCCCCAGCGGCGGGACAGGCGAGGGAGGTGAAAGAGACCAGAGGAGGGAAGAAAGGCGGGGCACGAGACCCGGTCGAATCTCCCGCCGGCCCCTAACTCGGCCGGGATTAGTCCGGCGCCGGGCGCGAGAGCTCCCTATTGGCTGTTGAGTCCAGGTTAAAGGCCGTCTGCGCGGGAAGCGTGCCGCGAGAGGACCGCTGAGCTGGCCAGGTAACTCCGCTTCTGTCTGCTCCGGACTCGAAATGAGCTGCGTTAACCTGCCCACCGTGCTGCCCGGCTCCCCCAGCAAGATCCGGGGGCAGATCCAGGTGAAGGGGGCCAGGGTGGGGTTCAGCGGGGCCATTGTTGTTCCCAGGCTGGAATGCCAAGGGCGTTGGGCTAAAAGGTGAGATCACCAGTACTTCCCCCATGGCGGGAGCACTAATGACATTTCTTATGTCCTCTGCAGGTGATCTTGGGGCCCATGTTCTCCGGGAAAAGGTAATCTCACACGGGAAGGGGCAGAATGGGACGGGGAACTGAGGCGGCAAAGGGAGGGCTTCAGAAGGCCGTGGGGAAGTTGGCCAGTGATTCAGGACTCATTACTGAGCTTTAAAGACAAAAATGAAACGGGTCCTGCCCCTCCCCTCCCCCAAGAGGGAGGCAACATGTATACACATATTTACATGGGCAAAATGCGTCCTAGATAAATTGAGGGGAGAGGCACTAGCAGCTGCGGAGATGGGAAAGGACTATTGGAGGAGGCATTTGAGCTGAGTTTCGAAGGAAACTGGGGGATTCTCAAATGTGAAGGGGTACATTACAGGCATGGGGTATTAATAGTCTGTGCACAGGAAAGGCCTGGAACGTCTAGTGTGAGGGAAGGGGAGTAACAGATGCTAAGCCTGGAAAGGGTAAGTTGGAGCCACGTTGTTTTATTCGTTAATGAACAAAAAAAACATTTATCTTGTGCCAAACACAGGGCTAAGCTTTAAGGATACAAAAGAGAAGAGCTGTAGTCCCTGCTCTCAGGGAGTTCACATAATTGGGGGAGAAAGCACGTATAAAGAGCTTTAAATGCTGAACACAGGAGTTTAAGTTTTTGTATTTGATGTAGAGGTAATAGGGAGCCAGCCACTGGAGTTTACTAAGCAGATAAGTGAGAGAGGCCTTGGTAGATGCAGAAACTCCTCCTTTTACCCCCACTTCTGACCCCCCACATGGAAGGGCCTTCTGCTTTATTGCTCCCTTGCCTTATGAAACAGACATCTGAACACCCACCTGATGCTTGTCGGCTCACTTTGCTAATTAGAGTCTCCTTTTCCTCACTGTCAGTTGTTTTCTTTCCTTCCTATGTGAAATAGAGAACATCTTTTTTTCTTTAAAACTAAAGAAATAGCCAAAAACACCAGGATGTATATTTTCTGTGCTAGTTCCGTTACTTATAACTTGCATGACCTTGACCAAGTCATTTCACCTGAGAGAGGTCCTCAGTTTCCTCATCTTTTAAATAATGGTGTTGAACTAGATGGTCTTGGAGGTCTTTTCCCACTCTAAATTTACAACTCTCTGGGCCTCGATGCAGAAAGGGGAGCTGACACATCATCCTCATTCTCTCCTCCAGTCTAAGGAAGAGGTCATTGTTCAGACTTGTCTGACTCTTCATGACTCTATTTGGGTGGTTTGCCATTTCCTTCTCCACCTCATTTTGCAGATGAGGAAACCGAGGCAAATAGGGTAAAGGGACTTGCCCAGGGTCACACAGCTAGTGTCTGAAGCTGAATTTGAACTCTAGTCTTCCTGACTCTAGGCCCAGCTCACTGCCCACTGTGCCACCTAGCTGCCTGAGGAAGAAATGGCCTTCTCCTTTGCCAAATCCAGTCCTTCTACTTAAGCCTTCCATCCTATTCTTGCCCTTCCCTAAGAGCTTATTCCTTTAGTTATTCTCCCTTGGATCTCTTTATTCTCTCCTTATCTACTGATTCCTTCTCTGCATCTAATCAACATGCCTCTTTAAAAAAAGTCTCCACTTTTCTTTAAAAAAAAAAATGAAAGTTCTCAACTGACTCTCATTCCCTCAAGCTGTCATCCAATAACTCTCCTCCCCTTTACTCCTTCTGCTTCCTTACTGCACACTCACTTAACCCCTTTAACTCTTGGCCTCCAACCCTACCAGTGCACTAAAGCTGCTTTCCCTTTGGATCTCTTACAGTTAAATCTAATAGCTATTTCTCAGTCCAAATCCCATTTCTCAAACTTACCCATTTGATCTCCGCTGATCAAGTGACTACCCTCGCCAATTTCCTGGGCATGCTTTTCTCTCAAGACACTGCTCTCTTGGTTTTCCTTCTACCAATGTTCCTTTCAAGTTTCCTTTGCTGGATCTCCACCTATCTTTTCCCCTTCTAAGAATGAGTTTATTCTAGGCCCTTTCCTGCACCCTCTTCTCTTTTTTCCCCTCATCTTTGACTCAACTTGCCTTTACAGCCCTCCCTCATCCAGCCAATTATCAAGTCTTCTCAGTTTCACCACCATGACATCTCCTGCATCCCTCCTCTTCTCATCACTCCTGTCGTAATCATCACCTAGATTCTTGTAATAGCCTACTAATTGGTGTCCCTGTTTCTTGTCTCTTCTCTATTCTGTTTTTCACATAGCTTCCAAAATAACCTTCCTAAGGGATGGGTCCGGTCATGTCATTATCCAACTCAAAAAATCATCACTTATTCACTATTGCCAATATGGCAAGATACAAAGTGTTAACCGGGCACTTGAAGCCCCACATGATCTGGCTCCAACTTACCTTTCCAGACTCTTTTCATATTATTTGCTTTGATGTACATTCCAGCTAAACTGGATTTACTAGCTGTTCCCCAAACTCAACAATCCATCTACCATCTTTGCATTCCGCACCTGGAATGTGCATGGTCCTCACATTTACATCTTGGAATCATTTTTTCTTTCAAAGCTTAGCTCAAATGCCATTTTCCTGATAAGTCACTTTGCTAATGTTCTCACTTCCTTGTGAGCACTTATCTGCATATTACAGAATGTGTACTCCTAGGATAAGAATTCATTCTATATGAGTAGATTAACACTGACAAAGAGAACCACTCTTCAGGGGTGTTTCTCTTACGTATGATGTAAATACCCTTCTCTCCATGCCTTAGTTTAATGTTTTATTTCAGCGGGTTTTTGTCTTGCACTATGTGCCCAGATCAGATTTTATGATTCCCTGGGTGGAGGGGGTGCGAATTAGGTGTTTTGGATCATTTGGTTCTGACTGTCCTGCCTTCCTCCCTCTTCTGGGGAACCACTTTGGTTTTGTAGCACAGAGCTCATGCGCAGAGTCCGGCGATTCCAGATTGCTCAGTACAAGTGCCTCGTGATCAAGTATGCCAAAGATACTCGATATGGCAAAAGTTTCTCCACACATGACCGGTCAGTTCCCTCCTCCAATTTCATGCTGGTTCCCTGGCTAGAGTGAAGTCTACATCTGAGAAATAATACTATATGTTGCTAAGTGACTCAGTGGTAATTTCCATATTCTTTAGTGGTGTTTTTATAATTTGCTTTTGAGTGCCTTGCTTTGATGTTAAGGTCAAATCCCAAGGCCCAAGGAATTATAGGAATTCCCAGGTTATGCTAGAATATTTTACTCATCAAATATGTTTGGAATAAGTGTACCGGGGCTTGAAAGTCTCTTAGTTACATGGTTGAAATAGGATTTAGCTTATGTGGATCCCAGAGTCCTCTGACATTGGTTTTGTTCTTACTTGTTCCTTTTGGCACCAGGGAGCCAAATGTTCTTAAGCCTGAGGAGAGGGAGGATCAAATTTCATTAACCAGTAATATCAATTACCTTAGGGGATATAACCCTGGAGTGAAGTCTACACCGACTACACCTCCCATACATGAGTATGATATAGGTTGCAACTCTTTAATTTACTGTCTTGCCTTGAGGTCACACAGCTAGAATTAGAGGTAGAATCTGATCTCAGGTCTTGGACTCCCAGCTCCAGCTCTCTATTCATTAAGTCCTCATTTACTTTATTCCCCAGTTCTGAGCCGGTGGATGTCTCTGTCTTTCTTTTTATTGGGGGGTGGGGGGTGGGGAAGGAGGGTAGTTCAAGGACACTGGGCTATATATAGCCTTACCTCCATGTTTTGCTTGTCCTTTGAGAACAGTCAAATGAATGCCTCCAGGATTAAAGACTTTTTATGCTATCAGAGAACAATGTTTTGGGATTCTTTTCACCTATGGCTTGTGGTTTTTGTTTGTTGAGTATATAGGGAGAGGGAGTATTAAAATTAATGTAATATTTTTGTTTACTTTTGGAGGTTCAGGCACTTTAAACTTTTAAGAACAGAAATATGTACTGCATAACACTCATTTTGTTATAAAATGACCATGTTTGATATATATGCATCCCTCATTAGACTGACAAAATCTGCTTTGTGAGAACTGGTATGAGGTGACAGTCTACATGACAAAACTCTATTTCCATTCATTTTATTTTACTTTTTCATTTCAAATGAGGCTTATTAAACACCACCTTTGCGAAGAACACTGGGAAAAGATATAGTTTAAGACAGACCTTTTCCTGCCCTCATGGAACTTATACTCTGTCATGGATATGACAACATAAATAACTATATAAAATGCAGTAGTATTATTGGGTCAGTAACCTCCATTCTTGTCTTCTCTATTACAAGTTATCTTTTTTTTAAAATTTTTTTATTATTTAATATATTTAGTTTTCAGCATTGATTTTCACAAGAGTTTGAATTACAAATTTTCTCCCCATTTCTACCCTCCCCCCGCTCCAAGATGGCGTATATTCTGGTTGTCCTGTTCCCCAGTCAGCCTTCCCTTCTGTCACCCCACTCCCCTCCCATCCCCTTTTCCCTTTCTGTCTAGTAGGGCAAGATAAATTTCTATGCCCCATTGCCTGTTCATCTTATTTTCTAGTTGCATGAAAAAAAAAACTTTTTTACTTTTGAACATCTATTTTTTTAAAACCTTGAGTTCCAAATTCTCTCCCCTCTTCCCTTCCCATCCACCCT
>CM053626.1:159948185-159970962 GCA_028646595.1 Phalanger gymnotis | reverse complement strand
AATTGTTTCTCCTGGATCTATTTTCCAGGTCAGTTGTTTTCCCAATCAGATATTTCACATTTTTTTCTATTTTTTCATTCTTTACATTTTGTTTTACTACTTCTTGATGCCTCATAGAGTCTTTAGTCATTAGTCATTAGCTTCCACTTGCTCAACTCTAATTTTTAATGAGTTACTGTCTTCATTTTGCTTTTGAGTCTCCTTTTCCAATTGGTTGATTTTACCTCTCAGGGTATCATTTTCTCTATTTAGATTCTGAATCTCCGTAGCCATTTTGCCAATCTTGTTCTTTAGGGACTTGATTTTGTCAGTGGATTTTTTTTTTCCATTTTTTCCATTTTTCTTTTACCTTCCTAATTTGGTTTTTAAAATCCTCCTTTAGCTCTCCCAGTAATACTTTTTGGGTTGGAGACCAGTTCACATTACCTTTTGAGGTATCTGATGTGGATGTAGTGTCATTGTTATCCTCTTCCAAATTGGTATTTTGATCCTACCTGTCTCCATAAAAAGAATCAATAATCTGCGGTTTTTTTGTGTTCTTCATGTTGGTTAGCCTTTTCCTGGCTTTACAATAATTTTCTGCTTTTGGGGCTCAGCTTTCTTATTCTGGGGATTGTGAGTCTCATTGTTGGCTTTGTGAATTATAGCCTTCAGTTTCCTGAGGTGTAGGGGAGGGGGTCTGGCTGCCTGAAATCTTCTCTTCCCCTAGGGTTGTTCTCCAGCACTGTTGCTCTTCAGCAATGGTCTCAGCTCTTTGTTGTTCGAGCTGGGTGTCTGGCACTTCCCCCTAGGGGAGCAAGAGTATGTCTGGGCTCCTGTTGTTGACCCCTGCTGGCTCTGCCCCTCTGGGACTCAGGTACTCCCAGTACTTGGCCACTGAAGCCCCACTTCTATCTCCTCTGTTGCAGTGTTCTTCCACCCCGCCCCCCCCAGGAATTCTCTGGGTGGGGAGGGGAAGGCTTAGAGCCGTTTACCTGGCCATTATGTCTCCCGGAAGTTCAAGAAGCCTTTCATACTTTTGGGCTGCAAGCCTTAGGAGTTGGCATCTCACGGTTGGTGGCATTGTGCTGCCTCTCGTGGCTTCTACAGAGTGCTGTCCTGTGTTGGGAGGCCTGGGGATCTCTGCTGGTTTCAGGTGCTTTCTCCCAGCCTGTCTCTCACATGGGTTTCCCGGCCAGCCGCTTCTGCTTTGGTCCTGTCTGGAGCAGCTCTGCATGCTGAGTGCTTTCCTAGCCTACAGATTCTTTTCTTCAGCCTTTCAGACTCTCCTGGCTAGGAAATTTGCCCCACTCAGACTTCTCGCAGTTTCTAACTCTCTCAAATCTGTTCAAATTCACTTTTTTATAGGAATCTGACAGAACTTGTGAGAGAGCTCCGGTAAGACTCTGTTTTCATGTGGCCATCTCGGCTCCGTCCCCAGGACATCAAGCTTGACTTCTATTTCTTGGCAAAATTCTAAAATGTTTTACTAATAAGAACTGTATTATTAAGAAGTTGATGAATGAACTTTTAAACAAACAAACAAAAAAACCTGGTGTAGCAGCAAGCACCCTGGCACACCCAGGATGGCCTGGTAATATAGGTTCTTTGATCTGACTTTCTAAAAGGAAAGGCAACTTTTAAAGGGGTCAGTAATCTTCTTTTAATTAGATTCACTAGTTCAGGGGAAAGGTTAGTACCCTGAATGTGGAGAAAATGTAAAGAGAGAAATTAGCACAAAGACCAACAGATGGGGCTGCCACTGTCTGAACTAGGTAATATAAACCACCTTCATACAACACCTGATTGGTGGAGCACAAATACATCTGAGTAGTCTGGTGGGCTCTGAACAAATGGTTACTCAGAGTCCCATCCAGGGAATGAAAAGGTCCTTCTTATAAGTGACCCCTCAAAGCAAAATATCAACCTCAGAATATATATATATATATATACTTTTGGCTATTAATAGGAACAGAGCCAGAAGGCATCACAACCAGCATGACTTAGTGCCTAATTAGCTTACTACCAAAAGGTGTGAAAGCCTTGCTATAAGCAAGCCTCCCTTAAGCAAGTTTCTCTTTAGGCAAGTTCCTCCCCCAGTGGGCTCTATATGACTCAGGATGTATGACATCTGTGAGCTGGGCCAGAGCTCAAAGCAGCAAGATATCTGTGATTGAACCCATGTGGTCACATAGGCCCATTAATGGACAGAGAAGATCTTCCTATTCTATTCACATTATACTTGGTGATCACAAAGAGCCACAATGGCTTCATCATGAACGAGTCATGCCAGATTAACTTAATTTCTTTTTTAAAAAATAAGTAATTTTTAGTCTTTAACATTCACTTTTATAAGATTTTGAGTTCTAAATTCCTTCCTCTCTCCCTTCCACCTTCCCAAGACAGCATGCAATCTGATATGGTCTATATATGTACAATCATATTAACATGTTTCCACATTAGTCATGTTGTGAAAGAAGAATTGAAACAAAAGGGAAAACCATGAGAAGGAAAAAAACAACAAAAAAAGAAAATAGCATGCTTCTATCCACATTCAGACTTCATAGTTCTTTCTCTGAATGTGGATAGCATTTTCCATCACTTTATTTCTTTTCTTGACAAGGATATTAGACTAATGCCTTAAAGTGCTTGTTCCCATCATGGGTTCAGTCCATCCCTTTTCTTGCTCTCCAGTGACATATGACCTCATTGTTGCATGCCTATGAAACCCAGACAGTATATCAGCAGAAATTGAATCTCTTCCATTTGAATTATGTTAGGAAGACCCAAAAGATCACCCAGCAGGATAAGGTACCAGACACTGAGGTCCTTTCTCGAACTAAACTGCCAAGTATTCAAACTCTACTACGGACAGTGAAACTACTGGCCACTGTGTTTGAATGCCAAACAAATGCTTGCCTAAAAGACTGTTTTATGGAGGACTCGTACCGGGCAGGCACTCACGTGGTGGTCAGAAGAAGGGATACAAGGACACTTTCAAGGTCTCTCTTAAGGACTTTGGAATTGATTTTGTGACATAGGAGACACTGGCTCATCAGAGAAGGGGCTGTGCTCTATGAGCAACGCAGAATT
Organism: Phalanger gymnotis; assembly: GCA_028646595.1. Lineage (NCBI taxonomy): Eukaryota > Metazoa > Chordata > Mammalia > Diprotodontia > Phalangeridae > Phalanger > Phalanger gymnotis. The sequence continues at coordinate 159,967,890 of CM053626.1, read as the reverse complement.
GAAATAGCTTAAATGAAACTTGAGATAGGAAAATTTAGAGAGCCCACTCAAAATGCTCACATGGACTATTTGTGTCCGACTGTGGTAGAGCATTCTGAGGTTGTATTGGTCTGATCAGTCGCAGTCTGACAAATTGTAATTTGACTCTAGCATTGTGATGTCATTTTGTTCCTCTTGGAAGGACACAAACCAGTGATGAATGACATGGATTCAAAGTGATCCAAAGACTGGACTGTTCCCTGATTCCTTCATGTAGCTTCTTTCACCCACTCTCAACTTTCACCATCCCCCCTACCCCCCAACGTGGAGGCTCCCCTTGTGTCCCTAGGCAACCTAAAGTGGAGTTGGCCTCCTCCATCTTACCTCAGGAAGCTGGAAGTCAGAAGTACCTATGGTAGCTCCAGAGCCCCAAGCAACTGGAAGCTTGAAGAATTCCAAAAAAGATAAAATTTAATAGGAATAAATGTAAGGTGTTACATGTGCATGGTGGGGGGGGTCATCTCCCAAGAGGGAGAAACTCTAAGAGCTAAAGGCAGCTACCCCCAGTCTCAGCATACTCTGGGTCTGGGTGTACATAACTCACAAGCTTCCACCAATATATTTACTTTTAATCATCAGAGGGCATAATTAATTCAAAACAATTAAAGAAATGCATAATAAAAATGCAAAAAAAAATCTTCCATAAAACCTAGGGTAGGTACATTTTTCCACAGCTTTATATAGTATCAGTGAAAACAGTGAACAAACGTCCCAACACGGATAGGGAGGCACACACCTAGGGAGCATGTACATGCACGGAGGGGTGCACAGATGACCAGGGTGCAAGAATGGAGGGAGCACAATTTATGCCTCTGACCCTCAAGACACGGTTCAGTTCTCTGGACTAGGCCACTGAACTTAATTTTTTTGTTGGATTAAATTTTCTGTTTGGTTATGGGGAGTATCCCCTTTTCCCCCAGATTTTAATCTCTGAAGCCTAGACTGTAAACCAAACAGTTTTGGGGCTCAGAGTTCCTCGAGAGTTTTTCAACTCCAAACCTCTTTCTTTCTTCCTAATAAATAGGGGAGGGGGAGAAGTAGAAAGGCACCTAAGCAAAAACAAAGTCCAGGGTCTAGGCCAAGGTTTCTAGTACCGACTTAGCCAAATTCCTGATCTTTCTTATGCAGATACCAAAAAGAGCTTTTGACCTTCAACTTAATTGGTTTCTCGTACACTAAAGGCGGAAGTGGGGAGGAAGACTTTGTTAGATTTGGCTCATCTGAGACAGATCTGACTTTTTTAGTACACTCCAAGATCAAGAGGAACCAATGGTTTAACCTAAAATCTCAGGACTAGGGTACTATTAATCCTCTCGCTTTGTCTGGGTCAGACCACATTGGAGGCCTGTGTCCAGTTCTGGGCGTTGTATTTTAGGAAGGACATCGGTGAGGTGAAGTGGAGATTGCGCAGAGGCGACCGACCAAGACTGAAGTACTTTAGGGTCAAGTCACGTGAGGGTCAGTTGGAGGAACTAGGGGCGGGGGAGGGGATGGTAGTTAGCCTGGAGAAGAGCTCTGTGGGGGAAAGGACAGCTGCCTTCGAGTGTTTGAAAGGCTGCCTCGTCAAAGAGGGATTCGAGTCGGTCATTTCTTGGTCCCAGGAGGAAGCACCCTAAACCCCAGGTGGCAATTACAAAGTGGCAGATTTTGGTTGGATACAGAGGATTTTCTAACGACCAGAGCTATCGAAAGGAGAAATGGGCTGCTTCAGGAGTTAGTGGACTTCCCCTCCCTAGATCTTCAAGCGCAGGACTAATTACGTGGGCATGTTTTGGAGGGGGTTATTGGACTAGACGGCCCCCAGGTTCCTTCCTCTAAGAGGCTCTGATCCGGGGCGGGGAGGAAGGGACTGGCTGGGAAAGGGGCCTTCGTTGGGGGTAGGGGTTAATCAGTAAGGCCCACAAGTCGGGGTTAGGCCGGCTAGGGGCAGACCTAGGGAAGCCGTGGGGGGGTGGGGGGGGAAGGGAGGAGGGGGGAGGAAAACGACTTGTCCCCGCCCGCGGCTCCACCTCTTCTCTCAGGCAGGTGGCTCGCGGGCCTCGGGCCCGGCGCCCATTGGCCCGGAGCTCCCGGGACACGGAGCTGGCCCCGCCCCCGGCGCGTGGGGGGTGGGGCATGGAGCTCCCGGTGTCACCCTCTGTGCCGGGAGTCTCTAGTTCGCGTTCCACTGGCGGTGGCGAAGGCGACGACGTCAACGTCAAGATGGACAGCGGGGCCTACGGGGCGGCCAAGGCCGGCGGCAGCTTCGACCTGCGGCGATTCCTGCAGCAGCCGCAGGTCATCGTTCGGGCCGTGTGCATGGTGAGCACCCCGAGTCCCGAGGTACCCAAGCCCGCTGGGCAGGGCCGGGCAGGACCTTCCGGCGGACAGCAGGTGGCAGGCGGGGGTGCTCTCGCTTCCTGTGGGCGCCAGGCCCCCGACCCTGCCCGCCTTGCTCATCCGGCGTTCCTGGCCTCTGCCCCGGGGCCGCGGCCACCCAACTCCCTCCCCCTGACTCCCTAGTCCGGTGCAGGCCATTTCTTCCGGGACCGTCCCGGCAGCGGGGCAGGTGTTCGGTGGCTCCGAGGCAGGCCCCGGCCGCCCTGCTGGCAGTGGGAGGGGCCCGGGCGAAACTGGGCAGGTGGCAGGCTGACTGCCCTATCACGCTCCCGGGTTGGGGATTTAGGAGTAGAGAACTTTTAAAAAAGTAGGAATGAGAAGGAAAATGTGGCCCGTTCCTTGCCCGCACCTGGGGGCTTTGGTCCCCCTGCCCCAGGGAGGCTTGGGCAAGGTTTGCGGGGGCTTGGACCACTGGTGCTCCTTTGCCTCTCCTGCTGATAGGAAAAATGCGAATTGGGCCCAGCCGGAATCTGAATCTATTGCTACGTACACCATGTAGAGTCGGCTATGGAAAAATCTGCCCCGGCATGTTTAGAGAGCCCTGGGTTCACTGGGGAAGACAGTGTGTGACCAGTGCTGGAAATGAATTCCTTGGGATCGGGGCATCTTCGATGCTTGGACAATGCCTACTGATACTGACTGGCACCCCAGCACTGCTTAGGAAGCTCCTCTCCTCTAGGACCAGATTGCCCCGTGCTCTGCTTTAGGGGAAGGTGATGGTAGTGCCAGGGGGTGAGGGAGTGGCACACTGTCTCTACTTCTTCCCCTCCTCCCACAGATTTATAGGTCCTTGTTTTAGCTTGAAGAATAGAACATGATTTAACTTCAAGCTGCTGGGTTCTATTGAAAATGAGAGTACCCTTGTGATTGGAAGTCTGGACACTTCAGATTGGCCCCTGAGGCAGCATCGTTTTAGATCAGCCCCTTGATCTAGGGCAAGGTGTGCTAGTGGTAGGGGATTCCCTAGCCTGTAAAAGATTTTCTCTTTAGTCGTCTTTCCTTTGGGACCCTGATTTTTAGATTCACTCTTAGGTCAGAAGTGTATTCCTTTCCTGAAATCATTAACTGGATAGACAGATCTAGGGCCCATAGATATATTTGGAGAATATTTGGCCCAAGGCTTATGAGCTTCAGGCTGACATCTCAACAGTCTTCCTCACTCTCACCCTACACTAGGCTGGCATGAATAGTGTTGTGCAGCAGTAAATCTCCACTGGAACATTGACAACACTGAATCGTGTGACTGTTAATGCCCCTTTATTTGGCGGCAACATTTATATCAGTGCTTATAGAGAGGGTAAACACAAGTAGAACAACCCTTGAAAGTTAGGCAGGATAATCTCCATCTTGGGGGCAAGACCACTGACTAGAATATTCAGAGACCTAAGCCACTCAGGTCTTCTCCCTGGAAGAATTATTCTTAGGCTTATGTCCCAATGATCTATGGAAGAATTTTATCTTTACATGAGTATGGTGTTCATTAATGGACATTTATTAAGCAGTGGGGATGCAGAGATGAAGTATTACATAGTCTCTGGCCTCAAAGCTTTAAAGACATTCTATCCTCACAGTGGGATAAGGCAGGATGGAGACAGGGGAGTGATATGTATATACATAAATTTAATGTAAGGTAAAGAGTGATGGGACAAAGGAGGGGCCCAGAATGCTCTAGGGATATTTCAATTAGGGGAGATTGGCAAGGTGGCAGAGGTGGTGACTTGAAGGTAGAGAAATATTCTGAAAGGCAGAGATATGGAATTGGAAAACATTTCAGGCTAGGGGATGGCCTGTACAAATGTGAAGTTCAGAGAACAGCCAACTGTCCAGTTTAGCTGGAATGTAGATGTGTGAGGCAGGCTGACTGTTATGCCATAAGAAACAGTTGACTTCTCCCCTCTCCCCCATTAAAACCAGGAAGTAATCACATTCTGAGATCACGCATGGAAGTCATGAAATGAAATAAAACAACACAAAATAAGATATTCAGTGCCAGGAGTATCATCTGGGCTCACATTAACCTTTCCCAGGTCCCAACTCGTTTCAAATTCTGGGTTCATAGATTATGGGGATCATCATCCTAGGGTGTCAGTGTGGCTTCCCCAGCCTCATCAGACACTCCTTCTCTTCATTAGTTATTTGCTGTGATCGTGTTCTCCTGCATCATTGGTGAAGGCTACGTAAATTCATCCCTTTCAAATGAACTCCACTGTGTCTTTAACCGCAATGAGGATGCCTGCCGATATGGCACAGCCATCGGGGTGCTTGCCTTCCTGGCTTCTGTCTTCTTCTTCGTGGTTGATGTCTATTTTCCCCAGATTAGCAATGCCACTGACCGCAAGTACTTGGTCATTGGTGACATGATCTTCTCAGGTAACTTTTCCTGTGGGCTTTTGGGGGAGGGATCCACATCTCTAGCCCAGTGGCTCCTGGGGTAGGGATGGGGAAGGATCCATTTATGTTCCTTGGTAATTCCCAGTGGTACTTTCTGACTTGAGGGGGTGGGTGACTGTTATGGGGAGCTGGCTCTTCCACATCCTGTTTTCTCCCCAGCTTTCTGGACCTTCCTTTGGTTTGTTGGATTTTGTTTTCTCACCAACCAGTGGGCAGCCACCAAGCCCATAGCTGTGCCGGTAGGGGCTGACTCAGCTCGGGCAGCAATCTCCTTCAGCTTCTTCTCCATCTTCTCCTGGGTATGTGAGGGTCTGGGACCATGGTCCTATGGTGGGTGATGCCAGAGGTATGGGTTTTGGCAAAGGGAGGGTTGGGTACAAGGTTCTTTACTTAGATTTCCAGCCTAAACCTTCCTCATTCCTAATGTAAGAAGATTGGGGAAAAAAAACAACAGGGGTGCTAGGTGTCCTATCTCTCCTGCATTACCTTCCCTTCCTCAAGCTTTTCCATCCACCCAAACCCTGACAAGCCATTCTTTTCCTAGGGCTTGCTGGCTGCCCTTGCCTACCAGAGATACAAAGCTGGGGTAGATGACTTCATCCAGAACTACATTGACCCTACCCCTGATCCTGCTGCCCCCTATGCCTCCTACCCAGGCGTTGCTGGAGACAATTACCAACAACCACCCTTCACCCAGAATGCAGAGACCACTGAGGGTTATCAACCACCTCCTGTTTACTGAAAGTTGAGTTAAGGCAGCATGCAAAAAACACAGTGAGGGGCAAAGGGAGGGGTGGGGTCGACTTAGTCTTCACCTTGGGAAGGGAAAGGGAACAGAGCCTTTGGACACCTTCAGGATGCCATTCCCTTCCTTCTGTTTGTATGCCATGCTTTTTCAAACCTGCCACATAACTTGAAGTACTGCTTCCTTCCCTTCAGGAGGGACTGAAGAATCTGCCTTTGGACAGACCATTTTCAAAAGACAGTTTTGGATAGAAGTGTTTTCTCACTGCTTTTCCCTTTGCCTGAGACAGCTATAGAAGTGGGATAATCCCTACAATGCTACTTACAGTGCCTTATGTCTTCCCCTTCATCCCAGGGGAGCAAAACTTGTGGTGATTTCTGTGGTTCTGGCAGTGGCTGCTTAGAGTTCTCTGCCAAGGATCATTCAGGTCCTGCTGAGACACTCTGTGGTGCTTGTGCGTGTGGGTGTGCAGGGTGTGTTTGTGTGCCTTCATGCTTGTCTTCTGTTGCTGGTGGTGGGCTCTGAGAAGTAGTGAGCTCCCCACCTTGATTTCTCCAACACATACACACTCCTTTGCTCTCAGGTCTGTAACCCTTTTATCTGGGGTTATTCTCTTGATCCTTGTGCATTTCCCACTCAGAGGAGAAAGTGAGGATCACCCAGGCATCTAGCCCTGAGCCCCTTATGGTTATTGCTGTATTCTTTCTGCTGGTTCTCCTGTATTCTGAGATTGCTAATGCACACCCAGTGCCAGTCTACCTAGGGGTTGGTGACAGCAGGGGCAACACTGCCTAGTTCTTGCTACAGAAGGAAGCTGGGAGTGGCTTTGCTTAACCTGCAAGGCCCTGCTTTGTGTAAATATTCTGCCATTGTTAAAATATGAAATGTGAGGCAAAGCCAGAAGGCATGCCTACCTTGCAGCCCCTGGATGGTTCTGAATGTATTAAAAAGCCATCAGTAAAGGACATCCAGAAGACTGCATTTTGTTAAGTTGGTTTGGAGATGGAATAAAAAAATATATCTATATGTGTGTGTATATTTTTTTCTCCTTTTGCACCTTCCTATTGGCATTGCTGTTATGGTCTTAAATTACTGGTACAAAGGTAAAAGGAGGTATTCTATAGTGTTTTGGGTGGTGGATTCCTACTATTTGTTGAGTTAAATTGGGATGGAAACCAACAGCTTTTTTAGTCCCAGAAGCAAAAGTGGCATAGTCTACCTTCACTCAGTTTGTATGATTCTCTGGGGTCTCACTCATCCTCTCCTTTGTTCTCAGCCATCTTAAATATAGCAACATTGTCCAACTTGTGGCAGTTTTCCTGTGCTGCTTACCCAGGTTACTCTCCTTCACTGGAGTTGAGCCCCAGTAGATGGGAAAGGGGGCTAGTGTCAGCTAGCCTTAGTCTTATTTGCCAGACACTGCAGTAAGTGATGGAGATACAAAGGCAAAACAAAACTCAGTCCCTGTGCTTAAAACACAAAATGCAAGTAACTGTATAAACGAAATTGTATATGGGAGAAATCAAAGGTGATCTCTAGAGGGAAGGCACTAAGATTAAGGACTGAAAAAGGCTTTTTTCAGGTAGGACTTCAGCTGAGACTTAGCACAGGGAATAAATGGCCAGTGAAAACACCCAGATTCGGGAGGACTGAGGAATCTGATAGACGTACATAGCTGTTCATTCCTTTGAAAGACTGGAGGAGTCCCAGTGACAGCTCCTGGCTCACCTCTACTTTTTAGATGTTCCAAGGACCTAGCACCCCTTGCCTTTTCTGAAACTTATGATCATTTGCTTTCCATTACCTTTGTGGCATAGGGCTGTCTCTTCAGGGTTTGTAAGTTCTTTGTGCTTGGTTCTAAAGTTCTGCTTTATGTGAACTTGTCTCTTCCCTGTGGCCCTTTAAATTTGGTGTTTTCCCAGGTCTTTGTTCTTTTTACGTTCACTTTGGCAATTTTATCCACTTCAAATCAATTCTCACAATTCCAGAATGTCTTATTAACTTAAAAGCCCAGGCTCCAGACTTAAATTTGCCCTCTGTATATCTCTTGGGATGTTCTTGCCCATACTCCTCCCTTTTCTCAATACTACTCTTTCCCATCACTCCAGTTCACTATCAATCATTCCTTGATTCTTCTTCCACACTAGTTACTAAATTTTGCTAATTCTTCTCTGACTCAAATTTTCCTACTTTTTTTTTTGGGCAGGGCAATTGGGGTTAAATGAGTTGCCCAAGGTCACACAGCTGGTACATATGTCAAGTGTCTGAGGCTGAATTTGAATTCAGGTCCTCCTGACTCCAGGGCCGGCGCTCTACTTACTGCGCCACCTAGCTGCTCCAACTTTTCCTACTCTAACATCCCATTTCAGCCCCTCATTACTTCCCCCGTACTAACTTAATACTTTTAACTGTCCGGTTTCTTTAGCCTTTCTCCGGTACATCTCTCACGTATATTACTGCCATGTTAATCTTTCTCAGGCACAACTTTGGTTGTCACTAACATGGCAAACAAACCTGTTCCCCACTGAAAAACTAAAGGAAGTCCAAACTTTTTAACTCTGTGTACCCATTGAAAAATGAGAGTTCTCTTCTTCTCCTTTATACTTTATCCACTTGTCACATTCTGCCTCTTCATCTATTTGTATCCATGTTTTATTTCAATAGGAGTATAAATTCATTGAAGATGATGACCAAGTTGTAATGTCTGTTGAACGAATGGATGTGATGGATTCAGTCATATAGCCTGATAATTTGCTTCTCACCCAAGTGAAGATCATTCTCTGCTTTATAGATCCTTAGGCCTAACACTGTTTTCTTAGGGTAAATGGTCTGTGCAGTCTCCCTGATCCACGAACAGGATTTGGCTCCATAGGTTTTGAAGGATAGTCTTCTGATTCCAATATTGGCCTAAACTTGCCCCATAGGCTCTTAATTACCAGTGCTGGGGCACTTCTCTCAACAGAGTAAGTCAGTAGGTTCCACAGAACTGAGATTGGTATTAATGAGAACTGAGAATGGTTGGAGGAGAAATTCCCCACCTCATTCTAGAAGCCCACATTATCCTATTATGTGAGGGGAAAGCCAGGACTCCCTCATACCAAGGGAAAAACCCAGAAGGCTAAACAGAAGTGTTTAAAGGCTAGTTTCAATTCTCATCTTTTATAGCAGAACCTTTCTGCAACCTCAATTGTCCCCCTCCCCCACCTCAGCCCAAAAAAGTCATTCATTATAAGTTGAGACATACCAGGCTAACCAGAGCCCAGGCAAAGGCCAGTTCTGACTCATATTCTTAGGAAACTAAAGTTCCCAGGCCTGAAGGAGCTGCTGGAATCTGCTGGTGCTTTTACAGGACAAAAAAAGGCAAAGAAAAAGTTATGTTGGTAGAATTAAGAAATGGCAAAATCTTATGGTATGTGGGTTTTCTAACGAGAACACAAAAGTCAGGACAGATAACACAGTTGAGGAAGTAATGTCCTTTGTCACAGAATTGTCATAATTCAAGCCAGAGGAATCAGGGAAACCCACAATGCCTGACTTAGCTGCCTGCGTAAGCATAGCTCTCACCATGAGGAGGCAACTGGGGCTTTACTTGGAAAGACTGAGGCAGAAGAAAGGAAAGTGAAGGATTTTACTGGCAATGTTTATAGACCAAGCAGAAGTTGTGGGGGCAGCACTGGTAGGATGGCAAGTAGGGGAAGGGAAGTTGTATAGTCCTGGGCTCAAAAGGTTTCTTCCAAGTTATGAAGCACTGCTTCTTTCCTATTCCCCCCTTCCTAAGGTCAGTTCTGGTCCTCCCTCTTCTGAGGGACATGGGGAAGATAGAAACACAGTGTGGATATAAGCAACAGCTATGGTTGTAGGGTGGCCAGAAAGCAAGAAGCACGTCTGGGTGACTTTTCCATATATATACACATGGCCAGAGTGCTTGAATTCATCTTTCCAGGCCAAGGCCAGTTCCAGGGACACCCGTACTGCCTCAGTTGTTTGAATTGCACTGTAGAATCTGTTGAGTAGCGAAGAGTTTCCGACAGCTGGAGGTGTCCCCCGACTTCCCACTCAGGGGGCAGTTCTCTTTGTTCTCCAGCCCAGCAGATTGTCCTGAGAACTTCTTGAAATAGCAGAGTCGACACACAGAGTGATATTTGTCAGCACCACCAATCACTTCAACCTAGCAACAGGGGAGACAGCAATGTGATTTCTGCTAAGCAGGCTCTCCCAAACACAGGCCATGCCAGGGAGTTAATTAACCCATTAAGCTGGACCCACTCCAGCAGAAAGACTGGGGAAGAGAATGAAAGGAGAAATCACCTCTTTCTCTGCCCCCAGTCTCTTGGTATAAGCAGCTTCCCGGAAGCACTCCATGCATACCGCTGTCAGTTTCACTACACTTTCTGCCAGTGGCACCAAGTTGAGGATATTCCCAAATGCCTATAATCCCCAAAAACACACAAAATAAATGATAATAGGCAGATCTCTTAAAAAACAAACCAAGGAAGAACAAACAATAAAAAACAACTCTAAAACCCGACAACATCCTTTGGTCCAGGCACCTGGAACCATGAAAATTTGCGCTGATCACACTTCATTTCCTAGAGGCATCCCTTTTCTCCCTCTATTTGCTCCTTGAAACAACAGGTTGAGGGTAACATTTTCTACCTTGTAGCAGTCACAGTTTGGTCTAATACAAATACCATGCAAACAAGAAGGAACCAGGAAGGAAAAATAAAGTTTGTTACAGTGATGGCCTCTGGCTTGGCTTCTTTTAGTTTGGACAGAAGATAGTTGACATAATTGAGGCTATATGATGATTCAGTTAAAAAAGCCAAATGAATACCCTGTAGTCATAATGACCAGTTTTGGCCTGGGAGAGGGGAGAGGTAGAATGGATACAGAACACTGTATACACCACCAGGCTTTTTTCAGTTGGTTTGGCTAAACTGCCTTGTAACAAGGTAAAGGTAACTGGTTGAGTTGGGGAGTGAGAAAGGGGAAAGCTCTCCAAAAATGATTGATGTGAAAAAAGTAACAAAATTTTAATTTAAAAGAGCTAGGAATCTTACCTTCCTCTGAAAGGTCCCATCCAGTGCAGCTACGATCACAGTCTTCCCAGCATTTGCCATGGTCTCACTGAATTCCACAATATCCGGAAACTAAAAACACCCCAGGAAAGAAGCGGAGGAGTGGTGAGCTCCTGTCCCAAGGAGGCAAGCTTCCCTAGGCTGTTACTGACGCCTTTGAAGTGAAAGCCACATAATACTTCAGTTCATGCTCTTCAGACTAGCCCCGGGTGTTGGAGGATATACAACTTGGACTCCTACCTCTTTTTCCCTCCCAACCACATGTATACTTGTAAAGTTATACACAAGTACTGTAAGTCTTTACATGCTGACTCTCCACAGACGGAGCAGAAGCTAATATTTGTTCTTATACCCCAAGCACCAAAGAAAGTACAATTTGGCTCATCAAGCCTATTTGAGTGTCTACTTGATTCAGCCCATTTTGCTGACTGCAGACTTCTGAATGTTTCTCCCACATAGAGCAATATGTGGTCTCACTGTGACAGTTTATCTAGCAAGAAGATAAACTATTCATAAATGTGTATTTTACTTTGTTGATGTGTTTGTGCCTCACTGCCCAGGCAGCAAGACTTCATCTCTTACAAACTGAGTTTGGGTAAATAAAATCTAAAGTCAATAATCACTTTGGTAGTTTTGTAAATGTAGACTTTGTTGGTTTTACTTAAAGCAAGCCCACCTATACTTGGAAGAAAGGTTTCAGACCATTTGAATCATGGAAGAGGAAATGGAAAAACTATGGAAAGAAGAAAAATACCATGAGGAATAGGGGGTGATGAGGGGAGAAAAGGAGACCCAGGGTGGTTAGAGAGGGAAGAGGGTAGGGGGGAGGAAAGAAGGATATTGAGGATAGGGAAAAAGAAGTAGGGGATATAATCTCGAGAGTCTGGTATAGACAAGCCCTTGATTATAGTAGAGTCAGATGAACTTATCTTGTTCTACCACTACTTAACTACTCGTGTGCCTTGAGCAAGACATAACCCTTTAGGCCTTGGGTTTTCTTATTTGTAAAGGGAAAAAGACATTGGACTACTAGGTCATTTCTAAGTTAAGGCTTCTTCTGACTCTAAATTCTAGGACTAGAATTGCTCAGTTCCAATTAAAACATGTAAGAGGTTGAGAACAATTCAAGGCACCCTGTGGGCCCTCCATCATAATTTATGTAAAGTGCTTGGTAAAATATAAAGTATCAGGAATTAATTGTTTTTATTCAGACATTTGATTTTCTTAGTGTCGGAAATATCTGTGAGAAAACGTCCTCTTCTAATACAGACAAACTACTAAGCAGGTCCACAACTGTTCTGCAGTGTCATCTTAAACTAGACTTGCCCAGGAGAGTGGTTAAATGACTCCAAGCTCATACAGCCAGAGATTGGACTTGAACCCAGGGCTTCCTGACTGTAACTACAGCTGTTTATCCACTAAGTCAAGCTGGTACTTGACTAAATTGTAGCCAGAGCTGGTTGGTTATTCTCCCTAACCGCAATCCATGTAGCTTCATACCCAGGGAAACAGTTACCACCAGAGTGAATAGAGGTCTTAAACATCCATTCCAACAAGGCATGTTGGTCACTATAAATCATGACTCATTCCCCAAGTCAGAAAAGTAAAGATAGATACATAAGGTCTGGCCATAAAGCCCAGAAAGGGCAAGGTTATAATAGCTACTTTGGGCCTCTAGTACCAAGTACCTGTGATGGAGACTTCACCCCTGGCCCTTTCTATGGCCAGCTGCTTCCTGTTGGCTTTTGATCTTCTGATGCAGAATCCCTTTCTTGGGTTTTATCGTTCTGCTTTGGGGACTTTGTATTTCCTTCTCCTTGTTAGATCCCTCCCCTCACCATTCCCAGGGTATGGGTTTAGTTTATCTGGCTCTAGGTAAGGTACACTTGATAAGTTCCTTGTTTCTGCTCCATAGCTCTCTACTGACATCCCGGCTACCACTATGCACTGTCTGCTTCTAGAGTTCCCATTAGCCCCTGAAGTACCTGGGCTTCCTGAAGCTACAACATGGGATCAGAGGATTTAGAGTTGAAGAAGACCTTAAAGATCATCTAATTAACCCCCTTAGTTTACAGAGGAGGATGATGAAACTTCGAGAGCTCAAGTTGCATATAGGTACGAATTAGATCAGCTGGGATTCAAATTCACATTCCCAGACTCCAAATCAAAAACTTTACTTTTTTCACAATTATGCCTAAGGTTGAATTTGGCCAACACCAAATAAAAACTTCTGATTTGCCCACTACTTGATTTCTTTGAGGCCCAAGGTCATTTGCATGGCCAGCTACCAAAGAAATCCAGGTTCAGGTGCAGAGCTTTCATCTGGAGAAAGTAGTAGTTCCCATACAAAATGTTCCTTCCTTCCTTGCCCATCCACTGGCATTAGACACCAGGGCATCAGTTGTAGGCACTAAGGAGGGACTGTAAAGGAAACTTCAAGCTATTCTCCATAATCAAGCCAAACAGTATTTAGCAAGAATCAGGTTCTAGGCAGCAATAGGGGCAGAACCGTTTCAGACCTAGTACAGTGCCTGGTACATGGCTGCTGCTTAATTAATCAGTCAATACTTGTAGAGTAATGAGGAGATACTGGTTAGTGAATTACTTTCATCCCTCCTACTCATTGGGGTAGGACAGAAGAAGGACAATATCTTTTTGGGACCAGGTGATTTTTTGCAATGTGCAAAGCTACTAAAGCACCGACCAAGGCAAAATTTAAAGAATTCCTGTTCACGGAAGTCAAGAATGGCCTTTTTAACTAAATCAGGAAGCTAGTACTGCTGAGTAGCTGAGATTTTAGTAAACAATTCTAAGGAAAGGTTTTCAATTCTCCTAAAATATTAGGAAATGCTTAGAGTTCTTCTTTCTATAAAACTTCACCAGGTTCTCTCTTCCCTCCCGTCATGTCCTCTCCTCCCCCTGCACCCCCCAACAACTAATCCCAACTATTGGCTAATCTGACTTTCCAATTATGAGGAAAAAGTTTGTGGCACAGTAGGAAGGAAAAACCTGGAATAAACTTACAAACTGTCCCTCATCAATGCCAACAACAGTCACAGCCAGAGCATCCTGGGCCACATCCCGAAGCAAGCTAGCTGGAAGTGCTTCCATAGTGTTCCTGCAGGGGATAGCAATCATGATCTCAGATAAAGCAATAGCAAAAGTAGACTCAGAAGAGATAATCAGGGAAAACTACATTTTGCTGAAAGGTACCATAAACAATGAATTAATATCAATACTACCTGAATTAAAATCAATAAAAATATACACTAAATGGCATAGCACCTAATACTTAAAAGTCAGGTGAATTACAGAGCAAAATAGTAAAACTACAATAGTCACAAACTTTAATGTAACCCTTTCAGACTCAGATAAATCTAACCAAAAAAATAAGTTAAGGACCTAAATAGAATTTTGGAAAAGTTAGATATGATAGATTTCTGACAATTATTGAATGGAAACAAAAAGGAATACATATATTTCTTAGCTGTGCATAGCATCTTTACAAAAATTGGTCCTCTATTAGGAAATAAAAACCTTGCAAATTCAGAAAAGCAGAACAATTAAACACATCCTTTATCAATCACAATACGCCAAAATTATATTAATAACTCAATAAAGGGTCCCTGAAGAAACCATTAAAAATGAACTGGAGACTAAATAATTTAATGGAAAGAGAAGGTGAGTCACAGAACAAATCATAGAACCAAGAGACAATTTAATTAAAGTTAATGACACCGGAACAAATGGGACAACATAACAAAATTGGATGGAACCAAAGTAGTCCTTAAGAGAAAATTTATTTAAAAATATTTTTATTAGTAAAAGAAGGGTTAGGGACAGCTAGGTAGTGTAGTGATAGACCACTGGCCCTGGAGTTAGGAGGATCTGAGTTCAAATCTGGCCTCGGACACTTGCCACATTTACTAGCTGTGTGACTTCGGGCAAGTCACTTACTCCCAATTGCCCTGCCTCCCCCCTCCCCCTGCAAAAAACAAAAAACAAAAAAAAAAAAACCAAAAAACAAGACATCATTAGGAGTATCGGGTTAGACACTGAAAACATTTTTCTCCCAACTGAAGCTCCTGCTTTTTGGACATCTGTTTAATATTGTATAGAAGTGAATGCTCAGCATTGAGCCTAGTTCTTAACCTTCTCTGTGTCATGGACCCTTTTGGCAGTTTGGTGAAACCTATAGAACTCTTCTCAGAATACTTTTAGATGCATAAAATAAGTGGAATTACAAAGGAAGCCAATTATTTTGAAATGAAATTATTAAGATATTTAAAAAAACAAGTTCACAGACTCCTAGTTAAGAACCCCTAGTTCTTAAATAAAGAACTTGCCTAGAGTCAGAATGTCCCATAAGTTAGATCTATACTATGCCAATAACTCACCCTGAGGCCTGGATAGAGACATGAAGGGAAAAGAACTCACACACACACAACAAAAAGGGAAATCTTATGATGGCTAAAATAAGTATTTTTAAGGTATCTATTTGTTGTCATTCAGTATTTATACCCCCAAGATTAATTTTAAAAAATCAACGTAATATAAAACTATTTAGTGAGAGATTATAATTCCTATACTGAGGGAGCATGGAATGCCTGAGTGAGGAGACCCAGCTGGGGAAGTTTTTTTTTTAATTTATTTGAACACTTGAGAGTGGCTGTACGATCTAGGGCTTACATTCTAATAAGGAAAGAAGACTCACATGTCCTTCAGAACCTTGTTGTTCAGTCATGGCCCTTAGTTCTCTCATGCATAAAATGAAGGAGTTAGACTACATCGGAGTTCTTACATTTTTCTGTGTCATGGTCCCCTTTGGCAGTATGGTAAAGCCTCTGGATGGACCTCTTCTCTCAGAATGTTTTTAAATGGATTAAATAAAATATATAGCATTACAAAGGAAACCAAAGCTATTAAACTCCAGTCATCAAAATGGTAAAAAAAACAAATCATGAGTCTCAGGTTAAGAACCCCTGGACTAGATGACCTCTCAGTTTCTCTCCAGTTCTATCACAAGCAGTAGGGTGCAACCCTTATATCTAAGGGCAAAATGTCTGTTTGTATTTAGTTTGCCCTCCAAAACACACAAACTCACAGTCTTGTTTGCTCATGCACTTCTTGTTGACTTTGATCTAGCAGTTTGGGTTTTTTTTCAGATTAGTCCTCAAAGAACTAAAAGGAAAGTAGAGTAGTGGCAGCACCCATATATCTATTCTACTAGATTAAAGACCTTTCCCGCTGTCACTAGTTGAGGCCCTCACATACCTCCCTCTCTTCACACAACCAGCCACCATTTTAATTCAAGTCCATTCCCTCGAGCCTGGATTATTGCTATAGTCTCCCAGCAGGTCTCTTGTTTCTAGGCTTTCCCTTCTCCAATTCATCCTCCACACAACTGCTGAATACTAAAGTACAAGTGTGACCACTTTACTCCCTGTGCCCCATCCCATCCCATCCCTCAAGAAACTAGTGGCTCCCTCTTGCCTCTATGACACTATCTTCCTGCAGCTTACCTTTCCAGGCATGTTACACATGACTCTCTTTCATACATTCTAATTTTAGCCAAGCTGGCCTTCCTGCTGTTCCTTACACATGGCATTCTCACGCATCCCCCTCCTCTGCTTCTGGGACTTTGCCCAGACTATCTCCATGCCTGGAATATACTTCTACTTTACTCCCACATATTAGAATCCCTTCTTCCTTTGAAGCTGAACTTCGGTACCACCTCTACCTGGAGGCTTTTTCCTCTAGCAGCCTGGAGCTTCCTCAAAAATACCTTGAATATATTTCTATGTGTACAAACTATCTCTTCCAATAGAATGTAGATTTCTAAAAGGCAAGGACTCTTGAGTTTTTTCCCCCTATTATTTCCAGTATAGTGTAACATGGGACACAGTAGATACTTAACAAACGCTTGTTGTTTGATTGATTAGAAAAAAAAATCCACAGGACAAGAGTTGTACTATGAATGAATTTGGAGATTTTTCTTCTCTGCTTCTTTTCTGGAAAAGATTATTTCCTACATCTGAAAGGGAAAAAAATTTGTTTTTAATCTGGGCGAAAAAGGGGTAAATTTTGAGAGGGCTCCAGAAATACTCTACTTAAAACGAATAGATGGAAAAGAAGATAGATTTTCATGGTAAAAAATTAAATTAATTTAAAAAAGCTAAAATGGAAGATAATACTTCAGGTTAAAGAGGCTGACGCAGGATGGAGGGCACACTGGTCATCTCCTATGAGGTCCAGGACTCAAGAAGCCACTATATACTTCTATTTCATGGCTGTTTTTCTGTCTTCATGCTGAAGACAACCCAAACACATCCCCCAAACCCACAAAACATAACAACAAGAAGTGAGGCAAGCACCCTCCTCACAAAGTAATGCCACACAAAAAGGACAGTGACTCTCAATGTGCTCAGGGTAAAAGGTGCTACCTGAAAACAGGATGGCTATGGTGGTCAAAGCCTATTTTCTGAAAATGGCCAGGTCTACAAAGGAATGTGTTACATTTGGCCTATGGATCAGGTGAGAACAAAGAGCCACATTTAAGGATTGACAGAAAAGTGATGCTCAGGAAACTATTACAAGCATAGGCTTTATTACAATGAGGTTATGGCAAGCAAAGTGCCTCCACGCCATTTGGCAAAGCAGGGCCATGAAGGGCCTGTCACTCATGTAAGAGAGAAATTTACAGTGGTAAGAACACTATGGGAGTACATACTCAGTGGAGTCTGAACAGGAAAGTTTTATACCTTAAAGATAGAATTGGGGGCAGCTAGGTGGTGCAGTGAGTAGAGCACTGGCCCTGGAGTCAGGAGGACCTGAGTTCAAATGTGGCCCCAGACACTTGACACACTTACTAGCTGTGTGACCTTGGCCAAGTCACTTAACCCCAATTGCCTTGCTTTCCCCGCTCCCCTCCCCCTGCCCCCCGGGCAAAAATAAGAAAAAAAAAGATAGACTTGGTTGAGAACTGGTAAACAAGCCAAATATGGTAGAAGGCATTTTTTTTTTTGCAGGGGGAAGGCAGGGCAATTGGAGTTAAGTGACTTGCCCAAGGTCACACAGCTAGTAAGTGTGTCAAGTGACTGGGGTCAAATTTGAACTCAGGTCCTCCTGACTCCAGGGCTGGTGCTCTACTCACTGCGCCACCTTGCTGCCCTGGGAGGAGGCATTTCTAATCAGATCTAGATGTAACAGGGAAGTTCTCTGAGGTTGCTCATTGACACCAGTTTTGGGTATGGGGTTTCTTAATCTGAACGAGAAATTGGGTGAGGGTCCAAATCCATACATAATTGGAGATCCCAGGAATGGGCGTCAAGGTACAACCAATAGAGTTGGCCTGAAGCCTCATTCAATCAGAAGTCTCTATCATTTACATGTTTGACATAGGATCAAAATGAGTTAGAACAGTGGAAAAGTAGAGGCTATCTGTACAGCTTACATATTTATGGTCATTAGAACCACTTAGTCTAAATGACTCCAATACTCCAATACTCCAATACCACTTATAACTACAACATCAAACAATATATTTTAAAAAAATCACAATTATTACAGAAGATTGTACTAATACTTGAATGTATTGAGCCCAATTGCAGGTCTGAGAAGATACAAGCCATTAAGAGGTGTAAACACTTTGAAATGAGAGGAGACAAGACAAGGGCCAAATACCCATTCTAAGATTCATCTTTGTTTTCATAAGAAAAATAACTAAAATGTTGACACTATAATATTTATTTTCCTTGGTCTTGTATTTTCTGTTTTGGGAGGGAAAACACTTGAGTAAACCAAGCTACACTATGAGAAGCTTTCCTAACATAGGAAAAGCTAATTAATGGTTGACGTTATGGCTAATTAGATACTGAATCAGATTCGACTGTGGTTCACACAGGTGTCTAATTAACCTTAGCTAAAACTCTTTTATCATTCAGAAAATCCAACTGAGGATTTGGGGAGGGCCTTGGCTTTGAGTACCATTTTTAAAATTAGATACTGCCTGAAAATGTACTCAGCAAACTGGAAGTGGGAGATAGGGATACAAAGTAATCAGGAAAGGGACAGCTTATCATGTAGACCTAACATATAAGATTTACTCATGTGGCATCTGAAAACTTTTAGTAAATCTATAACCTTCAGAGTTTGCCCTACTTCAAAGTATTATCTTAATGAAGTGGCTACTTCCAATAGGTACTTCCCATAGGTCAAGTAATCCCTCTGTAGAGGACTACTTAATAGTGACTGAAATACCTGGTAGTGTATCATTAAAGGGATAGCCTGCTAATTGAAAGAACTGATGGTATTAATTATGTGATAAGGGGTGGTGGGAAAGACAGTTGTTAACCAATTCTAGAACTGCAGAACCCACAAAATAGCATAGGGAAGCAGGGCTCTAGCTGAGGACAGCCTAGATGATCTCTGGGTAAGGTCTATCCTGCATGGAGCTGGAAGCAGAGGGGAGCGGAGCAGAGTCCAGCGTGGGCGGTGCAGGCCAACCAGACCAGGAGCCGGGCGGAGCGTGCCCTAGTGCCCTGAATCAGTGAGCTGTGGCAGTTACCAGATGTCTCAACCCAGAAACGCCAAGGACAACAGAGTAGGTTAGTGGGAGAAGCTGCTGGGGACTGGGATAGAATTTGGGGTTTGGCCACCGCCCCGGGGGCAGGGGAGGTGGGGCAGCTTTAGAAGTACAGCTGCAGTTGCTTCTGGCCCCAGGCCCACCTGATGGGAGGAATTAAGTGGCAGATCACAGCAGGAGCGAAGAGCCTGCTGAAGATCTAAGTCCAGTCTGGGTTGGGGGTTCTTGAGGAAGGAAGAGTGCTGGTGTAGCAGAGCTGGCGCATCCCCCCAGGCTTGGAACATAGAGCTCTTCAGTCTACAAGCAGTCATATCCCGCTGAAAAACTCAAGGGTCAAGTGAGTTGGCTGGGAACATGGCCAGGCAGCGAAAATGCACCCAGATTCAGTCTCAGACTCTGGAATCCTTCTTTGGTGACAAAGAAGACCAAAACATATAGCCAGAAGAAGTCAATAAAGTCAAAGAGCCTACAACAAAAGCCTCCAAAAAA
>CM053626.1:159910970-159947685 GCA_028646595.1 Phalanger gymnotis | reverse complement strand
TTCCAAGCTTGGGGGGATGCGCTGCCTCACCAGCACTCCTCCTTCCCCAAGAACCCCCAACCTGGACTGGGCTTAAATCTTCAGCAGGCTCTTCATTCCTGCTGTGATCTGCCACTTAATTCCTCCCACCAGGTGGGCCTGGGGCCAGAAGCTACTGCAGCTATAGTTCTAAAGCTGCCCCACCTCCGCTGCCCCAGGGGTGGTGGCTGAACCGCAAACTCAGTCCCGCAGCTTTTCCCACTAACCTGTGTTGTCTTTGCTGTTTGTGGGTTGTGAGATCTGGTACATGCCACAGTTCACTAATTCAGGACGCTAGGGCACTCTCCGCTCGGCTCCTGGTCTGGTTGGTCTGCGCCGTGCACGCTGGGAGGAGACTCCGCGCAGCTCCGCTCCCCTCAATTCCCAACTCCGTGTGGGATAGACCTTACCCAGAGACCATCCAGGCTGTCCTGGGCTAGAGCCCTGCTTCCCTCTGCCACTTTGTGGGTTCTGCAGTTCTAGAATTGGTTCAGAGCCATTTTTTTATAGGTTTTTGGAGGGACTTGGTGGGGAGCTCAGGCCAGTCCCTGCTTTCCAGCTGCCATCTTGGCTCCGCCCCGCCCTTGTTCTCCTTATGGCTGTCGGTGGATCTGGCCCCCCCCCCCACTGAAGCTGTTAGCCAGATTGTGGAAACAATGTGTGTGTGTGTGCGTGTATGTGTATGATCAACAGATATGAATAAACTATTCTCAAAATAACTGTAAGATATTAAGAACCATATGAAATATTGCTCTGAATCAGTTCTAATAAGAGAAATGCACATCTAAGCAACTCTGAGGCTTTGGCTCACACTCAGAAAATTGATGAAATGGCAAAAACGTGAATAATCCATGTTACAGTGCTGTAAAAAGACAGGCAGTGTAAACTGAATTCAACTGTTCTGGAAAGTAATTTGGAATCATGCCCAAAAAAGTTACTCTATTATCTATATTCTTTACCTGGAAATCTGTTCTGATAATAGTCACATGCTCCACTGAAGTCCAAGACTGAAAAAAAAAATCCCAGATCTACCAAAATATTTTTTGCACCACTTTTTTTTTGTGATAGCAAAAAAAAAAAAAAAGGAAGTAAAATAAATATCCATTGATGGGAGGAATTGATGAACAAATTGCCTTATTTGAATATAATACAATATTCCTATGCCATAAGATAAAACAGAAATGGGAAATTCAGAAAAGCATGGGAAGACTGAAATGAATTGATGAAAAGTGAAGAAAGTAGAATAAGGAAAACAATATATGCAATGACTACAGGAATAAATGGAAAGACCAAAAAAACAAAACTGAATGCATGATTATGACTAATCTTGACAGTGGAGAAGAATTGAGGAAGACCTGACCTCAGACACTTCCTAACTGTGTGACCCCGGGCGAGTCACTTCACTGCTGTTTGCCTCACTTTCCCCATTTGTAAAATGAGGATGATACTAACACTTAGCTCCGAGGGTTGTGATGAGGATCATTGTAAAGTGCTTAGCGCAGCGCCTGGCACATAGTAAAGTGAGCTGTCATCATCATTGTAGGGGAAGGGCTGTGAAATACTGCATATACACACTGCCGCACCTCAGCAATGTACTGATAGATTTTACTTAATATGGTATAAAAGCAAAAAGCATTAATTTTAAAACAAATATTTACAGAATTTTAGAGTTGGAACAGACTTTGGCGTCTATCTAATTCAACCCCTAACAAGAATCTCCACTATAACATACTCTACAAGTTTTTTACAGGAAGAGACAGGAAGGAAGGAAGAAATGGAGGGAGGGAGGAAGAGAGGAAGGAAGGAAGGAGGGAAAGAAGGAAGGAAGGAAGGAAGGAAGGAAGGAAGGAAGGAAGGAAGGAAGGAAGGAAGGAAGGAAGGAAAGAAGGAAGGAAGGAAAGAAGGAAGGAAGGAAGGAAGGAAGGAAGGAAGGAAGGAAGGAAGGAAGGAAGGAAGGAAGGAAGGAAGGAAGGAAGGAAGGAAGGAGAAAAGAAGGAATGATGGAGGGAAGGAAGGGAAGCAGGAAGATCTCTAGGAGCCTCCATGGAATTAATAACACTTCAGCAATGACCACAGCCCAAACTCTTACACGGACAAACATGTAACCATACACAATTAACCCTCTGACTCTCTAGCTGGTGCCGTCATGGCTGGTAACCCCTCTGCCTTTTTTCTCCACCCTTTGCTCTGGGATTGACACTGCCTTTCCTAACTCCTGCTTTCTTTACCCTGCCCTTCCCCAGTTTATAGTCCTTTCCTTTGTCACATTCTGGTACAGGATTATAAATGTGGCAGCCACCATGGAACTCAGACTTACAGCCAGTACAAAAGTTGGTGCCAGGGGAAGCTCCAAGCAACGATGTTAAAAACTTTCTTTCAGGTTTAGTGTCCTTTCCCCCACCCCAGCCTTAAGAAATCATAGAATCTCAAGAGTTGGTAAGGACTTTGGAGGGAGTGTTGAGAAGCAGGGAAGAGTAGCCTATCTTTTGGCTGTTGGGTGTGAGTGTGCGGACCCCAGCTGGGGGCCTGCTCCATTGTCGTCAATTCTTTCCCAGGCCAAAGAGCAGATGTTGAGGGGATTTTCCTAGTTTAGCTATCAGGTCATCCTCTAAGCCCTCTTCCAATGGCATGTAGGTGACTGGGTTCTTAAAGGCTATTTCTGAAGAATAAAACCTCTGGTTTTCTAATGTAGAAAGGTTTTGGATATCGGCCCAGTTACATCATCTGTTGACATAAATTTGAAGCTAAGTTCATAAAAGATTCATGACCAAAAATTTGGCTTCCAGGTATTTAGTTTGGTCATGGCAGCCTAGAAAGACTAGCTAAGATATATAAAGGCTACAAACAGGTGCTCATACTGGATTCAAAAAGCTGATTGTTAAATTTTCAATGTGAGCATTTATGCCTTGGAAATTAGCAAATGGTGTAAATCAAGGCTTGATTTATTGTTCTGTTGATTGTCTAGGCTTAAGAGAGGGATAGAGAAAATAAGGCAAATTCAACTTAAAAGTGTGTCATGGTTACTTTGTTGTTATTTTCTGGAGAGCTGATTGTTAAATATTTACTAGCACAGCCCTGGCAAGTTTAATTACAGATCCCTAAGGCCAGTGAAAAGCTCAGATCCCAGTCATCACTGATCTCAAAGACACATGGGTATCATCAGTAGCAGCCTCATCAGGGGTTTTCATTCTTCCTGGAATTCCCTTACTTCCCTCTTCATTTGTCCAAACAAAGGCTCTCTTACCTGGGGGTACCAGTGTGAGGGCACTGCACTCTGCACTGCCAATATTCTTGGCCTGGCATGCATACTAGGCTAATAGTTTGTTCACTGGGAAGGAAAAGTTGGCTGATCTTCCAGGGCTGGGTGTCTCCTCCATTAAGATGTGCCCATCCTTCCTGAATAGCATATAAGTGATGGGTGGGCTTCCCTCAGATGCCAGGCATGACACCACCACCATTTGGCCTGATCCTGTATCCACTAGGGTGAAGTTGGCCTGAAGCTGGGACACTGGTTCTGTGGAAGGAAGGTAGTTAGGTAAAGGAGGAGAAAATGCTAAGTGGGCGTAGCATTCTTGGGGCCTAGAATTCTAGCTTAATTGAAAAGGAGGGAACCATGTCTATTTTTGTCCAGCCCCACTAACACCTTCTCTTCCCCTTTTTTTCACTCATCAAGCCATCAATGCATTCATTTCTCAGGACCACTTCCCAGAGGTCCCAAACTGATCACAGCCCTGCAATTGAGGCTCCTCTCAGGGCCTGGTCAGAGGACACAGGCTAGTGTACTGGAGGGGTATGTGGTCAGGAATGGGGAGAACACAACTCATTATTGGCAGAGGCAAGGGAAGGGGGCTCTTGCCTGCTATGGCCCTCTAACAATTCAACTCTTACTCCCACGGTTTCCATGAAGCCTTCTCTGGCTAGCCCATATCTCACTGATCTCTGGACAAGTCACTTAGCTTCTGGTTGCCTCGTCTTCTTCAACTGTGAAATGGGCAAAATCAGAGTACTTGCCTCCTTAGCAGAGTGCTTGGCACATAGTAGGCACTTAAGTAATTATTTCCTTCCTTCTTCTCCTACAATGTTTATATTTTTACATGTTTACATGTTCATACATGTTTATTACATGTTTATATTATCAATGTTTATATTCTTGACCACACAATAAACCATTATTATATTATTATATTCTGTCTTGTGTTGTTCAATATTAGTTCACATGGAAAAACTTTATCTCCCCAACTAGCTCTTAGTGGTCAGGAAACATCTTATCAGACTGCTTCTTATTCATCTTTGTATTCCTCAGCACAGAGCATGGCACAGTTTTCATTTTATTTTATTTTTCGCATAGCTCCTATGATTTTTTCCAGTATGGAAACTTCCTCCACAAGGGAGGTTGCAGATCTGCAAGACCTTGTGTAATTTATTGTCTTAGAGAGCTGCTTTGGGACACTGAGGCAGGACATAAACCCAGATCCTTCTGACTCTTATCCAAAACACCATACTGCCTCTCATACATTGCACATGATAGGAGTTTGATAAAGATTGATTATTCTTTTGTGTCCCCCACAGCACCTAGAACCATCATCAAGGGATCTCATTTTTCCTGAGCACAATATGAGGTACATAGCCTACCTAGCACTGTACTAGGTACATTGCAAGGTACTTAAAATTTACTTGCTTATTGACTTTTTCTTTCTGGGACTAGCAGTCCTTTCCTATGAAGCAGTGTCCTTGTTCACCTTATTCTCTATAGCCCCCTGTTCCTTGATTACTCAATAATCATTAAATTTGTTGATCAATTGACTTATTTATTGATTTCTTTTTATTCTTCTCTCCCCACCCCTTTCCAGTTTACACAATATTTCTCGAATTGGTTTTCATGCAGCCTATACCAAGGAAGACACTAACTCTGAGGTCTTATGGTATGATAGAGCACTTCTAGGAGCTTGGACACCTGGCAAGTCACCCATTGAGTTAATGTCAGAGTCAAGATGTTCCTTGGGTCTCAGTTTCCTCATCCACGAAATGAAAAGGCTGGATTTTGAGATCATCTAACTTCTGAAGTCCTTTCCCTTCCACCTACATGTGGTCCATGATTCTTAAGATGTTATCAACTCTGCCTTTAGATGCCTCATATCCCTATACTCTGTTCTCTCCAAACACAACTCCATGGACCTTCACCCAGCATGGTGAGACAATCCTAGCAGACCTTTCCTATATGTTGGCCTGGAAACAATCTGTACTTTTAGAGAGAGAAGCTGACAAATGCAGGCTGGACCTTTCAAGGCTATCTTGTGGCCTGGCTTAGCAGGTGCTGTTCTCGCATCCCTGTCCCACCTTAATCCATGCCCACCAACAACCCCACCTACCCCACAACTCCCAGAAGAGCTTCAGCATGTCATGGTAGGCTGTTTGCCCCAAAGCTGTGCTTGCATGGCAGTAGTAATTGAGTAAATCTGGCCGGGTCTTGAGTTTGGCAAGAATAGGAAATCTGACTGGGTGCTCATCATCCACAATCTTCTTTGATATCATGAAACCATATGTCTCCATGAAGATGTAGTTTATAATTGGAGGGCCCTGAATTGAGTGGCATAAAATATGAACTAGTCAGCTTTTTGGAAAGATCTTTATTTTTTTTTTACATTTTTTTTGAGAGGGGAAGACAGGGCAATTGGGATTAAGTGCCCAAGGTCACACAGCTAATAAAAGTGTGTTTAGTGTCTGAGGTCACATTTAAACTCAGGTCCTCCTGACTCCAGGGCTGGTGCTCTACTCACTACACCACCTAGCTGCCCCTATAGAAAGATCTTTGTGATTTTGTAGGAGGTGATGGGTTTAGATAGGACTCCTGTGGAGAACAGAAGGATTGCCAATCTCTTTACTTGCGTGATCTTAAGGAGGAGAAAAGAGGGGAGGAAAGGGAAATAAATAGAGAAGAAAAGAAGGGAAGCAATAGAAAGAAATAGATTGGATGGAAAGAAGAGAGAAAAATGAAAGGGACAGAGAAAAATAGAAAAAAAGAGTGAAGAAGAAATTAATTTTTTTTTCCCAAAGAGTGAAGGAAGTGATAAAGGTATATTTCTACTCCGACCCTTCCTTTTTCTCTCTCTACTCAATTCCAGCTAGCTCACTCTCTCTCCAGTAAATAGAGCTTTAGCAGGCTGACTGGAGGACACAGGACAACAAACCAAGACTTCTGGGTCATAGACTCATAAAAAGAACATTAGAGCTGTACGGGACCCTGGAGATCACCCAGGTCACACTACTAGAGAGGCAGTGTGGTCTAGTGGGAAAAGCCTTAGTCTTGGGGCCAGAGTATGTGGCTTTGAGCTTTGGCTTGGCTATTTGTTATTGGTGAGACCTTGGGTACATCACTTACTTCTTGAAGTCTCTAAAATGGCGGGGTGGGGGGGAATTGCCAACTCTAACTCTATGATCTAACTGCCTTATTTTAAAGATGAAGTTGAGCCCCAAAGAGCGACTGGCTCAAGATTATATAACTAGGAGGTGGCGGAGTGGGTACTAGAGCCTCTTGCTCCAGACTTCTAGTCCTTATACAAATCCCACCACTGGGAAATCTATCTTCTCTCATAAACTCAGCTTCTCTCTTCTTCTGTTGAAGATATTCATCCCCTTGTTTCCCAAGGAGATTTATCTTCCATGATTGTGGGGAAAGGGAGAGGGGGTGAGTCTTGTCTAATGGTCTTTTACCCTGTGCCTCTTACGCCTGGTTTTGCCCAACCTGGAACACTTCTTGACATCTTGTTCCCCAGTCTGGGGCCTTGTCTTTCTTGAAGGACTGTGGACCTCCCTGAAGAGGAGCCCCCTGCTCTATACCTTTTGATAAGGATCCTAGAAATGGAAGTGGCTGGGCTAACCCTGCCTTGGTGACCAAGGGCTTCTCTTCTCAGAAGATCTCTTCCCCAAGGCAAACCAGGCCACAGGCAACTTCTTTGGCTTCGAATTACTGTTGTTCCTTTCCCTTAAAAAAAAAAAAAGTCTGACATACTTCACAAACCCTGTGGAAATTCACTTCTTCCAGAAGAGTCTCATGTCTTTCTGGGCACAGCTGGATTTATTTTCTCTGGGAGGCCAGTATGACCTTGTCCACTTACCCAGGAAGTGGGAATGGGGCATGGGGGAAGTGTAGGTTACAAGGAGGCAAGTCCTTACTACCCAACCTTATCCTGCTCTCCCAGAGTGGGCCACATCTTCTGGATAGGTATTGTTGGATACCTATCTAGCCTATATCTGGCCCTGTGCCTGGAGAAGACTCTTTCAAGCTCCCTCAAGGCCCTGATGAAATATTTCCCCATTTCCCCAGGCTGTCTATTCTCTAGTGCTTTCTGTCTATAATTCCAGCTGGGGCCAAAGGAATTTCTAATCCCAGCCATCTCAGAGTATCTAGATTGTCCCCAGGTTCTGTGGCTGGACTCCAAGTTATAGGATAGGGTCATAGAATCCTAATTTTAGAACTGGAAGGGGCCTTTGAGTTCATCCATCCAGTCACCCCCTCACTTTAAAGATGAAGGAACTGGAACTCAAAGGTGAAGTGATTTTCCCAAGGCCACACAAATATATAAGTGGCAGAAATAGGGTCCAGTTGTGTCCTGCTCCTGTCTCCTTGCCACCTCCAGACTTGGATGCTCCTTGTCCCCTGACTGTTATTGTACTCACCTTCTCTTTGCACTCTGGAGGAGCTGTTGATGGCTGTAAAAGAGATGAGTTTGGTGAGAAGAGGTCTCAACATAAAATTGCGAGGCAAGAGGGCCTGGGAGGTTAAAGAGGGGGCAAGCAGAGAAAAGCATCTGATCCCTAGGAAGCTATGGGAGCAAAGCACAGGATACGGGGCATTGGAGGTAGTCTCATGCATCGTTCTTCTTCATACCTCCAGTTCTTTCCCCAGTGGACCTCCAGACCCTCATTTGCACACCTAATCCCTTCCTCTGAGGATCACTAGGACTCTTCCTCTCACCCCTCTGTCCCCACCGATCCAAGACTAACTCACCAAGCACGGCTGTGCAGAGCAGAAGAAGCTCCATAGTTTAAGCCTCAGATCCCTTTGCCTTTTGGCCACTCCAGGCTTCTAATACTTCTCTTCACTTCTCTATTCACCCACTTGACTGTGGCAACCAGGGTTCATAACACACCCCAGGGGGGCCCTGCCCTCCTCTTCCCAGCCCATCAGAGATTGCCTGCAGCATGCAGATAACTAGAAAAGCCAGGTAATGCCAAGAGGGCCTCTGTCTACTGGGATCCATAGAAATGAAGTCATACAGCAGTTATAAATTACTCCCCACCTGTCATGGTCACTTAAATATCCCCTGCTCTACATCCTCCTGAAGAGCTGCCAAGACTGAGGACCTAATTTCCCTTCATGCACAAATAGTTCTCATCTCTGGTGCCTAAATATGTCCCCATGCTTTCCCACTTTTGTGCCTTTGTACATGTCATTTCTTCTACCTTCTACCCTATCTCTTCTTGTCCGTAGTTCCTGTCCATACTTCAGTGGGATCTCAAATGTTGCCTTATCCATGAAGTTTTTTATCTGAGACCCACCTTCACTCTGTCTACCTTCTCCCCCAAAAGAAAGTGATTTCTCCCTCCTGTTTCCAGCAGGACTTGCTATGTATGTTTTTTACTGTGCATTCAGACCCTATCTTTTAATACAGCCTTTGTGTTTTATCCCCATTATTGTACCGTGAGCTTCTATGCGGGCAGGGCTTCTATGAGCAGCCTTTCTGATCCAGAACCCCTCCCCTCCCCCAGCATCTAGCATAGTGCCTTATAAAGTAAGTGTTCCATAGATATTTAAGAAGTGAATGAGACGGGAAGCATAGCACAGTCTTCCTGTCCCACTGTCTCCCACTGCCGGGCATATGGTAATGACAGTAATGATGTAGAATCTGGTGACGCCCTTTTAGCGCTCCCCTAATGGCCATTATGTGGCCATGTCCACTCCAGTCAGAACCATAGCTCACAAAACCCCCATTAATGTATTTTTCCCCTCTAGTCAGCCAGAGGATGTATTAGTTAAAATCAAAGGCATTTAATTAAATAGCACGGTAAAGAGAATATTTCCCCCCACAAACCTGCGGCACAGTCTTGCACAAATATTTACAACATCTTTGGGGAGAGTAGAAACACATAGGGATTAAGGGCATGCACATAGGAAATGTGGCACAAGTGCGGAGGGGGTAGCTCATGCCTTTGACCTATCAGGATCATTGATATCTCCTGGTGATGTCACCTCACCCTCCTCGCTGGGTTTGCTCTCCATTGGGTGTGATGTCTCCACTGGTCTATGGGTAGCTGCTAAGTGTGTGGTTTCAGCTGGGCATTGCTCTACTCATGTAAAAGCACCTGCTAGGTGTGGTAATCTCTTCTGGGCATCATCTCATGCCACTAGCTTCTGGTATAGTCACTTCAGGGCTATCTGCCAAACATGTCAGCTGCAGTCTGCCAGGTATAGTGGCTAAAACCTCTCTACGATAAAGGGAAGCTGGCGGCTCTTTAGATGGAGCATCGCACCTAGCTAACGGAGGCCAGGTAGAGTGTTGGAGGCTCAGACTGAGTCTTTTCAATCCTTAGCACTGATGAGCACAATCCGTGTCATTTGATCTAAGGAAGCAAGGAAATGAGCCTTTATTTATTAAATGCTTACCATATACCAGGTACTCTACTAAGTGCTTCATAAATATCATCTCATTTGATTTTCACAACAACCCTGAGGAGTAGATACAATTATGCCCACTT
This sequence comes from Phalanger gymnotis, assembly GCA_028646595.1. NCBI lineage: Eukaryota > Metazoa > Chordata > Mammalia > Diprotodontia > Phalangeridae > Phalanger > Phalanger gymnotis. The sequence goes on along the minus strand of CM053626.1, from coordinate 159,937,911 downwards.
TACAGCAGAGGAAGCTGAGATAGACAGAATGACTTACTCAGCTAGTAAGTGTCTGAGGCAGAATCTGAACTCAAGTCTTCCTGACTATAGGTAGGGCCTAGAATTTGTCTGGGCTCAAATTCATTTGCATGCTAAACCAGTTGGCTCTCAGGAATATCTTAGAACATGGAGTTTCAATCTCTGTTCATTGTTTGGTCAGGTCTGACTCTCTGTGACCCCATTTGGGGTTTTCTTGGCAAAGAATGGTTTGCCATTTCCTTCTCCAGCTCATTTTGCAGATGAGGAAATTGAGGCAAACAGGGCTAAGTGACTTGCCCAGGGTCACACAGCTAATAAACATCTGAGGTCATATTTGAACTCAGGTCTTCCTGACTTCAGGCCTGGCGCTCTATCCACTGTGCCACCTAGTTGCCTCTATGATGAATATAATACATAGCATATAATCAATAACATACATGACAGTGAGGTATAAATGAAACTAAGGACACAAATTTCAGTGCAATTCACAACACATGAAAGACAGTGTGGTATAGTGGATAAAAACCTGGAGTGGGAGCTAGAAATACCTGGGTTCAAGGACCGCTTCTGATACATACTAGCTGTGTGACCCTGAACAAGTCTCTGCTCTAGGCAACTCCCTAAGATTATAAATTGCAGAAAAGATACCAACCCAAATTGGTAGAGGGAGTTTCCTTACCTAGGAATTCCCTATACCCATGAACTTTTAAATCCAACCTCTGTCCCTATCCCTATGGCTGAGCAGAGATTGGAGCAGTTAGGTGTCACAGTTGATAGAGTGCCAGGCCTGAAGTCTGACCTCAGATACTTCCTAGCTGTGTGACCTTGGGCAAGTCACTTAACCCCACCTGCCTCAGTTTCCTCATCTATAAAATGAGCTGGAGAAGGACATGGCAAACCACTCCAGTATCTTTGCCGAGAAAATACGAAATAGGGTCATGGAGAGTCAGACATGACAGAAAAAGGAGCAAAGATTGAAACTCTCTGTTCTAAGATATTCCCAAGAGCCTGTCTGATTTAGCATGCAAATGAATTTAAGCCCAGACAAAAGGTAAACTAAAAGTACACCAAGAGGTCACCATTCTCTAAGTCCTACCCAACTTTGCATTTCTTCCTATACTTCTCCATCAGCCACAAATACTCTGGTGTTATAATTCTGCCCAGTGAAAAACCTTTTCATCTCTCTACATCTCCTCCTCCCACTAAAGAATTTGCAGTCCTAAAAATGTTGTGGGGTACACTTGAGCATTTGTGAATGTACAACATGGGCGACACAAATTTACAAATAATATCCAACTACATGATAGAGTGTACATGCAGATACCTAATATATGACATTTATATTAGAACTGCATGCAGCTAGCATGAGCACATACAAAGATCATGTGCAGGAATGTGTAACAAAGCAATAGTACATTTATAACATTGCATACCAGCATATACAGCAATGATGTTAAATACAGTAATAAAAGCATATTGCATAACAAACACAGAAGTCATAAGCTAGTCATAACAGCATTGTCCAATTATACAAAAGCATCCTGCACCACAGTAATTGGCATCATTGGTTCCATGGATAGCCACTTCTCCCATTTCTCCTAAAGCATGATATTTGATCTGGGTCACTGATCTAATAGGCCTGGACCTTCTGTTATGACCTCCTGAGGTTGTGGATGACCCAGGCTTCCTGTCATCATCTTCAGATCTACTGGGCTACAGTCATGAACTTTAACATGGCTTGGCTATCACTGTCTCCAAGTATGGGTAACCCCTGTTTCCTAGATCTCTCCACAATTTGAGTAATAGGCAATTAAGAAGCTACTTCTGAGTCCAACCCTTCTCCTCAGGTTGAAAAGTATTTCTTCTAGGGTCAGGAGAGAGTCATTGGACTTCTCTGACCCTATAGCAAGTACCAACACCCAGGTATGTGGGCTTAGGGCATTTTTTAAACACATGCAGAGCTTTCTCTTGAGTTCTTGATTGTTCAATTGCAAAAAGAGAAAAAAAAGGAAAAGAAAAAGAAAATAAAAATGAAAACTATTCTACGATGTTGGGCAAAAACTAAGGGATAAGACTCTGGTTGAACACAGTTCTGCTCTGGGCTCAAGAATATACATGTATAATAGTAATAATTCATGTTGCTGTAAACAGTCTAAAGGGCTCAAATGATGCTTTCCTTAAACCTAAAAAAAAGGCAACACCTCACCATATTAATTATCTAGTACAGGGCTGTCCAACCTTAAGTTTTTATTGAAACAATAGACAATATATTTTGATTTGCCATTTTAGTGAGAGCTCTGCAGCTTCTTTACTAAAGCATCTATGTAAATTTCTATGCTTATAGGCTGGGGCCACATAAATTGCACTACTGGCGGCATTCTGCAGGCTGCATTTTGGACAGCCCTGACCTAGTGAGTCACTCGTGTTGTATTTCATTAGATTGAAGCTCCTTCAGGGCAGGGTCTGCTTTTTGTCTCTTTTTGAATCCCCAGCACTTAGCACAGTGCCTGGCCCATTGTAGGTGCTTGATAAGTGTTTATTGATTGATTTACTCAAGCCAGTAGCCCAGTGCCTAGGCTTCTGTGTTGCATGCCTAAAAGACTAACAGTACCCCTAGTGGCCACCAGAGGGTACGCAGCCTGCAAAGGTATATGCTGTTCCTATACTGCAGAGCCTATGTGGCTTCAAGCTGCTATGCTGGGTAGGTATGGAGTTGAACTAAGGAATGAAATATTCCTCAAAATATTTGAACATAAAATTTAGTTTCTAGAGCCCATATCTGGACTCTTTAAAGCCTCCCTCCTCATCCCATGTCTGGATGGCTTTTGAGTCGCTACGTCAACTCGGCTCTCTCTGGACACCACTCCCCCAACGTCCACAGAACTCAGATACTTAACATACCATGATCACATAGTTTATTGAATATACCAAAAAAAAAAGACACAGGAAATGGTTACATGAAGCCATCTCATTAACCTCTTCCCACTTGCCCTCCTACTTCTTTGGAGGAGGCAGGCAAAATTCCATAACTGTTCATAGGCATAGATCATAGAAAGGAATATGGGAAGGCAAGGCAAGGGGTGTGTGTGTGTCTGTGTGTGTGTGTGATGCTCATATGCTTAAATGTGTCTGTGATCCTGTCTGTGGATTATGTATAGTAGAAAGCTGGAATAATAGTGAAAGGAAATCAACCTGCCCTCTCCAGCTCACCAGCCCAATGGAAATCAGCCAGTCTGGGGACTCATGATCTTCTCTTTTTGCATTCCAATCTCTGCTTCTGCTCCAGGTTCTCTACTGCTTCCACAACACAAGTCTCCAGCTGTCTCAGTCACCGGCTGTTCAAGTCCCATGCTCTGCTGCTTGCATTGTTATCAGCAAGTCTTCTTCTCAAGGGTAGTGGAAGAAAAAACAGCTAGTTCTGCATAGCATCCTCCATCCCATCAAGTGGCTTCTTCTCCAAATGGCATGAGCATGCTGTAAGCTTCCTTACGAGGGGAGAAAGATAAACGCCAGACACCACTTTGTCAGTCTCTTTCTCACCAAATCTTTATTTTCCAGGGTCCTAGAGAAAGACAATTCAGACAACAGGATGAAGTGCAGGCCACAGATAGTCACCTTGCTGAGCTTTAAGGCTTACAAAGTAATTTCCTAGAAAGGTCTCTGTTAGGTAAATATTTTACTTATAATACCACCCCTCGCCCATTTTATACACATCAAAGAGCTGGGATTTTGCCTATGAAGCAGGAATGTAGGACAAAGGTCATCCTTTTCCTTCCATCAATCCTAAAGGCTTCAAAGCAATTCACCTGGCCAGGTACTAGCTCTCAGGAGCATGATGAGAGCTGAGAGGAATTCAGCTGCCCTGGAATAAAGGCAGGGCAGGAAAAGGTGGGGGGAGGGGAGTGCAGCAAGGTGTTGACAGTCACCAGGGTGACCATATGTGTATCAGCTAGGTGCAGTTAACTTCACTAAGGAGAGAACATTAGTCACCTAAGTATGTTAGCCCAGGGCTGTCTCACAGAATATCCAGGAAGTCTGGGATGAGGCTGAGTCAAGGAACTCTAGACCCCTTCTGTGTCTTTCACAGTCGGGAAGATATACAGGAGGAAGATAATGCAAAAGTGAGCCCTGGGGCAGTGTACTTGTGACTGACTTAAGTGGTGATGGGGACGGGGCCTGGAAGATCTCTGGGCACCACTTTTCTAGAGAAAGTAAGCACAGTACACCATCTAAAGAGGGGCTCAGGTCTACTGAAGACCAGTTATCTAGCTCACTTGGGGCCTCTCCAATTCCACCTACACTTCCTAGACTTCTCTGGCTCATGGATAACAAGAACAACATCGGCATTTATGAAGGCTTTTATGATTACAAAGCACTGTGTGTGTAGAAAATCTTATTTAATCCCCAAAATTATCCTGTTGAGATGGAAGGAAAGTATTACTGCCCCCATTTTATAGATCAGGAAACATTCCTGACAGTTAAATGACTTGTTCAAAATCAGTGGCAAAGGTGGGAATCCCAACTTAGGTCTTCTCTGGCCCACTTAGTCCAGATCTCTATGACCCTCTACCCCGGGACCACCATGGTCTCTGATAGGTGAGCTCTTGCCCAGAATCAGGCCTCCATCTTATTTCTTAGCCATTTCCAAGACATGTATAGTCTTCCCTCTCCTTTCTAGCTCCTCTTTATGTGTTATCTCTTCCTTCCCTTAGAATGTAAGGTTTTTGAGGGCAGGGACTGTATCCCCAGAGCTTAGCACAGTATCTAGTAAGAGCTTACTTAATACATGCTTTATCATTGATTCATACATGTGTATAGAAATGTAGGTTCATACAGTATATGCATCCAGGTGCTGTCTCTGGTCCAGAAAGAAAGACTCTATTAGGGGAGATCAGTTGGGTGACCAAAGAACACATGAGACAAAAGGTAGGTGATTTCAAAAAACAGTACGATTAAAAAAAAGTGCTATGATTAGGAGGAGGGGAGACTAGGAACATTGATCACCCAGAAGTTCCTCTTGGGCTAGACCTACTTTGGGGGTGAAGAGGTCACAGCTGAGGCCTCTTCCCCTTAGTCTCCCTGGGAACTAGAGCTCTGGAATGATAAGAAAGGGAAATGTGGATGTGGGGAGACTGGGGGACCGGAACTCAAGGGCAGGTAGATCAAAGAAAGGAGAAGAAACTAGTGACCTGAGAATGAGTGGAGCCTGCTATGAATGATCTGGGCCTGGGAGATCCAGGACAGGGGAATCCAGGGCAGAAAGATCTGGGACGGGAAGATCGGGAACTGGGGGATTCAGGCCCCCAAGAATCAGACCCTCCTGACTCTTGCAGAAGTCGTGACAGGTCCTCCACCAGGTGCCATTTTTCTCGTACTTGCTAAAAGGAGAGGCAAAGAATGGGCGCTTAGACGAAATGATAATTAAAAAGTGAAGTCCTATTTAGCTCCCAGCTCAGCCCATGACTCCAGATTAAGATCCATCCCAACCCTAGCTCATCCCCTGCCTCAGAGCCCCTTTCACACCTGCCCCCTCACTGCACTCACCCATAGCAACTGTCTCCTAAGACTTTTGATGGCCCTTTTGTTGGCCCCGGATTGGGAGAGGCACACAGTCAGTGTAAGGCTTTGAGGAAACAGGGAAACAAAGTAACAAATCTCAGGCTTCGTTCAGCTCTGGGTGCATCTTCCCTGTCCTTGCTGCTTTCCCCTCAGCCCGCTGCCCTCCCTGCTGCAGCACACCCTTCCCTTATCTGAGGTTACTCCAAATGTCCAGGTGCTGATTTGTATCATATCAACATATTTTATAGTCAAGATAATGGACCACTCTTTCCTTTCTCTCAGAGGTCCCCGATTTCTCTCTTCAGCAGGGTCAAAATCAGCTCAAAGCAGTGTTTGGGAGCAAGAGGGTACAAAAGATAAGTAAGTCTCCCCCTTCTCATCTCTTCCCAATTACTTACGAAGTATTCAGAGGCACTAAGCCACAATCCCAGGATTTGGACATGTTTCTAGAGCAATGAAGATTTTTGCATGACAGTGTCTTTTTTTTATTATTATTATAGGATCATAGATTTAGAGGTAGAAGTTACTTTAGAGGCCATTCCTCATGTTACAGATGGCCAAACTGAGGCCCAGAGAAGAAAAGGGAAGGAAGAGGAAACTTCTAGTATTCTCTCATTTCTGGTCTCCAGGTGGTACACGTGCAAATCAACATCAGGACAGCCAGCATGGCAAGAATAAATAATGAGCCTCAGACACTTGACACACTTACTAGCTGTGTGACTTGGGCAAGTCACTTAACCCCAATTGCCTTGCCTTCCTCCCTCCAAAAAACAAAACAAAACAAAATAAAAAACCAAGAATAAATAATGAAAACTGTCTCTAGTTAGCTTGATTGGCAGCTCAGAGAGCCAGTGATCTTCATGAAAAGAGGGAGGAAAAATGGCTCTTTCCTTAGCTCTAATTATTTCAGGGGCCCCATTAGTACAGAATTCCTACATGAAATTTTGATTCTCAGATTCTTTTCCAGTCTCTCCTGTTTCCCATCTTCATGTATATCCGGCTGATTTCACTCATTCATTCACTTAACTCACATGTGCCAAGCACCTACATATACAGAGCACAGTGCTGGGCACTAGGGAAAATATAATATTTAGGTAAACTGGTCTAGGTTTCACGGATGTACAAGCTCCCAGGGGCATCTGCTTTCTGTCCTTTGGCTCCTGCATCCCCTCCCCACCTTTGACCCAGAGATGGTACCTAAGTAAGATGAGGATGGGGTACCAGAAGGCATTGGAACCGAAGTAGTGAAAGACTTTCTGGGCTGGGGGTGAGAGTTGCAAGGCCGCCACCTCGGGAACCACCTGCCAGGGTGCTGAGTAGTTGGAGAAGAGGCCACAGCTCACAGAGGAGGGGATGCTGCAGGGGAGAGGGTAGAGAAGGAAGATCAAGGAGTCTACAGGAGGCCAGATGCCCTCACCAGGAACACTCCTACCCTTGGGCCTTCTTACCTGCTGATGACGTAGAGCAGAGGCACAGAAGCCACTAGGAGGCCCAGCAGGAGGACCAGCTGGAAGAAAAAGGTGGCACTGGAGGCTTGGAAGAGGCGAGGGGAGGGCCTGCAGTTCCTGAGGAGAGTGTACTGTGGGGAGATAAGAGAAGAGAGATTATGCAGGATATCTCTCCCAGATGTGAAAGGCAGAAAGGTCATAACCCAATGTTTCTATGACTTTCCTGCCCAATGATAAAGCACCACAGCCTGTAAAGCTGGCTTCTGTCTCCTGCTAAGGGGAAGGTTCTTGGTAAACCATCTCTTCCAGAGCCATAACTAGGGTTGAGCAACTGGGGGGGGGCAACTCCAGGGGGCAACAGAGAGAGGTTGTACTTCCTTTCCACTTGTTGTCTTGGAAGGGACCTCATCCTCCACCTTTTCCTGTCCCGTCACCCCCCAGGATCTGGGTAACCATTGGCTCGGGCAGTACTCTCTGGGAGAGAACACAATTGCATCCAGTTCTTTCTGTCACATGGACACTTATTTCTCAATTGAATTTAGTCCAGGAAAAAAATTCTAGTTTAAGTTCTTATTTTCCCCTGGCCTTAAGGATAGCTACCTAATCACATATCTCCTCAGAGCTTCTGCCTCAATTTTACCTGATCTTTCTATGTTTCCCTACTTCCCTTTTCTTTCCCCAGCTAGGTAGCACAGCAGATAGGGCTCTGGGCCTGCAGTTGGGAAGACCTGGATTCTAATCACCTCTCAGACACTAACTGTGTTACCCTGGGCAAGTCACTTAATCTGTTTGCCTCAGTTTCTTCAGCTGTAAAATGGAGATAACAACCCACCTTGCAGGAGACTCAAAAGAGATATTTGTGAAATGCTTATGCCCTTTACTCTGGGACCTCATTGGCACTATATAAATGCTTGTGCCCTTTACTCTGGGACCTCATTGGCACTATGTAAATGCTTAGCCCTTTACTCTGGGACCTCATTGGCACTATATAAATGCTTAGCCCTTTACTCTGGGACCTAGTTGGCACTACATAGATGCTTAGCCCTTTACTCTGGGACCTAGTTGGCCCTATATAAATGCTTACGCCCTTTACTCTGGGACCTCATTGGCACTATATAAATGCTTATGCCCTTTTCACTTACAGCTTCTTACCTTCTTGACATAAAAGGTGAAGAAGATGAAGATGCTGCTGAGCAGGGGCAGTAGGGGGCAGTAGAAAAGCCCCATCCAGGTCACCGTCTGTCCAGCTACAATGTCCAGCACATTCTTGGGCACCAGAAATTCTTCTCTGCCCAGCCAGACCCAGAACTGGCCGGAAAGATGATCCACCAGCAGCCTGAAGTGAGGTTGGAAACAAGGGCACCACTGAGCACCGCCTCAGCCTTATATGTGTAAGAGACACTTATCTCTTACTTCAGATCATGGAACTGTGTAGAATGTCAAAGCAAAAGGAAGAGGACTAAGGCCCAATGAGAGGAAGTTCTTGTCCAGGGTCAAAAAGGCATCTACATGCAGCGTAGAGTTTCCTGTGGGCAGCCCAGATACCCTCATGCTTTTGCACATACATTCTCTCTCTGTCTCCTTCCTTCTCTTTCTCCTTCCCTCCCTCCCTCCCTCCCTCTTTCCCTTCCTCTGCCTTCTTCTTTCTCTTCTACTCTTCCTCTGTTCTCCTTCCTCCCTTCTTTTATTCTTCTCTTTCTCCCTTCTTCCCTCCCTCCCTCTTTCCCTCCTTTCCTTTCTCACTCCTCTCTTTTTCCCTCCCTTCATCTCTCTATTTCTCTTTCCACATGTACTAATCACAGGCATATAACACATAACACATTTTGACACAGATTTGTGATGTTCATATATACTCATGTAAATGTGGGTTTATACCTGTCCGTATTTACACAGGTAAACACAGAGTGATGCACACATATACACTCCATTCCCATTACTCTCTCTGGCCCCTGACATTTTCCTAAGCCTCTTTTTCCTCATCTTCCAAAGCAATGAGGACAGGTGGGATAAAGAGGTGAGGTTTCTTACCTCCTTGGCAGGGTGATCAGGAAGGCAGAGGCCAGCATCAGGAAGAAGTCAAATATACTCAACTTGTATAACTCCTGACCCACTGAGTTCTCCCAGCACTGGAAGTGGAAAACAGAGGACCCCAGTGACCCGCCCCCATTCCCTACTGTTATCTTGCCCATTCCACCCTCTAGAAAAGGGGCACCCGGGGAGTACTACCCTCACTTGTGGACTGATATTACATTCCCAACCCTGAAGTCAAGGTATCTGATTGGCCTGGTCAGTGATGGAGAAGGGAAGGGAGAGATCAGAGCCCAGTGCCTCAGATATCATGCCAAAATACAAAGTCTTAAAGGAGGCAGGGGAATCAAAGAAAAGATCTAAGGACTGAGGGAAGTACAAAGGCTAGATCTGAGTGCTGTCACTGACCAGGTGTGGTGCCTAACTTTCCTGGCTTCTGAGAGAAAGGGAGCAGAACCCCAGGTTCCCCTCCAACTCAGCCGGAGGTGCTTGTTACCTGGTCGCATTGATTATATTCATAGGGCTCACAGCTGGAATGGTCACTTCTGCCAGTACATAGCACTGCTTGTTGTCTCAGTGAAAAAAGGAACATGCCCAAGCTAGACAGCTTCAGAACCACGCACCTGTGGAAGGGCAAGTCATTGTGTGAAGAGGAAGGAACCCAGCCTGGGGGTGGGGGTACCCACTGCATGGTCAGGTCATTAAGACTGAGACAGCACAGACCTGGGAGCATCTACTCTATATGGAAGCGGAAGGTGAAGTCAGGGTGGTGCTTTAGGGGCCGACCATGTCTGAGACTGAGACCACCCTTCTCAACTTCTAGTGACCCTCTGACTTTGGAAAGAGCTGGTCCCTAGATCCACCACTGAGATACCATTTTCCTGGAGGATCTCTAGGAAAGAATGTCTCAGGGTCTGGGCTTTATAGGAGGGATTAAGATCAACAGATCACATGGATATGAATATATAAAATTGTAAGAAATGCTACGTTGGGTCATACTCTTGGTTTACCCATGGTCTCTGACAATGGCATCCAAAGGTGTTTGGTAGGAGAATAAAGTAGCTGTTATTTATGAAGCCAGTCTCTCAAGGATTATTTCCAAGAAATAAGTTGTGATGAATAGCTCTCTCCCCAGTCATGCTGGTATTATGGCAGAGATAAAGCCATTTTACATATGTTAGATACTAATACAGGCTCTTAATTGTTAACATGTGATAAAGGACCAAATAAGATACTACTGGGAAGATGTACAAATGAGAAGATCAAGCATAAATCAGTCTGAAAGACCGAGGAGAGCTGGGACATTTTAAGCAATATGGCTAAAAATATGAGTTTGTTAGGACTTGTACAACTGCCCAGAAAACCAAAACAGAAAGCATCCAGCAGAGATGAGAGAGGACAGCTCTAGCTTGCATTGAATGCAAAAATTTGAGTATGAAACGAACTTATCAGGGAGGCAGATGGAGAAAGACAGGTTGGACAGGGCCAAGCTTGGAAAACTGGACAGAAACAATTCAGAACAAGGAAATCCTGAGTACAATTTCTACTTTAAGCTAGATAAGTTTGGTTTCTAATTCTACCACGTACTTAAATGTATCCTCGGATTTCTACGATTGAGTAGTTTCCTGTTGCCATAAGTAGCTAGTCGAGTGTAATATGGTGATGGCTTACCACTGAAGAATGCAATCAAATAAGGTGCTAAGGTTACAGTCTAAGGTGCTAAGGTTACAGTCTAACAAAAGAGATCCCTTCTTTAGATCCTTGGGTGGTAGCAGGCACAAATTCGGGGAGCCTCTTTTTTGTTGGGCACCAACTTTTCAAACTCGAGCTAAGGGTCTTATCCTCCCTTACCAAGGTGGTACTGACCAGAAAAGGGTGAGATTGATTTCAGTGTTGGGGGGATAATTCTCCAGTTGGACCAGGAATCCAAACACCAGGGGCCCCAGACCGTTGACAAGGGAAATGACTCCAGGGGACAGGTACTGAAGCAGCAAAGAGAGGGACTCCTAGGAGAAGAAAGGGGTGAGAGGTTTAAGATGGGCTAACTTGGGAGGCAGGTTGCACTACAGAATGAGAGGGCCCGAAGAAGGCAGACAAGGAAGGGGATGCCTCATACTTCACATAAAAATTCATTGCGTGGCTACATCTTCTGCCAGTTCAAATTGTAATCGCTTCCATGCCTCAGTAGAAGGTCTTCAAGGAATTGCTGTGGTCCAAAAAAAAATCATCCCTCTGGTGATGGTTCTATTCAAATGTAGCTAGTCTTTTGACAACTGATACAGACTCTGTCAGGCCCATTCTGAGAGTTTTCCAGTTTGGAAGGACCTTCCACAGCTTGGGCTTTTATGGCATAGCTTTCAAGAATCCTGATTTGAATCCATGCCACCATAAAGTATCACAGGGCAAGAATCCCCCATCATTATATTACCATATAATATTCCGATTGCCCTCAATGAAGGCTGGTTCCCAGAAGAGGAGTGGGCTTAATAAAGGGCCCTTATGAAGAAGGAGAAGACCATTACTCACATCTTTGTAGTTCTGAGAGAACTTGGTGGCCCAGTAGATGGCACTGATACCCCCAATCACCAAGAGTCCAATGAACATGTTGAGCCCCACATAAGAAAAAAGTTGTCGAGCCCTTTGCTTTCCCGTCTGTTGTTGTATCTGCAAGGACCGCCGCTCCTCTTGGAGCTCGATCTGTAATGGGGACACAAGACGATAAAGATGGGAGGGGGTGTGTTTAGGGATGGGTAAGGATGGGGACAGCGACAGAGCTGTGGCCCCGCAAATGATTATGTTGTACCTAATGTAGGCACATGGTCAGAAATAGTTGAGGGGATGAACAGGAACAGAAAAGAATCATGTTTACGGCCGGTATAGAGATGCATTAGGGACAGCTGTAAGTGAGGAACGGGAGTGGGATTCTGGTGGAGGACATGGGCAGATGCAGCCTAGGACGCATCTTCTTGCTGCATAGCTACATCCCCTAATATTAACCCATCCACTTCCCCACCCCCACTCCCACCACCCAGCACACACAAGGCCTCTCATTGTTCCAGGTTCTTCACTACTGCTACTCTCCCTAAACGAATCGAAGGCATGTTTCCCGCCACATATCCTGAGAATATTTTATATCTTTTGCACAGATGCAAAAGCCATTAATCATATTCTAAGAAATCAAAACTTCTTCCTCCTTCTTCCCTGTGGCTTCTAGCTCTGGGATGCTCAGCCTTCAGGGAGAACCTTCATCTCTCATATACCCAGGCTGAGATATTTAGGGGGATTAGGCCTCTCCCCCTCCTCCCTTGTAAGCACTGCCCTCCCTACCCCATCAATGTTATGGGCCCAAGACGTGGTACCTTGAAGTCATTGCTGATGCTGTGTTGTTTGATGACTACAGCTTCCCGGCTTCGGATGCAGAAATCCCAGGAGACAAACACCTTGCTGCTGAGCCGGGGCCTGTAATCCTTGCTCAGCAATTGCTTATGGAGCAGCCCCTTCACCATGCTAGATAGAAGAGGTATATATGTATGTATGCGTGAGCGTGCGCGCATGTGTGCGTGCGTGTGTGTGTGTGTGCGTGTGTGTGTCTTGGAAGCTGGGGGAAGGAAGGAGGCAAAACAGTGCTTCAGATCCTCTCAAACCCCTACTGGCTTTGCTGTCCCTTCTGTAGACCTCCAGGCAGTCATTCGGTCAACCCCAGAGACTAAGAGACTCCTGGTCCCAGCCTTTCCCTGGGTATTGAACAGAGAGAGATGGAGAGGCATACAGAGGAGGAGACAGGGCCCCTGCCTTCAGGGGGTTTGCTGCTAGAGATATCCAACACATAGAGATACGCATTGTGGTCAATGAGCAGCCCTGAAAAGATGCCAACAGGTACAAATGAATTTGATCTATAAGATTAATGGCTAAACGGGGCTAAAGGGACCTAGATCTGGAGTGGGAGGATAGAGAAGCGGGTAGGGAATATGAGTTCTAATCTCACCGTCGTATAGTCCCACAGAAGCAGAGGAGCAGGCAGATTAGTGGACTGAAGAGGTAGGCCAGGCGAACACTGTACTGGGAATCACTCTCTGGCCCCATTCGATACGAGCCATAAAAAAGGTAGGTGTTGTTAAAAGCCTGGTAAAGGGCAGACCTGATCTCAGAGACCAAGAGTTTTCTCCCCCCACCCCTCCTTATCCCTCAGCCTGATAATGACCTCCCTCTCCCAGCCAGGCTTTGGGCAGGGTGGGATTTTCTTAGAAGACAAGGATACATGTACCAGGGCCCACAGAGTAGCCAGACCTTTTGTTGAGTGTTAAGAGAGGTGAGAACATTCCAGCCTGAGCCTCTGGACAAATTGGCCTTGCCTGGAAATCTGTCTGCTTTTTTGGCCACCCTGACCCAAAATATCCCCAAAAGATTTGGGGGCTTAATTTGTTATCCTGCGGTACCCTAAAGCTGCTGCCACCTAGATTTCCCTTCTCCCACCTTCCCTCTGCTCTTCTGTTCAGACAAAGTCACACTCACCCTGCCAGTGAAGACATCCCACAAGTGCAAGTAGATCCGGTTCAGATTAGGCTGGGGCTCACCACTGCTAGAGCAATGGTGTGCTAGGAGAAAGAGGAGCAGGTTAGGTAGAAACAGTGCCATAAATAGAGCAAGGCAATCAGGGCGTTTCTCCAGGATGCCACAATTTAGAGGGCAATGACAATACACAGTCCTTTAGCAATGTAGAAACAACTATGGTTAGCTTAGTTAGTTAAAACAGGAAGTTACCAGAGGGTGGCTCTTCCTTCCCCAAATCTGGCTGCCCCTCAGATGAGCTTCTCCTTATCCTGGCTCTACCTTATTCCCTTCTCCTCAGTGGCCTCTCCAGCATCAGCCTCACAAGGTCTGTGCCACGAAGTGTCCAAACTATTACTACTACCCCAAACCCCTCCCAATACAACTGAATTTGTCTTAATAAGTTGACTTGAGGATACATTTTGTATTGTTGCCCTGGACAAAAAAAACCCTGCTAGTTTGGGCTCTGAGTAGAATGGTACAAACTTTAAAAAACTCACCCAAGGTCACACAGCTTCCTCACTTCCCTACTTTTTTTTTTTTGGAGGGGGGAAGGCAGGGCAATTGGGGTTAAGTGACTTGCTCAAGGTCACACAGCTAACACATGGTTAAGTGTCTGAGGCTGGATTTGAACTCAGGTCCTCCTAACTCCAGGGCCGGTGCTCTATTCACTGCACCACCTAGCTGCTCCACTTTTCTGCTTTTCTAATATCACCTCATGATTCAGATCTCTCAGCGCAAAGGAGGTAGAGAAAGGCTAACTAGGAAAAGCTGATTATCATACATAAACTATTAAAAAATGCTTGTTCTAGGCAAGACCTTAGAGCAACCCCCTCGTTTTATAGTTGAAGGAATTGAAGAATTGAGGCCTAGAGAGGGAAAATGATTTGTCTAAAGGTTATGAGGCTAGTTAACACCAGAGCCGGAGCTTGAATGTGAGCCTCCTAACTCAAATTCTCCATTAGATTATGTTGCCCTGTTAGCCAAAGAGGTGTTATTACCTGGTCAGTCTCATGCCTAGTTGCTCAGGTATACGGGGGCACATGGCAAAAGGCAAAGTAAAATACTAAAGGGGTCTCCTCCAAGGACTGTTCTGATCTGCTACTTCTGGAATTGCTGGGGCCTCCGAAACTAGTGGGAGCTGCCAGCAACATGGAGCGCTGGGCCTGGAGTTCAAATCTTGCCTCAGATGCTACCTGCTTGCCTCAGTTTCCACATTTGTAAAATGGGGATTAATAATAGCACCTACACACTAATAATAGCACCTGCCCTTGCAAGGTTGTTGTGAGGATGAAAAAAGAAAATAATTATAAAGCCCTTAGCTCAATGCCTGGCACAATATAAATGTTAATTATTAATTATTATTATCGCCTGGGCAGGATAGAACCAGCACCCCACAGAAGACTGGACCAATCCCCAAAACATCCGTAGGGTGGTGGGCAGTTGATGATGTTTTCCTTGATGCTGGCCCACTATGGGTCAGGTATAAGGTGGGTCCTTCTCCCCTCCCCTCCCCTCCCCTCCTCTGAATGCTTTTTAACCCCTTGGTATCTGAACAAATACCCGTGCATTCTGTATCTGGCTTCCTTTAACTTGTTTTTTTAAACTTTTGATAGTTACATTTCAATGTATTGTTTTCCTTGGTGATCCTACACATTTTATTTATTTCTTCGAAGGTTAATTTCCCCATGAGGGTAATTTGACCTTAGCTCCGATGATGTGGGGAGGGGAAGCCGATATCCTCCCCTATTACCCCCCCCCCCCCAAAGCAGGACACTGCAGCAGACCAGGCCAGGGAAGATAGAACCCGGGGTCAGGGGTTGGGAACTGGACTGGGGAACCTGAAGCAGCTACTCACAGACGTTGGGGGCAGACGAGTGGAGCCAGGCCAGAGGCAGCAGCACTAAACTGGCGGTGAGCAGAAGAGTGAGCAGATTGAGAATCAACAGGAAACGAAGGAAGGTGAAATAGGACTGGATCCCTGTGCCAAAGAGCCCTGTGGAGCAAAGGCATGGAGACGATGGCATGAGATGGATGGGATAGGGTGAGGGCCAGGGACCTGCAGGAGCAGCTCTGCTTCTGGAGAGCTGAAATCATACTATACAAATCAGGGATTGGTTTACTGTCTTGTTGATCGTCTAAGAAGGTGATTGACAAAATATTAATAATTCATATTAAACTGAGAAGTGTGTCATGCGCATACTACACCCCCCACACCCAACCTGGTTGTTAAATATTTACCAGCTATCTCTGGGTAGACGCTACTGCAATGGGTAGGGCTTTTCATATTGAGCTGTTCTGATAGCTGCTCCCTACCAAGCATATGTGTATGGGAGAGGGAGTATCAGAAGAGGTGGGATTTGGACCCCTGTGCCTTCTTTAGATTAAGGCCCTTTCAGTGGGGTGGGGGGGGGGGCAGAAGATACAACAAGGGCATAGAGTTCACCAAGGACTGAGCTCCACATGCAACACTGTCACCTGAGAGAGGCATGAGTGAGGGGTCCAAAGTCATTCCTATGATACTATAAGCTTCATGATGACAGGGACCATCCATAGCTAAACTTTGTATCTCTCCCATCCCTAGTACCCAGTACTGGGCTCCACACACAGAAGGCACTTAGTAAATGTTTGTTGTTGATGGGTTAGGGGTGTGTAAATCCTGGACAGCATCACAGTATGGCCACCCTCATTTTTACACTGGGTGACACAAGATTGAGGTAAGTAGGAAAGGCCATTCAAAAGGGTCAAAGGGGGAGGGATCCAAAGCATAAGTTCAAGTTGGAGGAGGGAGAGGAAGAGGAAGAGACGGGGGAACCAGAGAGGGTAGTAGCAATTCACCTGCTCGCCTTAGTAGGCCATATGTGACCCTCAAGTCAGTCCTGAAGGTTACCTCCCCGAGTCCCAGCAGCAGGCCTGGGCCATAGCTCCTGTGGGCAGCTTCCCTCTGGTTCGTTGATGGGGATTTGAAATGAGACTGGGTTGGGAGCATAACTTCCCTCACTGGATCCAGAATAGCCACGCAGAGTTTCTCTTGCCCAAGAGGGTTAGCTAACTTGGGAACTGACTGGAGGGGGTAGATTGGCAGGAGGAGTCCAGACTGTGCCTCTGTAGATCTGGGATTTGTGTGGTGATGTTCCCCACCATGTTCAGAATTGGACATGAGACTACCTCTCCCCTGTCTGACTGTGATGGGCAGGCTGGGGTGGGGAAGACAATTAGAAGTATTATGGAAGGCGTTTTTTTTGCAGGGGGAAGGGGATCCTACCTCCAATCTCATAGAGGTCAGTCTTCCAGAGCCCAAAGGTCCCCATAAACCTGTGGCTCACATCCAGGAACTGCTGATGGATTCGTTGCCATTTCTTCTTCCACTGTTCCCAGAAAGAGGTCTTTGCCCCATCTGGTTCCCGGAGGTGCCTGAGAGAAGGAGATGATAGTAAAGGGGACATCGCTAAGTTCCAACTTCTTGCTTCTCACCTCCCTATGCTCTCTACCCACTTCCAGGGCAAAGTAGGGTTCTGAAATTGTTTGGCATTGGAGGGAGGTGAGAGAGGGATGATTACACTCTCATTCCACATGATTCCTCTATATAAACTCTATCTTCTAGCAAAAAATCAGCTACTTGTTCCCTGAACATGACATTCTATTTCCTACCTCCATACATCATTGGAATAGGCCGTGTAGAACACAACGACCCCTCATATGTGCCTCTCAGAATCCTTCTCCTGTTTCAAGGCTAATTACTCAGGGGTTAGCTCCTTCATGAAACCTTTCCTGATTTCCATTTACTTATAATCTCTCACCTTGATTCCCCTGGCCCAGGTAAGATGATATAGCTAATCTGTGACCTTGGGCAAGTCACTTAACTCCAATTGCCCTGCCTTCCCCCCTCCAAAAAAAACAAAACAAAACAAAACAAAAAAGAGAGATGATAGAGCTAAAACTGGAATCCCTTCACTTAATAGTTTGAGGAAAATAGGATGCAGGAAAATTGTAGCTTGCCCAAAGGCACAAAGGTAGTAAGTGTCAGAATTTGAATCCAGCTCTTCTGACTTTAGAACTAATAATTTTTCCATTGTGACACATCCCTTTCTGTTGTATCCCCTCAGCATTTCCTTGAGGGAAATGACAGTTTTGTTTTAGTCTCTGGATCCCCAGGGCCCTGCCCACAGAAGGTGCTTAATACAGCTAGGTCCTGATTAGTTTGAACAATGAAACCCTTTAAATGGTTGCCTTGTTTGAATTTGCCCTGCATATTTCCACTGGGCTAAATGGTGCAAATTCAAATCTATGAAGGGGATTTAATATTCACACTAACTAGGACTTAAACATGAATGTTTATTGAGTTGAGCTAGCTAGTCCTCTCAGGATCAGTACCACAAGTTTGTTCCTCTATTCCCTGTTTGTTTGTTTTTTTACCTATCCCCCCATCCCTCCACACTCTTTTTTTCTTCTCATGTTCCTTCCTCTAAGCTCTCTAAACAGCCCCTCCAATTCCCACCCATGCCAATGAACAGCAAAGCTTGGGCACTGTTCCTGCTTCTGCTAGGAGGTTTCCTAGAAAACCCACCTGATGAGCCGTTTGTCCCTCATGGCATAGGGCAGTGCCTGTAGCGCTATCTTGGTGTTGCATAGTCTCTCCATCTCCTCCTCCCAGAGTATCTCATCCAGTGATTCAGATGGTTTTAGGTCTGATTGGGTAGACCTCTGCCTTTGGGGGAAAGAGGCCATCTCTGCAGAAGCCTTGATCTCAAAGGATGAATAGGCTCTGGGTACTCACCTGAGAAGTGTACAGAAAAAGAATTAATTTCAAGGTTTTGATACTGTCATGATGAGAACAGTTTGGGAGAAATAAAGGTCTAGAGCGTGGGGAACCGTTCAAGAAACATGGACAGAAGAAGTTCCTCACAGGGAGTTCCTTACACCAATGAAATTATAGGTCTGGTTAAAAAAAAAAACTCACTTGGATGCAAATATGTAACAAGCTCAATTCCCCCAAGGCAAATAGTCAAAAAATATGAAGTTTTCGAAAGATTCACAAACTATAAATAACCACATGAAAATGTTCTCCAAATCATTAATGGTAAAGAGAAATGAAAATTAAAACAGCTCTGAGGTTTTACCTGACCCCATGAAAACTGGCAAAGATGAAAAAAAGATGAGAATAGCTAATGTCAGAAAACTAACACTGTTGCATTGTTGATGGAGTTGTAAAGTGGTTCTATAATTCTGGAAATCAGTATGGAATTATGCAAGAAAAGTGATCAAACTTTCCTTACCCTTTGAGTGAACAATTCCTTGCCAAGCCCAACAACCAGCTGCTGACCAACACCAATAGGTGAGTGAGAACCCCCAAAGTGCAGCACTTCTCAGCCCATGCTTCTGCCTGGCCCCAGCAGTCAGTATCCTAAAAAAGTCATTATCCCTTTGGAAATTTGAACTGGCAACTGCTTCTGTGGGTGCTGTGACCCCTCCCTCCTCAGCAGCCACAGCTATGGAAACCTAGAAAACAAAGTTCTTCCATGAGAGTCTTTGGCACTGTTAACTAGCTCAGCATCAGAATAGGATATTATTGGATCGGCAGAACTGAGATGAAAGAAGCTGCATTACCTCTCTTTTCCTGATACATCCTGAGGACCATTTCTATCTGTCTTGCACCTGAAACCTGTATGTTGCCTTCCTCATTAGAATGTTAGCTACTTTCCATTCACACAAAAGTATTTTTAGCAGCTCTTTTTGTAGTGACAAAGAACCGGAAACTAAGAGGATGAGCATCATTTGGGAACGGCTGAGCAAATTATGATCTATAAATGTAATGGCAAACAGTTGTGCTGTAGGAAATGATGAAGGGGATTGTTTCAAAGAAATCTGGAAATAATTGTGTGAATTGATACAGAAGGAAGTGAAAAGAAGGAGAGCAATTTAAATAAGCAACTGTGAAAGAATGAAAATCTTTGACCAAATGCTAGTCTGGCAAAAACGTGGTGAAACATGTTAGAATAATAAAACTCAGTGCACATGTTTTTGGACATGGTGAATGAGGGAATCTGATTTGCTTGACTGCATTTTGTTTTTCTTTCTTTCATGGAGGGAGGGAAGAGAGAAAATAAATTTTTGCTCATTGGAAAAAAAATTCAATTTGCAAAAAAAAAAAAAAGTATGTGAGCTCCTTGAGAGCAGATACCACCTGGATGTTTCTATTTATATTCCCAATGGTCACTAAATGCTTAATGATGCTTTGTCTTTCATTCATTCCTTCAATCAATCCCCCTATTGGGCATATGTCCCAAGGAACTTAAGGGCAGTAACAGAAGTCCCTTATATAATATGATATTCCCAGCAGCCCTTTTCATGGTAGTAAAGAACTGGGGAGAAAATTGGCAAATGGCTGAAAAAACCTATGACATGTTAATATAATGAAACATAATTGTACGGTAAGAAATGACACATGAGGAATTCAAAGAAATGTAGGAAGATGTGTTAGGGCAAACTCAACAGAATGAAGGGAGCGCTATCAACTCTGACAACAGCATTGAAAACAGAAGGACACTAAAAGGGAAGGACTCGTGTTTGTGCCTGGTGCATGGTGGGTGCTTAGATGCTTATTGCCCAACTGACAATAGAAACACTAATGAAGGTCATGGGGAAGAGATAACAAAACAGACCTCCTCGTCCCAAAGGATGAACGTTAGAACTCTAACCATCACAGTGATTCCGCAATGTCTGTTCTTTCTCTGTACGTCTCTACCCCTGCTTTCATTATATTGGTAGTTTAGAATTGTAGTAACCATGCCAACTTTCCTTTGCGGATCATGTATGTGCATTTGTAGTCATATTGGTAAATGGAAACCTTCTTCTACTTAATATTAGGATCTGTATTAAATCCTGGCCCTCTACTGGACCCCTGTCTAAGGCAATATTCCTAAGTGGAATCCAAGGGGAAAGCTTTAGCTTCTTACTGTTCTCCCTGGAGGACCAAGTCTCCAGGTCTTTGCCCTTGGCATCAGGCAAACTACTTAGAGACTAACTGACTAATTAGAAACTAGTTGAGATATTTTAATTGTTTATTTTACCTATTACTGGTGCAATTTCATTAGGTTTTTTTTTTTGCCTTAACTTCTAAACTGTTGGGAAGATATAACCCTGTTTCCAAAATTGAAATTTTCTTTGTCACAAACAGAGGGTTGGAAGGAAACAGGAAGTGACTGTAATGCACATACAAAAGGTATCAGTAAAACTTTATTTTTTTTTCTATTTTTAGAAACTTTTTTTTTTAAATAAAGTCTCTTGACTTCATGACCTTCAGTTTCTCCAACTTTAAGTTGAGGAGAAAGGGCTTTGGAAGTCTAATGCAGACAATGCTAGGTAGGACTAATCAAATTCAGGAGGCAATAGACAAACTGGAAGCCCAGGATTCCCAAGGGCAGCAGGATTTGGGCGCTCTCTTTTGGCTGAGGGCAAGATTCTTCCTATTTCCATGACTCAATTTTCCTCTTTAGAGTTGAAACTTAGGTACCCTGAGAAAAACACCACGGATACAAGGGACCTGGGTGACATTGTAGACAATGTAGAGTCCTGGGTTCCCAGAATATCAGGGACCCTCTTTTTCAGGAGGGGGGGGCCCACCCTTCCCAGGTCCCGCCTCTGCTTCTCTTTCCACCCCTCCAACCTCTCCCACATTAGTCTCTTTCCAAGGGTAAGAAAAATGAAATGAACTGAAAGATGCCTCCCCACACTCCTGACCACCCCCCTCCAGATCCTTCACCTTTGCCAGCTGAAAGGACATTTTCTTCTTGCACAGTTATCTCTTGGGCTGAGATAAGGGAATTTGAGACTTAGGTGGGAGTGCTTTGTTCCCAGATCAAAGGTAAACTTGTTCTCATCTGACCTTGCTGGGGGTCGCAAACTTCCCTTCTGCCTATCCCACAGTTCCTTTGTGAACAGCCTGAGCAGCCCCCCGTTCTAATAACTCCCTTAAGATCTCCCTCTTGTCCCCATACTCACAGTATCTGTTGCGTTCCTTGGATCCAGCCTGATGCAATGCCTCTGTCTCTCTGTGATGCACGTCTGCCTTACTCTACTGAATTGATACTAAGCTAGGGGTGGAGGAAGGTGAGGGTGGAGAGGGGGACAGGGGAGCATCACGTGACAGGAACAACTTGCCCCTGGGCCCCAGCCTGTCTCTTCCCACAGTCCCCCTGCCCTCCCCCTCCAGTTTCCTCCGTAGCTAAACCCAGACATAGAGATTGAACAGAAACTAGCGAGGAGGGGAGAGCTCTAATTCATTTCCTCTGACAAATAATAAGTGAATAGAAAACATCTCGCCCTAAAGGGTACAGTGGAGGAACGGAGAAGGTGAGTAGCAAGGAAAAGGAGCAAAACTGTTGGGGGCAAGAGAGGTTGCACGGCAGGGTTACGCAGTCTAGGCTGGGCTCTCTAAAGGAGAAAGAAAGGCTACTTTTCATAGGCTCAAAGCTGGAAGGATCACAGAGTCCAGGGGTGCTTAACCTTCTATGTGTCACACAGACCCCATTGGCAGACTGGTGAAGCCTATGGAGCCCTTCTCAGAACAATGTTTTAAAATGCATAAAATAGAATGACAAAGGAAGCCAAAAGTTAGCGAAAATAAAGATGTATATTTTCCCCCAAGTTTATGGAGACGTGAACTGCTTATATGAAGGTTATACAGATAGTGAGTAATAGAGCTGCTGTTTGAACCCAAACCTTATGATTCAAAATCCACTTTTATTTCCACTGCTTGCTACCTCTCTTCTTTTGGAGGTCATTGTTGAAGGGATAGCGAGGGGAAAGACAGGTGGGTTTTAAAAAAACACATTCCCTCAACCCCATATCTTTATTCTAATACTTAAAGGGTCTCAGCTCCTTTTTTTTTTTCTGCCTTTAAGGCTTGAATTTCCGCTAATTGGATCTAAGATTGGGGTCTTCGCCTCCCACACTGCAGTTTGCAGCCTCGGCAGGCATGGGGACAAATCTGCCAACCTTTAAGAAGCCTGTCACAGCCACTAACTTCTAATTTCTTTCTCATTTGTGTATGGTCTTATGATAATGAGATTTAATGTTAAAAGGGATTTTAACGATCATCTAATCCTACCTCCTCATTTTACAGATGAAGAAACTGAGGCCCATACTGAACATACCACATCTGCCCTAGGCTCTAGTCTGCCCCCCCCCCCCCCCCCCCCCCCCCCCCCCCCCCCCCCCCCCCCCCCCCCCCCCCCCCCCCCCCCGCCTTGCCCCGGCTATCCATAGTGGAAAGGGAGCTTTGATCTCTGAGAATGCTCTAGAATAGATGGATATTCTTAATCTTTTTTTGTGATAGACTGGTGAATCCTCAGAATAATGCTTTTAAATACATAAGATAAAATATGTAGAATTATGAAGGAAACCAATTATATTGAAATATAGTTATCTGTATATGTATGTGAATATATGCTCATACACATGTATATATACATATACACATATATAATTTACATACATGCAAGTTCATGGACTCCAGCTTGAGAACCCTTGCTCTAGAGGAGAACAACTGGAAATATTTTTTTTCCAACGGTTTCCAACAGCCAGGGATGGGTAAGAACTACAGCAGCACTTATCAGCAACCACTAACCACTGAGGCACCTGAAAAGTGTTGATAACAACGATGCCTAAGACTCTTCACTTCTTAAAAATATTCTGGCAAGGCTTTTCAATCATCTTCCATTTCTGTCCTTGGCGCCATCCATCTTCCAGTCCCCAGGCCAGAAGCAAGGGCATCTTGGACACTTTCTCTCCTTCATCCCTTAGATCAGCTCCTTTGCAGCTCTTTCTTCCCAAGAAGTGTCTCTCACAGATGTGTCCCTTCCTTTCTGTTCTTGCTGCTACAACCCTCGTTCAGGTGGTTATCTCCGAATGCCTTGGTCCACTGCTGTTGCTGATCACAGTTAACCTCTTAAGGAGTCTCCCTGTCTCCATTCCAATCTCTCTTACACACAGTAGGACGGACTCCACATGGACAACTGTCTAAGCCTTGTTGTTGTCGTTCAGGTGTGTTTCAGTCGTGTTCCAATGCTCCATGACCCCATCTGGGGTTTGCCATTTTCTTCTCCAGCTGGTTTGACAATTAGCGAACTGAGTCAGTGTTAAATGACTTGCCCAGGGCCACACAGCTATTAAGTGTCTGAGGCTAGATTTGAACTCAGGGAGATGAGTCTTCCTGACTCCAGGCCCATCACTCAATCTATTGTTCTACCTAGCTGCTATATGAGTCTAAGACCCATCTATGATCTGGCTTTACCCTACCTAGCCAACTTTATTTCCCACTCCTCCATTTAATTCAATTCAAACTTTTACTAAATGTCTGTTTTGTGAAAGACACAGTGCTAGTGCTGGGATCCCATGACAAAAATGAAAAAGCCCCTTCCCTCGAGGAGCTTATATTCTTTGGACTGTCATAACCATTCCGTGGTTATGATCACATAGTCTGGAACTTCTTGTAAAGATGCAAAGAAACCTAAAGTTTTAAAGGGAAGGTTGTTCTAGGGCCATGACCTGGTTTCTGGCTGTGTGCTGTGAAGTGTGACCATTTTACTATCAGGTTGGTGCAAAGTAGTGGCCCCGAAATGGAGAGAGATGGGTTCCAAATCAAGATTAGACACTTGCTGTCACCTTGGATAAGCTGCTTCCTCACTATAGTACTCAGTTGTCTCAGCTGTAAAATGGGATGAAGAGTGTTGGGCTCCTAAGTATCCTACTATATGCCCAGCTTATTTTTAATTTATTTGCTTGTGTGCTATCCTACTTGTCGGGCACTGTCTTCCCATTACTTTCTACTCATCGAAATTATACCTGCCTCTGAGGGTCTAGCTCATGTTGCCTTTCCTTCACAAAGACTGCAGAATGTACTGATCTCTCCCTTACCTGGACTCATGATGTGCTTATCACCATGGTTTAGCTCCTAGTAGAATGAGTGTAAATTGCAATTGTTTTCTGTTCTAGCCAGAAACTTTGAGGCTCTTCCCCTCCTAGGTTGATATTTTTGTGATGGTAAATTAGGACATTTTTCTTTTTGTCTCAATTCTTACCTAGTCCTTAGTCATTGAATGGATGTTGCCTCAGACAAACTGAGACCTGGAGAAGAACTTAATTTATTTTGGTAAATATTATTTTATTTTTTCTAATTACATGTAAAGATAATTTTCAACATTCATTCTTTATAAGACTTTGAGTTTCAATTTTTTTCTCCCTCCTTTCCTCACATCTCCCCTCCCCAAGATGGCAAACACTCTGATATAGGTTATACATGTGCAATCGCATAAACATATTTCCACATTAGTCATGTTGTGAAAGAAGAAACGGAACAAAAGGGAAAATCCACAAAAAAAGTAAAAATAGTCTGCTTCGATCTGTATTCAGACTTCATAGTTCTTTCTCTGGATGTGGATAGCATTTCCCATCATGAATCCTTTGGCATTGGGAAAGGACTTAATTTAGAAAGGCCAAGGTCACACACTGAATCCCAGACCACTGATAATCATCTTGACTTCTGTCTTGCCACTGGACTTTGATGACTCTGGAAGAGAGACTGAGGCTGACCACTTTGTGCAGTTCTGCCTCCCTTAATCCAATTCACTCAGAAGTCAAGAAATCACCCTCATGATGTCATTGGTCCTCTTTAGAAGGAAGAATGAACAATAGGCATGTTTTCTCATTGATTTGTGTATGGTCTTATGATAATGAGATTTAGTGTTAAAAGGGATTTTTGTTCAGTTGTGTCTGACTCTTCATGACCCCATTTATGGTTTTCTTGGAAAGGATACATGAGTGGTTTGTCATTTCCTTCTCCAGCTCATTTTACAGATGAGAAACTGAGGCAAATGTGGTTAAGTGACTTGCCCAGGGTCACACAGCTAGTAAGTGCCTGAGGTTGAATTTGAACTCAAGTCCTCCTGACTCCAGGCCTGTCACTCTATCCACTGTGCCACCTGGCTACAAAGGGGATTTTAATGATCATGTAGTTCTACCTCCTCATTTTACCGATGAAACTCTTACCCATCTGCATTCACGCAGGCCATCCGCAGTTCCTGAAAGGCCCTCCCTCTTCATCATCTCCTCTTCTTTCAGGGCTCAGTTAAGGCGCCACTTTTATGCAGCCTTCCCTGATTCCTCTTCCACTCCCACCCCATGAAAGCATTCTCTTCCGTAGATTTTCTCAGAGCACTTTGCCAGGCATTTTCTTTGGCTTTCCCCCATGCCTGGATGCTCTTCCTCCTCTGCTCTAACTACTGACCTCCCTGGTTTCCTTTCAGTCCCAACTAAAATATTGCCTTCTACAGGAAGTCTTCCCTAACCCCTCTTAATTCTAGTGCTTTCCCTCTGTTAATTATTTTCTAATTATGTTGTATATAGCTTATTTTGTGTATATTTGTTTGTATAACGTCTCCCCGGTTAGACCGTAAGCTCCTTGAGGACAGGGACTGTTTTTTTGTATTTTTTTGTATTCCTAGCACTCAGCACAGTGCCTGGTACATGGTAGGTGCTTAATAAATGTTTATTGATTGCTTGATCTCCCTTTTACTTCCATCATACCCTGTCTTGTATCATGCTTGTTGTGTACTTGTTATTCTGGATCCAACCCCCTCTATGCCCAGTAGAAGGTAAATGCCTAGAGTGTAGCTCATTTAAAAATTTTTTGTCCTCAGCTCTTAGGATGGGGTCTCAGCACATAGGAGGCATTCAATATCTATTGATTGAATTGAGTTGGAAGAGCTTAAATGATTTGCCCAAGATCACATAGGTAGTAAGTAGCAAAACAAGTAGTTGAATCTAGATCTTCTGAGTCCAAATCCATCTTCACTAGATCACAACACCATGTTGGATAACAGCTCAAATTTAATTTGCCTCTTAAGCAAGTATAAGGTCCTTGAGGACATAGAGATCTTGTCATACTTTTCTTTCTTTCTCTCTCTCTTTCTTCCTTCCTTCCTTTCTTCCTTTCTTTCCTTCTTCCTTCCTTTCTTTCTTTCTTTCTTTCTTTCTTTCTTTCTTTCTTTCTTTCTTTCTTTCTTTCTTTCTTTCTTTCTTTCTTTCTTTTTTCTCTCTTTCTTTCTCTCTCTTTCTTTCCCTTCCTTCCTTCCTTCCTTCCTTCCTTCCTTCCTTCCTTCCTTCCTTCCTTCCTTCCTTTCTCCCTCCCTCCCCCATCTCTCTGTCTCTCTCTCTCCCTTCCTTCATTCTTTTCTTTCTTCTTTTCTTTCTTTCTTTCTTTCTTTCTTTCTTTCTTTCTTTCTTTCTTTCTTTCTTTCTTTCTCTTTCCTTCCTTCTTTCTTTCTCTCTCTCTCTCTCTC
>CM053626.1:159894887-159910470 GCA_028646595.1 Phalanger gymnotis | reverse complement strand
TCCTTCCTTCCTTCCTTTCTTTCATTTCTACTATATCCACTATAGTGCTGGGCATGGAATAATTGCTTGACAGTTACTTTACAAAATTATAGACTCATAGTTGAAGGGGACCTCAGAAGTCATCTACACCAAGTCAGAGTGAACAAGAATTTCCCTGTGTACTCTACCTGAAAGGAGGTCATCTGTGCTTTTGTTTGAAGACCTACGGTGATGGGGAGCTCACTACCTTATGAGAGGTACCCCATTCCAGTTTTGGATAACTAATCATTAGGAAGAGTACTCTTTGTAACTTCTACCTGGGGCAGCTAGGTGGAGTACTAGGCCTGGAGTCAGGAGGACTCATCTCCCTGAGTTCAAACCTAGCCTCAGATACTTAGCAGCTCTGTGACCCTGTGCAAGTCACTTAACGAGAAAACCTCAAATGGGGTCAAGAAGAGTTGGACACGACTGAAACAATGAACAAACACAACAACAGCAGACTTCTACCTGTTCACTGCTCCTAGTTCTGCTTTCTGGGGCCAAGAACAACAGCTAGAACATCTGTCATAATGCTGATGTTTGGGAGGAATAGATAGATAATAAGCATTTATTAAGCCTTTTGTATGTGTTAGCTAGGCACTGTGATAAGTGTTTTTCAAATAGCCTCATTGACTATTTGTTGTTTTGGTTTTTTCTGAAGTGGGGAAGGTAGGGCAATTGGCGTTAAGTGACTTGCCCAAGGTCACACAGCTACTAAGTATGTCAAGTGTCTGAGGCTGGATTTGTACTCAGGTCCTCCTGATTCCAGGGCCAGTGCTCTACTTACTGCGCCATCTGGCTGCCCCTTTTTTGTTCGTTTGTTTGTCTTGGGGGGGAAGGGGAATAGCCTCATTATTATCCTCATTTTACAGATAAGAAAACTGAAGCAGCCTTGTTCATATTTGCTTAGCTAGTAAGTGTCTGAGGCAGAATTTGAACTCAGGGCTCCCTGACTCCAGGTCCAGTACTCCATCTATCTGTAGATGTGAGGAAAACACCTTTATCATAGGCCTTCCAGTTAGAAAGATAGGTTTTCTACTCATGCAAATGAGGAACTGGGTTTGATATGCTATGACACAGCCAAATCCATAGTGTGGCCACATGCTTTCTAATAGTGTTTGACAGAGAGGGTTGTCACAACCATGGGAGGTTAGAAAGGGGTTGGACCTACTATCTCCATTAAAAAAATGAGGAAACCAGTCCCTTGTCAAGAATCACCTAGTGAGTTAATTTAGTGGCAGACTTGGGATTCGACCTGTAGATGCTGGCAGGCTGGTAAGTCACACGCCTGTTCAGGGGAGCATCAGGAGTCTTCATCTGTGAGCTAGATGACCTTTTGTTAGGGATGACACAGACTAGTTCCTGCTCAGGTGATGTGCAGTCTTTTTAGTTTCTTTGTGATCCCATTTGGGGTTTTCTTGGCAAAGATACTAGAGAGTGGTTTGTCATTTCCTCCTCCAGCTCATTTTATAGATGAGGGACTGAGGCAAACAGGATAAAATGACTTGCCTAGGGTCACACAGCTAGTAAGTGTCTGAGGCTGGATTTGAATTCAGGTCTTACTGACCCTAGGCCCAGGGCTTTATATACTTCACCACTTAGATGCCCTGCCCAGGTATCAGTTAGACTAGATGACCTCTGGGGTCACTTTCTACTCTCAGAGTCCACGAATTTATTCTTTTCTGACATCTAAGTTTCCTCATCCTAAAGTCATGGGACTTTAGACATGCTGAAAAAAACAGAGGAAAAAAAGGAGGATTCAGGGAAGTTGACCTTGGGCAAGTCACTGGAATCTGTCTGGGTCTCAGTTTCCTTATTTAGAAAATATATGACCTCTTCTGGCTCTAACTCCTAACATCCTATAAACTACCAAGGAAGAATTTAGCAGCATGGTATATTGAAAGTAAAAGGGAGGGTATGGCAGGGCAGTTCAGAGGGTCTTCAGCATGGACTTGGCCATGGACTGGGACCACCAGAGAGCTCAGGATTATAGACTGGGATTGTGATCATCAGAGCCTCAGATGGACTGGGCTAGATTGGTTCCAAGAAGCTGATATAGGCTCAAGAATCCTCAGGTGTGCACCTGGCATGGCCAAGATCAGTACCGGGCCCAGCCAGGCCCATTGGCTGTTCCAGAATTCATCAGGAGAGGGCTCTGTAGCACTGGCAGTTTCACCAAATAGCGGCACTCTGATAAAGCTGGGAAAGTTGGCCCCTCATCTTTGTGAAACATTTGCTGACTGAGGCCTTTCTAGCCCTTAGCTGCTAATGCTCCTTCCCTTTAATTTCCTTGTATTTATTTCATATATGTTTCATATATACTTATGTAACCAGATCAATGACAAGTTTGCCTTTTAATAGGCAAGGTGTGTGGGGAAAGACAACATGAGTCTTCTCATTTTACTGATGAGAGAAGTGAGGCTCAGGAAGGAGATAGTTTAAGGGAACCAACCTCCTTCCAGGCACCTGGATTTGGATCTTCTACATTCTTTAATTACAACTGTCACCACCACAGACTGGGCCCTAATTACCCTTCGACTATATCAACCCATTGTCTGCACTGCTGCCAAAACAGTTTATCCCAAACCTGACCATGCTACTCCCTCTTTCAAAAACCTTGAGGAATTCTCTAGGACCTCCCATGAGAATCAATCAACATTTATCAAACTTCTACTCTGCCCCAAAGCACTAGAAATACAAAGACAAGAATAAAACAGTCTCTGACATCAAGGAGTTTATAGTCTACTGGGGGGAGGGGCAGATTATATATATATATATATATATACATATATATGCAAAACACATACAAAAACACACAGGTAATGTTGGGGAAGGAGATGCTAGCAGCTAAAGGGGTCAGGAGAGGCCTCATGTAAGAGTTTTCTGGCTAGGACTTGGAAGGAAGTTCTACCTCTTGGGGCAGATAGGTGGTGCAGTGGTTATAGAATGCTGGACTTGGAGTCAAGAAATCAAGTTCAAATTCAGCCTCAGATACTTCCTGGCTCTATGACCCTGGGCAACCTTAACCTCAGTTTCCTCATCTGTTAAGTGGGGATAATAATAGCATCTACCTCCCAGGGTTGTTGTAAGGATCAAATGGGATATCGTAGCATAGTGCCTGGCACATAGTAAGTACTATATGAGTATTATTATTGTTATTATTATTATTATTATAGATTCTAAGAATCAGAGGTGAGGGAGGGAGTGCATTCTAACCATGGAGACAGCCAGAGCAAAGGCAGAGAGATCAAAGAGGGAGTGAACTAACTACTCAGTTATCCAAGCATGGTCTGACTATGTCACCGCCCACCCCCCCACTCAAAAAACTCCTGTGGCTCCCTATTACCCCCAGGATCAGATATAAAACCCCCTCTGGCTTTTAAAGCCCTTTGTAATCTATCTCTTTCCTACCTTTCTAGTCTTTCATCTTGCCCCTCTTCCTCTCTCTCTCTCTCTCTCTCTCCCCTCTTAATCCTCACGAAGACCCTCCATCTCTAATCCCTAGGCATTTTCTGTCTGCCCCCATGTCTGCATCTCCTGGCTTCCTTCAAGTCTCAGCTAAAAATCCCACCATCTACAAGAATTCTTTCCCAATCCCCCTTAATGTCTTCCCTCTCAATTGTCTCGTCTATCCTGTATATATCTTATTTATACATAGCAGTCTGCATGTTGGTGCCCCAATTAGAAGGTACACTACTTGAGAGCAGAGACTGGGTTTTCCCCCCTCCCCCCTCTTTATATCACCAGTAATTAGCCCAGCACCTGGCACATACTAGGCATTAAATGTTTCTTGACCTGTATGTGAGGAACAGGAAAGGCATTCAAAGCTTTGCAGTTAAGGCTATTTGCCATCTGTGTCCTGCCCTTCAGGTTTATTGCAAGGTCCTATGCTCCTCGAGAGCAGGGACTTCTTTTTTTTATTTTAAATTTATTTATTTATTTTATTTAATAGTTTTAGTTTTCAACATTGATTTCCACAAGATTTTGAGTTACAAATTTTCTCTCCATTTCTCCCCTCCCCCCTAAGATGGCATGTATTAGGTGGATTAAATTCTAGGCTCCTATGAACTAGGTGACTAATGAAGACTTCAATTCCCAGCAACCTCTGGGAGGAGAGTCATGTGTGAACAGGTGAGGCGGCTCCCAGCAAGTTCCCAGATGAACTTAGCCCAAGAGAAATTTTACCTCTTTTCCCTTTCATATGCAGGTGAGTGATTTTCAAGAATTAAGATCCTGGTCTTAGGAGGGAATAGAAGGGAAGAGCGGCTGACCCCAGAGTTAGGCTGGGGCCCCTTTTTGTTTCAGTCTTCAAGCTGAGCTGCCTGTCAGACTGCCTTAGCTTTCCTTAGCCCAGCCTCCAAAGGGTAATTCATTTGCCTGGGGCTCAAGGATTCTTCCAAGGCTACTCCCACCCCTTCCAGCCTTCCCTCCCAGCTGGAGCTCAGTGAAATTCCAGAGGACTTTGGGGTAGGGATTGTGGGGTTTTCTCTCCTCTGTAGATACTTCTATGTGCACACTCTCCATAACCCAGGCATGTGTGGGAGCCCTTTAGGGCCCGACCTCTGAGAGGTGTAGGCAGAGGACACTCCCTCAAATGCCTGCTGCTCCTTGATCCAAGCTCCAAAGCTGGGGAGGGGAAAAAAGAGAAACAAAAGAATTAAAAGGAAGACCTAGTGGAATTTGAGTCTGGCCAGGGGCAGGGAGAGAAGAAAGGAGAGATGCTGTGGAAGGAAGCTGAGACGGATAGGGGAGAGACCATTGGACTCGAGGTCAGGATCCTTCGCTCTGCCAGCTTACTCGTTGGGTCCTCTTGTTACTACTCCAGTTTCCTCATCTGTAAAGTGAAGGGATTACAATAGTTGA
Source organism: Phalanger gymnotis (assembly GCA_028646595.1). Lineage (NCBI taxonomy): Eukaryota > Metazoa > Chordata > Mammalia > Diprotodontia > Phalangeridae > Phalanger > Phalanger gymnotis. The sequence goes on along the minus strand of CM053626.1, from coordinate 159,905,589 downwards.
TTTCAACACAAAGTAAGCTACTGTATTTCTGTGGAGGGGGAAGAGATCTGGAGGAGGGCATAGAAGAAGAAACAGTAACTTGGGTTGCAGAGTCAGGTTAGAGGCAGCTGTGGGCAGCTGAAGGAGCGGGGAGGTTTATATGTTAATGGTTGGTGGTGGGGAGTGTTGTCCAGTTGCTGGGGTGATGCTAGACCTTTCACTGTGGGCAGGCTGGTGGGAAGGGGGCATGCAGAAGTGGCTAGAGGCTGGTTTAGAGACCGGAGGGAATTCCTGTAAACATCCCTTTCTTTCTCCCAGCCCCTCTCCTACCCAACTTGGCTGGGGCCCCAGAAATGATAGATTCGGTAAGTAGGTCTCCACTAGCCCCCTTAAGAGGATTAGCTAGGAGGCAGAGTGCAGTGGGAGTGCCATGAGGGAACAGCTGGGGATGAGGTGTCCAGCTGCTCATGGTGTTTCTTAGCTCAGTTCTAGGGCCTGGCTTCCCACGGTGGCGTAGTGCCAGGTCTGAGGCAAGGTTAAGGGTAGTGCTTCTGTCTCCCTGCCCATTCTCTGTGCTGGAAAAGAAAAAGATGCAGATCTGAGTGAGGGGTAGGGTCTCTTGGGCTGCTCAGAAGTGGAAGAGCTGGGTCAATTCACAGGGGAGTCGAAGCTTGTAGTTAGGTGGGGCTAGAATCGCCGGGAGTTGAGGAAAGGATCCTCACCCCTTTCAGTCTTCAGTGGGGCTGGGCTAAAGGACTCCCATGGCGCTCTTGATCAAGTGTTGTCTTGTCTGGGTCCCTGTTCTCCAAAGAGCTGAATGCTCGTCTTACTTATTATCTCGCCCATAACTTCCCCCGCCCCTCCATGAGATCGGGCTTTATAGAAAGGGCAGGAAGCATTCAGAGGAGTGCAATTCTACTCACTTCATGACTCAACTATACCTGCACCCAGGAAGAGGCTCTGAGATAAAAGCCCTCCGGGTAGGAACCAGAGGTGCGGTTGAAGGCCTTTTTGTCTTGCTTTCCCCAGCCCCCTTTCCTCTCCTCCTCCCCTTGGTCTGGACATAAAAACAAAGCCGTTCTCATTCGAATTCTGCCCACTTCGAGGGCGGGAGCTAGCTAGACAAAGGCAGATTGTTCCTGGCTAAGTCCCCATCCCTGCTGCTCTCGTGGGGTGGGGGCAGGAGAAAGCTGATGTATGATCCAATAGAGATCCTCTCATTCTGGACCTACCTGAGTGAGAACACAATGACGTTTGCTGTAGAAGTGAGGTTAAGCTGATTAATCTGGGAAAGGGCCATTTAACTTTGGTCACTAAGGCTGGAACCCTTCCTACCCCTAGGCTCAACTTCTCAGAGGCATCCTAGGAAGAACTGGGGAGGGGACTGGGAAGCCAGTGGGGACTCGATTACCTCCGCACCCTCCTTTACCTAGGGGCTTCCATACCCTGGTCACCATATCCCCACTGCTTGTTCCCATGGGTTTGAAGTAGGGAGGTTATTAGGCCCTAGACAGGTTTCCTGTGTAGGAGGAAGTGGGTACCGAGTTATGGGGAGACTACCTATCCCAGCGTCAGTGATGGTGTGTGCAGCTGTGGGTGTTTGTGCCTGCTTTTAGCAGGCTGTTTGGAACAACAGTCCTTGGCCTTTCTTGCGTCCATTAAAACCCTTCTCCCAGACCTCTGGATTGTTTGAAACAAGGGCAGGGACTATAGATAAGGAGGTAACTTGAGGTTACTAAACACCCCACCCTCGACTTCCTGAGGCCAACAACAGCCAGGAAACAGATGGGGACCCTGCCTAGAGAAGACTGAGCCTCCCTCCCTACCCCCTTCCTCCGCTGTCCCTCAGTTAGTAGAAAGTCAGTCCTCCTTCCCTCAGTCAGTAGAAAAAAAGAATAGCATTATTCTTTTTTTCCTTTTTCTTAAAAAATTTATTATATATTTTTAGCATTTAAATATATATTTTTTTGAGTTTGAAATTCTCTCCCTCCCTCTGGCCCTTCTGCAATATGACCAGAATAGTGTTATTCCTAAGTTAGTTCTGTGCTGGACTTTGGGGGAAACTCACTCATCATGTGAGCTGGCACAGCCCTGGCATGGTTGGGGGGAAAGGAGGGGCAATGTTGCCTCGAGCGTTGGTTGGCACAGGCTGGGGCCTGGGAAGGGGGAGTGCCTTGCTTGGTACTGCATAATGTCCCCAGAGAGCAGGGCAGCTTAGATCTAAATGTCATATGACCAAACTTTCCATTTCTCTTTAGGTGGGAGACGGTTGTGATAAGAGCCTAAGCAGCGCTGGGAAGCACCTGAAATGTCCAGGGCCCCTTCTTTCACCCTTTCCATTCCTGAAGACAGAGAGAGCCCTAGGTAAGCTGCCAGCTGGGTGAGAGACAGAACTCTCACACTGCCAATGTGGCACTAGTCTCGAAGTCAGGAAACCTGGGTTCCAGTCCTGGCTCTGATACGTACCATTGTGTGAATTTGTAGGCAGATCTTTGTACTCATCTGTGAAGTGGATATAGTGGCCATCCCATCGGGTTAATGTCCTCCATCCCTCTCTCAAAGGTTTTGAGGGAAGAAAAATGCTTAAAATCTATGGAGGCTGATGTGGGATGTCCATGTGTGTAGGGAGGAGAATCTCCCCACAGGGACCTCTGACAGATTTTGATAAGACCTATCTGAGATATTGGCTCTGCTCTTTTCTTGAGCAGGCAAAGGGAACCCTAGCCTTTCTATTCCCCCACAGCCTGGACCCCAGCCCATATGATGAGAGCATTGTACATGACTCCTTCCATCAGCTCATCCAGGAACAGAGTCAGCGAGCTGAAGCTGAAGCTCTGGAACTCCAGGAGTGGCCTCCCAGGAGCAAAGGTAAGTAGTTTATCCAGGGAGGAGGTGCCAGGTTCCTTTCACTAGTAGGTGCATCTGAGATGAGTTTGGGCAGTGAGGCGGTGAAGTGGATAGAAGAGCTGGGCCTGGAATCAGAAAGCCCTGAGTTTATTAAGTCTGGCCTCAGACACTTATTGGATATATGACCCTGGACAAGTCACTCAACCTCTGATTGTCTTTGTTTCATCAACTGTGAAATGGGGATAGTAACAGCATCAATTTCACAAGGCGGTATAAATCAAATGAGATATTTGTTTAGTACTTAGCATGGTGCCTGGCAAATGGCAGATACTATATAAATACTCATTCCCGTGAGTAGAGCACTAGCCCTGGAGTCAGGAGGACCTGAGTTCAAATCTACTTCAGACACTTGACACACTTACTAGCTGTGTGACCCTGGGCAAGTAACTTAACCCCACTTTCCCCCACCCCCGCCAAAAAAAGAAAGTCTCATTCCCTACCCTCACCCCATCTAGTGCAACCCTTTCATTTTGTAGATGAGAAAACAGCACCAGAGATACGAAGTCATTTACCCAAGGTCGCACAATCAGCGTCAGTGGCTGAATCTGGACCCAGGTCTTCCCTGACTCTACATCTAGTACTCAGTCCACTTCCCCCCGTTACCTACCACCAGGCTTTTAGGTTACTTAGAGTAAAGAGAACAGTGGCTTATTCCTAGGGGTGTTTAGCAATTTTCTCCAGACTAAAATGTTGTTGAAGTCCCTTCTGTTTCTCAAATCCTGGGATTCTTTTATAGGTGGAGGTCCTCAGCCCCTCACAGCCCCTCAGGAGTACTGCTCAGCCACACTTAAGATCCTGGCCAATATGCCCAGCCGGACCATTGGTGAGTGAGGGAAATCTCTTCCCCAAACCCATTCCCTTTTTGCCTGCCCCGTCCCTGTTCCCTTCCAGGTACTTCACCGGGCTCTGAGATGTGTTCCTCTCACCCAGTGCTACAGGAGTTGGGGTTGTGTGTGTGTTCAGGGCTTGTATCTTTCTATCCCTGCCCTGCCAGGTATCTCGATAAAATGCTGTCTTGGTTCCTAAAAAAGACTCAATAACAAGAGTAAAAATAGAAGGCCTTTTGGATGTTGATGGTGCCTTGAGTGCTCTTGGGTCTCATTCAGGGACTTGGGCCTTCCAGTTGCCGTGTCTATTCTTGGGACCATGGGAAGAGGCCCCAGCCAAACCTTTAAGGGATAGAGAGACAACCATGGCATTGTGAACATCTCACCCCCCAGTCTTCTCAACCTCAGGGCAATTGCCAGAGCATCAGTTCTAGAGAGAGTGAGAGGTGATACAGGGAATTGGGTATGGGGAAGGAGAAGAGATGAAGAAACTGAGGATGCATGTTGACCTATCTTATCCCTGAATTTTACCTTCTCTCTTCATAATTTCAAATGCCCCCCTCCCAACCACACAGGACGAAGCAGGGGGGCCATTATCTCTCAGTACTACAACCAAACAGTCAAATTGAGGAGGAAAAATAGCCGACCCTTGCTGAGGGACTTGTCACGTTCTGCCCGACCCAGTATTCGGCAATTGGAGTTGGAGTTGGACATGACCCCCAGGGCAGAAGAAGGTGAGTTTGTCCAGAGGGATGCCCACCTTATTTGCTACTGCAGTAGCCCCCTACTAAGATGATTTCAACACATCTTTATGGGCCCTGCTCCCCAGAAATCCTGTTTCTCCTTTGCCCACCTTTCTCCAGCCTTTGCCCTTAGGCCCTTGTGGCAAACATTCCCCCAGCTCCTCCTTTCTGGATTGTCCTTTTATTTGAATAGTCCTCTAAGTGGTTTTGTTTTAGATGAGAACAAGGATGTACCTTTTTCCGGTCTCTTCCCCTTTACTATTTGTTATCCTCCTTGGAATTAATCAATCTGTATTAAGTGCCTTCTTATTCAGTATTCAAGCTCTGGGGCTCTTTTTAAAAATATGAAAGTCTTTGCCTTCCAGGATACACTATCTATGTAAGTTCCTTGAGGGCAAAGGATTTTTTTCTCTTTTTAAAATCAATCAAGTACTTAGTAGGTAGGGGAGCCAGACTAAACTAAGCTTAATGTAAAGTAAAAGCAAAAAAAAAAAATCCCTGCCCTGAAGAAACTTTCCTCCAAATTTGGAGACCACATAATATACATTGGCTGTTGTTTGTTGTTTTTCCGGTCACTTCAGTCCTGGCATGGGGTTTTCTTGGCAGATACCAGAGAGTGGTTTGCCACTTCTTTCTCCAGAGCATTTTACAGATGAGGAAACTGAGGCAAACAGGGGTCGCTGACTTGGCCAGGGTCATACAGCTAGTAAGTGTCTGAGACCAGATTTTAACTCAGAAAGATAAGTCTCTCTGACTCTAGCCCAGCACTCTATCCATTGTGCTACCTCGCTGCCCCATATAAATTGGTATGTAGAATTTACAATTTGTATTGGGCATTGTGCTAAGCCCATATAATAATTATAAAAATTATTGTCTTTGATCTTTACAACAGTCCCAAGAAGTAGGTGCTGTTGTTGTCCCCATTTTACAGATGAGGAAACTGAGGTAAAGAGAGGTTAAGTGACTTGCCCAGGGTCACACAGCTAGTACATATCCGAGGCTGGATTTGAACTCAGATCTTCCTGATTCCAGGCCCAGGGCTCTATGCGCTGTACCACATAGCTGCCTACATATAGGATACATAAAGAATGGCTGGAAGGTAACCTTAAAGGGGATAGCTGAGGCAATTTTGAAAGGCCTCCTAAAAGGAAGTATCACTTGAGCCAAGTATTGAAGGGAGCCAGGCACTCGAGGAGGCAGATGTGAGGAAGGAGCGTGGGGTCAACCAGGGCAAAGTCACAGATTCCAGATGTCTTGGGTGAGGAACAGTAATTAGCTCAGTGCAATTGGATTATCAGTGGATAGAATGTTGGGCCTGAAGTCAGGAAGACTCGTCTTCCTGAGTTCAAATCTGGCCTCAGACACTTATTAGCCTGTGTGACCTTGGGCAAGTCATTTAACCCTGTTTGCCTCAGTTTCCTCATCTGTCAAATAAGCTGGAGAAGGAAATGGCAACCACTCCAGTTTCTTTGCTAAGAAAATCCCAAATGGGGTCACAAAGAGTCAGATGTGACTGAAACAACTGAACAACAACAAAGCTGAATTGTAGAAAGAATGGAGAACGGTGGAATATAGAAAAGCTAGGAAGATTGGAAGGAGCTAAGATGCAAAGAGCTTCAGTGAAAAACAAAGGCCTTTATAACTGATCCTGGAGGATATAGTAACCACTGTAGCTTATTGAGTTGTGAGAGGGAGGATGGTTGACACTATCAGACCCATAGTTTACAAATATCACTTTGGGGGCTATAGAGGATACTTGAGAATGGAGAGAAACTTGAGTCAGGGAGAAAAATTAGAAGGTTATTGCCATAGTCCATTGATCTGAATTGTTGCCACTAAATCAGTACTTTACTCAGCCCTGTTGGAGGCCCTTTAAAGTTTGAATGTAAACTCCTTCACTTCATATACTTTTCTGGGCTTTTCAACATACCTTGTTGCAAGACCTGGGAAGTCCATGGTTTACAATTAAATGGCTTGAAAGACTGTCATGCTGTTGCGTTTTAATCTACAAGCTTCCATCTTGCCATTTCTAGTTTCTCTATAGAAAGAGGATTCTTAGGGTGTATGAGGTGTGGGTTAGCTTCAGCCTAGAAGTTTCCTTCGTTTTTGCTCCAGATCAGAGGTTTCCAAACTTATTGGCCTACTGTCCCCTTTTAAAGAAAATTACTCAGCCCCCCATCTACTTTCTTTAACCCTTTATTGGTTTTTTGAAATTTGTGTCATTTCCAAAAAAAAGATAATTTGTTTTAAAATGACATCTTAAATTTAACAATTTATTGTAAATTTGTGTTTTTTTGCTGCAGTGAAATTTTGATGATGTAATATTGCATCATGTAACCATATAGTATTGTATTATAAGCAAGTCGTCACATGCACATAGTCTTTCTGTTGCATTCTGGACTTCCCAACAATGATCCACACAATTGCCTGCCCGCACTTCCTTGTTAAGACCTGTGGGCAGACTTGACCACTGATCAGTTACAACTTGCATTTTGTGTGCTTATTTGGACAATAATGTAATCACTATGACTTTAACTCTTACACAATGGATGAAACATATGCAGATGGTTTTTCAAAATTTTCTTCTCTTCTCTTCTTTCCTTATGCTTCCACTTCCCCCTTATTTTTATTCAATGTCCCCCAATTGTACCAAAGGTTACAACTGCCCCACCCCATCATTCCAGTGCCCCCAGGGGTGTCCCCCACTTTGGGAATGAATGTCTGCTCCAGATCAATGAGATATGCTTGGAAAATAAGAGTCCATATACTCCTCCATCTGGAAAAGGGTAGGAGATGTGACTGATGGCTCGAGTTCCCTGAGCTTCGATCCATTTTCAGTGCTTACTCCTTAACAGAGAAACGGAGCTTGTTGGTGAAGGAACTGCAGGGCCTGACAATGACCCAGAGGAACCACATGCTGCGGGACATGCCCATGAGCCTGGCTGAGAAACGCTGCCTCCGGTTAGTATGCTCCCCTGGCCCCAACCGTCACCCAAATTAACCTCCTTCTTCCCCAGTCACCCAGGAGTAGAGAACTCCCAGGTATGTGAGAGTGATTCACTGAGCGGGGCTGGGGGCTACCCAACTGGAAGGAATTGCTACCATCTCCACCCCCTGACCACCCTTGAAGTACTGATGGCCTTCTCCTGCTTTTAAGACAGGACACCTGTATGCAGAGGGGAAGACAGAGGCACCAGCAGGGCAGCCAGACCCAGTTGTACTGCTGTAGTCGCCTCAAGTATCATTGTATCATAGTAAGTACTCATCTGTGTGTTGTCTTCTTCGCCTCACCCTTTTTTTCTTCTTTCGTGCCCACTCCATGTTAAAGTCACCTTGTTCCCCAGGCCTTTGAGGAGGAGCAAAAGAGAGAGGAAGAACTAGTGGAAAACCCAATCAGAATGGCTAATATGACAAAAAAGGGAAAATGATAAATGTTAGAGGGGATGTGGGAAAAGTAGGACACTATTGTACTGTTTGTGGACTGATCCAATCATTCTGGAGAGCAATTTGGAACTACACCCAAAGGGCTATAAAACTGTTTGTCCTTTGATCCAGCAATATCACTGCTAGGTGTATGTTCCAAAGATATTAAAAAAAAAAAAAGGGAAAAGGACCTATTTGTATAAAAATACTTATAGCAGCTCTTTTTGTGGTGGCTAGGACTTAGAAATCAAAGGGATGATCATCAGTTGGGAAATGGCTAAACAAGCTGTGATGTATGATTGTGGTGGAATATTATTGTGCTATAAGAAATGATGAGCAGGCAAATTTCAAAAAAACCTGGAAAGATTTACATGAACTGATGCAAGGTGAAGTGAGCAAAACCAGTAGACTATTGTACACAGTAATGGCAATACTGTACAATAGTAAACCGAATGACTTAGCTGTTCTCAGCAATACAATGAATGATCCAAGAAAATCCCAAAGTATTAATGACGAAGCATGCTGTCCACCTCCAGAGAAAGAACCAATATTGTCTAAATACAAACTGAAGCGTGCTATTTAAAAAAAAGAAAGACAAAGAAAAACCAATAAGAAGACCCAGGTTTGACTATTTGGTATATATAATCTTGGACAAGTCACTTAAGATCTCTGAACCTCAGTTTTCCCATCTGTGAAATAGAAATAGAATACTTGTCTTTTCAGTTTCACTTGCTTGTTGTGGGGAAGGCTGCATTATATACCCTAAAGGACCATATATTTGTGGGCTACTACTATTATTCAACTTAACACCAATTGATAATAAATGTTTGTTGCATGGAATTGAAATGATTCTTGGGATCTAAGTGCTAACAATTCTTTTTAATTTATTTTTATTTTTTTAGACACACCTGTCCATCAGCAAGCATTTATTTATTTGTTTACTATGCTCCAGCTGTTACACTAAGTGCTAGGGATACAAAGAAAGGCAAAAACATAGCCCCTGACCTCCAAGATGTCACATTCTAATGTGAGAAACAACATGCAAATAATTAGGTCTATATAAGATATATGGGGAGTAGTTGAAGGTAATCTGAAATTGAAAGTCATTAACAACTTGGGGGAACAGGAAAGGTCTCCTGCAGATGGTGGGATTTAAACGGAGTCTTTCAGGAAGCCAGGGAAACAAGATAGTGTTAGTGAGGAGGGAGTACATTCTAGGCAGGGTGGAACAAACAGTCAGTTCAAAAGCACAGAGATAGATTGGAGATTGGAGTGTAGTGTGGGAGGAAGTACAAGCAGGCCAGTAGGCTAGGGTAGCTGGATTGTAGAGTACTCAGAAGGCAGTCATGTAAGAAGTCTGGAAAGGGCCAGGATGTGAAGAATTTTTTTTCCTGACATTAGTTTTTTAAAAATATTTTGAGTTCCAAATTCTCTCCCTCTCTCTCTCCCCACTCCCCCTCCTTGAGAAAGCAAGCAATTTGATATAGATTATACATGTGCAGTCGTGTAAAACATTTCCATATTAGCCATATTGAGAATGAAAATGCAGACCAAAAAACAAGAATAGTGAAGAAAGTTAAAAAAAAAAGCATGTTTCAATTTGTATTAAGATGCCAGCAGTTCCTTCTCTGGAAGTGGATAGCATTTAACAAAATTATTTAATATTTTATTTTTCCCCCAATTACATGTAAAAACAATTTTTGGCATTTGTTTTTAAAAATTTTGAATTCCAAATTCTCTCTCTCCCTCCCTCCCTGCCTTCTTCCCTCATTGAGAAGGCAAGCAATTTAATATAGGTTATGTGTAGAGTCATGCAAAACATTTCCATATTAGTCATGTTACGAAAGAAAACACAGACAGCCCCCCCCTAAAAAAAAACCCCAAGAAAAATACAGAAAAAAAAAGTATGCTTTTATCTGCATTCAGACTCCATTAGATCTTTCTCTGAGGGTAGAGAGCATTTTTCATGATAAATCTTTCAGGAATTGTCTTGGATCATTGTATTTCTGAGAATAGCTGTCGTTCACGGTTGACCATTGTATAATATCGCTGTTACTGTGTACAGTGTTCTTCTGGTTCTGCTCAAGTTACTTTTCTTCAGTTCATGGAAGTTTTCCCAGGTTTTTCTTAAAGCATTCTGCTCATCATTTCTTATAGCAAAATGGTATTCCATCACAATCGTATACTACAACTTATTCAGCCATTCCCTAAATGATGGGCATTCCCTCAATTTCCAATTCTTTGCCACCAGAAAAGAGCTAGTATAAATAGTTTTGTACATATAGGTCCTTTTTTTAAAAAAAAATTCTTTGGGATACAGACCTAGTAGGGGTATTGCTGGGTCAAAGAGTATGCATAGTTTTATAGCCTTTTAGGCATAGTTCTAAATTGCTCTCCAGAATGGTTAGATCAGTTCACAGCTCCACCAACAGTGCATTAGTGTCACAGTTTTTCAACAACCCCTCCAACATTTGTCATTTTCCTTTTCTAGATAATCTCATAGGTTGCTTCAGAGTTGCTTTAATTCTCATTTTTCTGATCAATAGTGATTTAGAGCATTTTTTTGTATGACTATAGATAACTTTGATTTCTTCGTCTGAAAACTGCCTGTTCGTGTCCTTTGACTATCAACTGAGGAATTACTCATGTTTTTACAAATTTTTTTTTAATTTATTTTTAACATGTTTGGTTTTCAGCATTGATTTTCACAGGAGTTTGAATTGCAAATTTTCTCCCCATTTCCTCCCCCCCCCCTCCAAGATGGCGTACACTCTGGTTGCCCTGTTCCCCAGTCTGCCTTCCCCTCCGTCACCCTACTCCCCT
>CM053626.1:159878626-159894387 GCA_028646595.1 Phalanger gymnotis | reverse complement strand
AGGTCTGGTGGATGCCACAGCTCAGTAATTCAGGATGCCAGGGCACTCTCCGTTCGTCTGCTGGTCTGGTAGGTCCGCGTCTGGTCTGTTCGTGCCGTCTGCGCTGGGCTCAGCTCCGCTCCCCTCAGCTGGGGGCTGGGAGCTCCGTGTGGGGCAGACCTTACCCAGAGACCATCCAGGCTGTCCTGGGCTGGACCCCTGCTTCCCTCTGCCACTTTGTGGGTTCTGCAGCTCTAGAATTGGTTCAGAGCCATTTTTTATAGGTTTTTAGAGGGACTTGGTGGGGAACTCACGCCAGTCACTGCTTCCCAGCCGCCATCTTGGCTCCGCCCCCCTTATTTTTACAAATTTGACTCAGTTCTCTACACATTTGATATATGAGGCCTTTATCAGAGAAATATGATGTAAAATTTCCCCTCACAGTTTCCTGCTTTCCTTCTAATCTTGGCTGCATTGGTTTTGTTTGTGCAAAACCTTTTTAATTTAATGTAATCAAAGTTACCTATTTTACATCCTGTAATGCTCTCTATCTCATAAATTCTTCCATTATCCATATATCTGACAGGTAAAATATTCCATGTTCTCCTAATTTGCTTATGATATCACCTTTTATGTCAAACTCATGTAACTATTTTGATCTTTTCTTGATATACAGTGTGAGATGTTAGTATCTACCTAGTTTCTGCTAAGCTGCTTTCCAGTTTTCTCAGCAATTTTTGTCAGATAGTGAGTTCTTGTCCCAAAAGTTTGGATCTATGTGTTCATCAAACACTATATTATTGTGATTTTTTTTACTACTGTGTATTGTGTCCCTAATTTGTTTCACTGATCCACCACTCTATTTCTTAGCCAGTACCAGATCATTTTCATGATTAAAGCTTTGTAATACAGCTTGAAATCTGGCACTGCTAGACCACCTTTCTTTACATTTTTTTCATTAATTCCCTTGATAATTCTTGACCTTTTGTTCTTCCAGATGAATTTTGTTATTATTTTTCCTAGCTCTACAAAATGACTTTTTGGTAGTTTGATTTGTATAGTATTGAGTAAGTAAATTGATTGAGGTAGAAGTGTCATTTTTTTTTTTATATTGCTTGGCCTACCCTTAAACAATTTATATTTTTCCATTTTTTTAGATCTGACTTATTTGTGCGAAAAGTGTTTTGTAATTGTATTCATATAGTTCCTAGATTTTCTTGGCCAGTAGTCTCCCAAATATTTTATATTATCTACAGTCAAGTGGAATTTCTCTTTCTATCTCTTCCTGCTGGACTTATGGTTACATATAGAACATATGGTTACATATAGAAAGGCTGATGATTTGTGTAGGTTTATTTTATATCCTGCAGCTTTCCTAAAGTTGTTATTTCAACTAGTTTTTTAATTGTTTTTGTAGGATTCTCTAAATGTATCATCATATCATCTGAAAAGAGTGATAGTTTTGTTTCTTTAGTGCCTATTTTAATTCTTTAATTTCTTTTCCTACCCTTTTTGTTACAGCTAGCATTTCTAGTACAATATTGAATAATAGTGGTGAAAACGGGCATCCTTGCTTCACCTCTATCTCATTGGAAAGGCTTCTAGTTTATCTCCATTACAGATAATGCTTAGGGATGGTTTTAGATAGATACTACTTGTCATTTAAAAAAAAAATCTCCATTTATTCCTATCCTTTCTAGTGTTTTTCATAGGAATGAGTGTTGTATTTTCGTCAAAAGTTTTTTCTGCACCTATTGAAATAATAAAATGATTTCTCTTGGTTTTGTTATTGATATAGTCAATATCTGATAGTTTTCCAGATATTAAACAAGCCCTCTATTCCTGGTCATAGTTTGTGATCTTTGTGATATATTGCTGTAATCTCCCTGCTAGAATTTTATTTAAATTTTTTTCATCAATATTCATTAGGGAATTTGTCTGTAGTTTTTCTCTGTTTTTGCTCTTCCAGGCTTAGGTATCAGCACCATAGTTGTGTTATAGGAGGAATTTAGGACTCCTTCTTCGCCTATTTTTCCAAATAGTTTATATAGTATCGTAATTTTTTTTTAAATGTTTGGAGGAATTCACTTGTGAATCCATTTGGTCCTGGGGATGTTTTCTTTTTTTTTTCCTTTTTTTTTAAATTTATTTTTAATATGTGTAGTTTTCAGCATTGATTTTCACATGCGTTTGAATTACAGATTTTCTCCCCAATTTCCACCCCCCCACTCCAAGATGGTGTACACTCTGGTTGCCCTGTTCCCCAGTCTGCCCACCCCTCCGTCCCCCCATTCCCCTCCCATCCCCCTATCCCTTCCTTTCTTGTAGGGCAAGATACTGGGGATGTTTTCTTAAGGAGCTCATTAATGGCTTGTTCAATTCCTTTTTCTATGATAGGGTTATTTAAGTATTCTATTTCCTCTTCTGTTAACTTGAGCAATTTATATTTTTGTAAATATCCATTTCACTAAGATTGTTAGATCGATTGGCATACAATTGGGCAAAATAGCTCCAAATAATTGCTTTAATTTCATCTTTATGGGTGATGAATTCACCCTTTTCATTTTTGATACTGGTAATTTGGTTTTTCTTTTTTAAAATCAAATTAACCAATGGTTTGTTTATATATTTTTTCTTCATAAAGCCATCTCCTAGTTTTATTTATTAGTTCAATAGCTTTCTTACTTTCAGTTTTACTACTCTCTCCTTTGATTTTCAGGTTTTTCAATTTGATATTTAATTGGAGATTTTAAATTTGTTTTTCTTTCTAGTTTTTTCTTGTAGTTGCATGTCTGATTCATTGATCATCTATTTTATTGAAGTAAGCATCTAGAGATATACATTTTCACCTAAGTACTGCTTTGGCTGTATCCAATAAATTTTAGTATGTTGTCTCATTGTCATCCCCTTACAGAAACTGTTCATTGTTTCTGTGATTTGTTCTTTGATCCACCCACTCTTTAGGATTAGATTATTTAGTTTCCAATTAATTTTTAACCTATATTTCCTCAGCCCTTTATTGAATGTAAGGAAGGTTACGATCACTGCTCTTCTGGCCTGTGCTCTGGTCTGTGAGCAGGCGCAAGTATTCTTTTCTGCCCTGGAACTGTGACCAGGGACCCCACTCCTGCTAGCGCTCTTCAGCCTGGGACTGTCACCCAGAACCAAGTATGAGCAATATAACAGAGTTCTGCACTCAGTGTCAGCAGAGCAACCCCTGTAATATTTTTCTGATCAGTTGTCTGGCCCCCTGGCCATCTATGGGCTGAGAACTCAGAAAGCCCACTCTGCTGATGCACATGCCCCCAAGGCATGCTGCTGGCTTGGGGCCTGTACTAGCTCTGGTCCACCCTCGCCCTGCTAACCTTCTAATTTGTCCTAGACTGGAAAGTTGTTTCTCCCTGGCCTTTTGCTGGCTCTTCCACTTGTTTCAAGGCATCATTTTAAAGTTATTTGGAGGGGAGTCTGGGAGAGCTTGGGTGAATCTCTGCCTTTTGCTATCTTGGCTCTGCCTCCCACACTAGCAGTTCTAAATAGAAAAATGCAGCTTCTCACTGATGTTATACCAGACCTTTGACTCTACCCAGGCTAATCTCTTCTAGGTGGCTTTCTATGACAAAAATAGTCCCAAGACCTCTTTTACCTTGTACCACCCCCTCTCTTTCTTTGAGACAGTCTAGGACAGTTGATACCTTTATAAAGCCCTTTAGAAAGGGGGAACAGTGATGAATCTGTTTTAAATGAGATGGCTGAAACCCAGAGTAGTTAAGAGATTAAGTCAGTTGTGGGGCTGGGCCTGGAACTCTGGTCTTCTGATTCTCAAGGTCTGAGCTTTTCCCTAAGATAGTTTTGTCTACAAGTCCTTTAATGGACTTTGCCTAGCCTGTCTTCCTAGAGTGGATCTAGAGATATGACTCTAGTGCCCTACCTAGTGGCACACTGGAGTCAGGTTCAAATCTATTCTCAGACGCTTACTAGCTGAGTGTCCTTAGTCAAGTCACTTAGCCTCTGTCTGCCTCAGTTTCCTATTATGTAAAATGAGGATAATAACAAAATAAAAATGAAATAGAATAAATAAAAATAAAATATTTTATTTTAATAAAATAAAAATAAAATGAGGATAATAACACCTCTCTCCCAGGGTTTCATATTTCTAAAGCACTGTGCAAATCTTTAAGTCCTAATAATTAAATGATAATCATTATTTATTATCATTATTATTATTCATACTATTCTTGTTCCCACAGGCTTTCCGCAGCTTGTGGTATGGACTTCTCTCTGGTCTGCATGCCCTGAAACCCTGGCGTTGCCACCTGAAGCAAATTAGTGGCCAGTTTGGCTCCAGTGTCCTCTCCTACTTCCTCTTCCTCAAAACCTTGGTCTCCTTCAATGTCCTGCTCCTCCTCCTGCTGCTTCCCTTCATTGTGGCCATACAGGTGGCCTTTCCCCCAACTTCAGAGTCCCCTGTCTCCCAGTCATTCACAGGCCTGGAACTCTTCACTGGTGGGGTGAGTATAGGGAACCCGGTTGCTTGGTACTAAGCCTATTGTTGAACATAAGACCTTTTCCTCAGCCCCCAGAAGTGGGATTGTCTTTTTTACTCTCTTCCCCTCTCTCTTCTTTGTCTGTGGCTACTTCTTCACTTTCTTTGCCCAGCCCTTTCCTAACCAGGGCTTTGTGGGGACTGCTTTGACAGTGACTTGGGAATATAGTCAGTATAAGAAGCATATCCTTACTTTGCCAGCTGATGCTAAAAATGGCCAGAAACACACACACACACACGTATGAGGAAAAAAGCCTCTCCTTTACCCATTTACCCATTGGGCTATATGTATGGGGTCATCTTTTCCCCTTCTGTGGTTACTGCTCAAGTATTTTTTATTCTATTTCACTCCCTTACAAATGTTGGGATTAGGGGACTGGACTTGGACTGTATGTGTTTAGGAAGTGGTACGTATGTAAAAAGATAAATGGATTTTGATAGCTTTTTAATAGCTCAGCACGAATATACTTAGTCTTAGCCATTAGTCAACCATGTGATATGATAGCTATGGAGTATGATGTGATGTAATTGATGCAGCGTGTCCAGAACAAAGAGACAGCGAGTAGTCCAATGGTCAGACTCTATCCGGAGGGCTTCTTCTGTTCTGCATGCCACATTATAGGCAGGATATTGACAAGCTAGATGGCATCCGTGGGAGGGCCAACCAAGGTGGCATGACGACTTAGAACCATGCTGTAAGAAGATTTTTTGGAAAGAACTGCTTGGCTTGGAGGAGAGGGGACTTAAGGAGAGATTAAGGATTCTTCTCTTTGAAATATCTGAATTGGATCAAGGATCCAATTCTTTCTGCATAGTCCCAGAAGGCAGGGCTAGGAGAAGTAGGTAGGAGTGATAGGTAGATAAATTCCTGCTCATAACAAGGAACTTCCTAACAATCCAACTGTCTAAAAGAAAAATAGACTCCACACGGAGGTTGTCCAGGATGTTAATGAAGGAATTTCTGTTTTGGATAGGGCTGAACTATATAACCCCTGAACTACCTTCCCACTGTGAAACATAGGATTTTGTTTTCTCGTTTGTATTCTTCTAGTGGACCTAACTTTGTCTAAGTGTATGGGTCTTCCCTTTTTTGTTTTTTAATTTGCTCCTCAGGTCTGTGTTCCTGCTCACTACTATCTTTTCCTTCTTCTGCTTTCCCACTCAGTTTGGTTACAGGTGGGATGGGTGGAATAGGGCAGCGGAGGGTCCACTGACTTTCTTCCTGAGCTATCTTACCCCTGTCTTTGCAGGGCCGATTCACCCACACAGTGATGTACTATGGTTACTACAGTAACTTCACCTTGAACCAGCCATGCTCCTCCCATCAGAACAGTGACCACTGCCCTCCAGGGGCAGTCCATCTGCCGTATAACATGCCCCTGGCCTACCTCTTTACCGTTGGTATTTCCTTCTTTATCACCTGCATCACCCTCGTATACAGGTAAGGAAAGACCCTTCCTGCTCCTGCAGGGGAGCCTCTCCCTCAACCTCAGTATCTTGTCTTGTCAACCCTTCTTCACTTTTATACAATTTACTCCAAAATTGTCTTCTCTCCTGCTTCACCTCCTCAACCCCTCTTCCTCCTTTTGACAGAATTACAGAATGTAAGAAGTGTAAGGGTCCTCAGAGGTCATCTAGTCCAAGCTTTATCTGAAAGAACCTCCTCTATCAATACACTGGAATAGTGTTCTTTAGACTTGGCAGTGAGGTTGCACAGTGGATAGAGTGCCAGGCCTGGAGTCAGGAAGACCTGAGTTCAAATCCAGCCTCAGACACTTAGTAGCTGCGTGACCCTGGGCAAACCACTTAACCTCTGTTTGCTTTAGTTTCCTTATCTGTAATATGAGGTGGAGAAGGAAATGGCAAACCACTCCAGAGTCTCTGCCCAAGAAAATACCAAATGGGGTCATGAAGAGTTGGATACAACTGAAAATGAATGAATAATAAACAAATTTTACTTGATGACCTCTGAGATGGGAGAACCTACAACTCCCAAGGCAGCCTGTTTAACTTTTGGATAGTTTTTTTTAAACAATTAGGGTTAAATGACTCACCCAGGGTCACACAGCTAGTTAAGTATCTGAGGCCAGATTTGAACTCAGGTCCTCCTGGCTCCGGGGCCCATGATCTATCTGTTGTACCACCTTGCTCCCCAGTTTTAATTGTTAGGAAATCTTTCTTTATGTCAATTGTAAGCCTACCTCAGTTTATCTACCTGCTCCTCATAGTTCTGCCTTCAGGAGCCAAGGAGAAGTGTCTAATCCTCTTTCTACAAAACAGCCAGCTCTTTATACAATCGAAGACAAATCCAAACTTCCCCCCTCTGTCTCTTGTTCTTGTTCTTCCGTCTCCCTCCCCATCTTCCCCTCTCTGGCTCCTCTCACTCTGCCTCACTTCCGCATCTCCTCCTTTTCCTAGCATGTCTCGCTCCTTTGGGAAAAGCTACCAGGTGGGCAGTACCCTTGGAGTCCATGCCCTCACTGTCTTCTGCTCCTGGGACTACAGGGTAACCCAAACATGGGCTTCCCGTCTACAGCATGACAACATTAGGACACAGTTGAAGGTGAGCTGGGCCCAGGGATTACTGGGATCAGTCATTTCTCCTATTACAAAATACCACCCATCTCTCCCACATGTACTTGTCCTACCCCATGACTCACTAATCCAAGCAACTTTCAACCTCTGCCTGAGATCTGATACTTAAAACCAGACTGGAAGTAATAGGCTGGAACTGTCCAAAAGGGCTTTACTTTAGATAACAGGCTTAGGTTAGATATCTGGACAGATCTTTCAATGCATGGAGCCTAGATGCATTTGTGTTGGTTTTCCCAGGGTGTAGGCTGCCCCAGGCATTAAGTAGGAGAGTCTACACCTATCTTGAGGGTTCCTGCTGGAATTCTATGCGCTGTGGAATATTAAGCCCAGTTCTGTCATTTAGTGGCTTTCAACAATCAGAGTTCCGTTTGTGCACTGAACATTGTGAGAAGGACACAAAATGGGGAAAACACAATCTTGGCCTTCTGGGACTTTCCAGGCTGGTTAGGGAGGTGGTACACCCACAGAGTAGGCCAAAGAGCCCAAAAATAAACACAGACTGAATGGCTTCCTAAAGATAGAGTGGGAGTGAAACTGAGGAGATGCTCCTCCCTCCCTCCTTCGAATAAGTGGAGGATCATGAATTTGGAAAGTTTCACTTGACATCAGTCTAGACTGACATGTTGGTTAGTTTTGTTGAATTGCTTATTTTCTTTTTTTTTTTCAAGTTATGATTTGCTGGTCTTGAGGAGAATAATATACTCAAAAATAAAGGAACCAAAAACGGAAGAGTAAACAAATCACTTTTCATTCAAAAGCAAACGGATCTGTTGTAAATATTTTTGTTTAGATGAGACATGAGATCTTCCCCTCTGTCTTTGACCTATTTGGGGTATATCCCTAAGGAGAAAGATCACTGTGTCAAAGAGGATGCACATTTTAGTGACTTCTTGGGTATGATTCCAAATTATTTTCCAGAATGATTGGAACTTTGATGAGGTTTGAGCGGGGTTTCAGGGATCCCTCCAGGATTGAAGTATGGGTGAAGGTTGTCTGGAATGAATTCAATAATTCTTCAAGTCAAGGTGGCAAAGATCTATTGTTATGCTATTACAATGGGCAGAACTCCCTAAGGAACTCACAACTTAACAAGAATGATGATAAAGCTTATATAGGAAAAGTAGTGCATTATCTGGCAGATGTGCTAATTAGGTGATAGCCCTTGGTCACTGGTGTCATTCACTACTGGAAACCAGGAGAGGGAGTTTCTCAGGGTCTACTTTTGATCTGTTCTGTCTGTAGTGAGATAGCTTTGAGAGTTGACATCTATAGCTTGACTTCTGGATTGAATATGATAACTTTGGAAATCAATACATGATAATTCTGTGGTTACAAAATAATCTTGTTTTTGCAAGAGAATTTCTTCAAAGGTCAGCTTGTTATTGTGATGGGGGAAGATAGTTTATTTTACTGGGGAGCCGCTTATGAGTAATTGCAAGGAAAGGTAGTTTGTGTTACTGGGGGCCGTTCATGAGTTGTTGCTAGGCATAATGTCCTTGGGCTGGGAAGAAAACTGTCAGGGAAAGTGTTTTGAGGCTAAGGGAGAAATGTGATTTTTAAAATTGGGGTCCAAGCACAAGTACTCAAGCACCCCATTAAATTCACAGCTTCATCTACAATCCATTTGTGTGTCCTTTTTCTCATGGCCCCTCCATCATGTACTGTTTTCCATCTTTTATTATCTTTACCAACCTGACTGGTATAAGATGAAATCTCAAGAGTTGTTATAATGTCAACATTTCTCTTATTATTACTAATTGGCAACATTCTCTCAAGTGGTTGTCAATAGCTTACATTCATTTTTTTTTAATTGCCTATTCATACTGTTGGGAAAGATGTGGGGACTTTTTAATGCTAGTTGAGGAAGGATATAAGGAAGGAAGGCATTCTAAGAGGTGGGCATGTAATTAAATAAGCAGCCCTTGTATGGGGAAGGTGAGCATATTTAGTTAGTTGGAGAAGAGGAGCCTTATTGAGGAATCATAGGATCACAGAGCTAGAGCTGGAAGGCACCCCAGAATTCCATCTCATCCAACCCCTCATTTTATAGATAAGGGAACCATGGCCCAGGTGATGACATGACTTACCTAAGGTCACTCAGATAGTAAGCATCAGACAGTCAGGTCTGTCTCTGACTCCATTTTGATGCTTCTCCTCCCCACCCCCGCCCCCACCATTGGCTTCCTGAGAGAGGTAAGGTATGGAGAATTGAGGGTTGGAGATGAACTGGTGGTGGAGGGACTTTAAAAAGCGACCAAGCTGTTTTTTTTTTTAAATGACAGAATGCTGGGAGCCATTGCAGGTTCTTGAGCACAACAGTGACATAAAGAAAAGATCTGGGTTTAAGCGGAAACATTTACGTGGAAGTTCTGATGCTGAATTGCTGTGTGACCTTGGACAAGTTACTTAACTTCTTTGAGATTTTTTTCCTCTTCCATAAAATGGGGATATTAATTGTAATATCTGTCTCACAAGGTGATTGCCAGGAAAGTGCTTTCTGAGAGTTGTTGAGGAAGATTAGTTGGAGCCTTAGAGTCAAGGAGACAAGCTAGGAGGTTCTTCTAGGCGCCTTCCAGGAACGAGGGATGTGGCTCAATAGCTCAATAGGGCTCAATAGACAGGGCTAAAGCAGTGGCTGTGGGAATATCCGTCCTTAAGGGACTCTACCAACCAGCTGCGACCCTCGAATGGTTGTAGCGTCTTATGTTCCTGTCGCTTCCCACCTGTCCCTTCTCTCCTGGTTCTTCCACACCAGACACCGCCTTTCTGGGTCCTTGCTGTGGTGTGGGAGGGCCCTGGGCACTGACTGACCTGTGGTCCTCCTGGCAGGAGCTGTTGGCTGAGTGGCAGCTGAAGCAACGCCCGAGAAGCATGTGTGGAAGACTGAGGCAGAGGATGGTGCTGTTCCTGGTGTGGCTGCTGTCCCTGGGTTCTGCCCTGGGCTGTGCCATTGCTGTCTACTCGTTCTCAGAATATATGCATGAAGTGAGACCTCCAACTTGGGGTTACTTTGGTCCTGGGAGTGGGAGGGGCCTGGGAGTCAGGGCTGGAGCTACCTGGTAAAGACTGCTCGAGAGGGCCTCCATTTCAAGGACTTCCTCCTCCTCTTTGTGGTCCTTTCTGTTTCATATCTTAGACTGTCCTTTCCTCTGCCCTGAGAGCCTGAACCTTGCACTATGGGCATCAGCACATGACTTACTCAAGGCATCGTTAGCACCCTTCCACTCCTCCCTCTGTGGACCTCATCCCTTTCTTTTCCCTTTCTTTCTCTTTGATCTTCTCTGAGATTATTTGTCAAGGGCTTTGCAAACCTTAACGCATTAGATAACTGTTAGTTATTATTTCCTGTCTTTCTCCTTCTCCCTGGTTTTTCTCTCCTACCTAGGCCTAAGTGTCTCAACGGGATTTGGGGTAATTAGCTCACAGCTTGCAGATGTTTGGGTTTTTTTTTTTGGAGGGAGGAAGGCAAGGCAATTTGAGTTAAGTGACTTGCCCAAGGTCACACACAGCTAATAAGTGTCTGAGGCCAAATTTGAACTCAGGTCCTCCTGACTCCAGGTCTAGTGCTCCATTCACTGCGCCACCTAGCTGCTCCTGCTTATAGATGGTTTTTGAAGGGAGGACAGGATCTTGAGTGCCCATCTCTTTGATCCACCCCCAACCCTGTAAACTTTTTACCTCAATGTACCTTCCTCTCCAAGGCTCAGCCTAGTGATTTACTCTGCCAGAAAAATGCCTCACGTGCCCCAGGATTAACTTGAGATTACCCCCTCTAGGTGAGTGAGCTTGTTCCCTTATCATTCCACCCATAGAACCATGAGATTAGGACCAGTATGATCAGTGAGAAGCTCCAGGAAGCCCGTCTGCTGGCTCTTCCCCTCGTGGTCTGTATCATCAACTTGGTGGTTCCCTATCTCTACAATGTCCTAGCCCTCTGGGAGCAGCATGATTCTCCCGTTCTGGAGGTGTATGTGGCCATTTGCAGGTAGGGCAAGGCTCCCATTGCCACCCTTTGAGGGTCTCACTGATTTGTCTGCCAAATACTTCCCCACCCACAGCATCCCTCATTCATTCTCTCGCTTTTCTCAGGAACCTGATTCTTAAAATGGTTATTCTGGGACTTCTCTGTTATCACTGGATGGGCCGCAAGGTTAGATCACTGGAAGACCAGGTAAGAGTGCCAAGAAAGACATTTCTTTTTCTTTTCTTTTAAGAATATTTTTCATTATTAAATTTTACTTTTAATTTATGCAATAAAACAAGCGTTTCCATAACAGTACGATAAAAAACAATGATTTACACATGAAACTACAAATCTACTATGCACAACTTGCAATTCCTTGCAAATATACAATAAAATTATCATATGATTTTCTTTTCTTTCTCTTCACCTCTCTTCCCCCCTAGAGATGGCTACCAGACACACACACACACACACACACACACACACACACATTATTCTATATATACTTATATATACTTCTATTTGTCAGTTCTTCCTCTGGATGCAGATAGCATCTTTCTTCACATATCCTTTATAGTTAATTGGCAATTTATAGTAATCAAAATAACTTATTCATTTAAAGTCATTCTTAAAACAATATTGCTCTTAGCGTATACGATGTTCTCTTCGGTTTGCTCATTCGCTCTTCATTATGTTGCTCAGGTCTTTCTAGGTTTTTCTAAAATTATTGAGCTTGTCACTTCTTATATTTTTATTAAGAAAAATATTTCTGGGAGCCAAGAGGGCACACAGTCTGCATGCTGTGCCTCGTACATAGGCACATCACGTTTGCTGAGTTGAATTGAATATGGTGGGCATCATAAGGGATGTTGATTGAGACCTGTTTGTTTTTAGAACATTTCTCACCACTTCCCCTTCTCCCCACTCCCACCCCCCAAAAAAAGAATTAGGAAGATATTAGCTGTACTCAAACATGGGGGCGAGCAAAGTATCCCTGGCCCTGAGGTGACTTTTATTTCATCATGGAGGCAGTTGGAAAGTCTAGGAGTCAGAAGGATTGGGTTTGAGTTATGGTCCCAGCCATGACTTTGGACAAGTAATTTCCCTGCTCTGAGACTGTTTCTTTATCAATAAAGAGTGGAGTAAGAGAATATTAGTCTCCTAGGGCTGGAAGAGAGCTCAGAGGCCCGTCGGCTGACTAATACTCTTTACAGGAGTATCACTATCTCTTATAGTGGTGGTGAGAATTAAATAAAATAACCTGTAAGGAAGTGTTTTGTAAACACAAAGCCTACCAGTGAAAGTACTGTTAAAGAATTCTTTTGATCGTTATCAGTGCTGGGAGACGTTCGTGGGGCAGGAGCTCTATCGCTTCATGGTGATGGACTTCATCTTCATGCTGGTGGACACCCTCTTTGGGGAGCTGGTCTGGAGGTAAGAGAGACAGCAGAAGGATAGAATTAAATCTGGGATGGACTTGAAGAGACCATTTGGTACCTCCCTCTCCCATTTCTTGCCCTTAGGTTTCTCTCCTCATCTCTGCCTTCTCCAACATAGTCAGTCATTTTGGAAAGCTCTTACTTAGCACAAACCAGCATGACATAGAAGATAAGAGTGCTGGATTGGAGTCCAGAAGACCCGGACTCTAAGTCTTGGCTTTGATACTCAATTATGTGGCCCTTGGTCTGTCACTTAACCTTTCTCAGACTCAGTTTCTTCAACTGTAAGATGGAGATAAGAGTAGCACCTACCTCATAAGGCTGTTGAAAAGATCAAAGAAGATAAAAAGGAGAGTTCTGCAAACCTTAAACTGCTATGAAAGGGTTATTAGTATACGGGAAGGGAAAAACAAAAAATTTTAAAAAGACTTTAAGCTCTATAGTACTCTCTTTGAGGAGTCTGTTGACTTACTCCATAACCTCTGGCAAGACACTTAGCCTCTTTTTGTCCCCTTTCCTCCCAAGTGCAAATGAGTCATTCCCACATTAATTCAGTATAACGAAGAAGAATGCTGGCATTCTTCATCTCGAAGTGACACGTGGCAAAAGATCATGGGTTTGTACAATTCCCAGCTCAGTGATCTTGCATGAACCCCATGCTCCCTGCAGATTATAGAATCATATTGCCACAGGAGCCTTTTAGAGATTAAGTCAAACTCCCTCATTTTAGGTGGGAGGCAATTGAGGTCCAAATAGGGAAGCTGACCTCCCCCATGGTCACACAGCTAATTAATTAGGATAAAACCCTAGTCAATATAAAAACATCTGATGTTCTTATCTCTTTGAATAATGATAATAATAGCTAGCATTATGACACTGGGCAAGTCATTTAACCTCTGTCTTTCTCTACTTTCCATCTGTAAAAAGGGGTTGTTGTGAGAATAAAATAAGATTGTTATCTGCAATGCAGTTTACAAACTTTAAAGTGCTATATAAGTGCTAGCTATTGTAATTATTACATGGTGCTTACACAGCTATATAAATGCTAGCTTTGGTAACTATTCTTATCTTTAAGATTTGCAAAGCGCATTTCAGACACAATCTCATTTGCTGCTCACAACAACCCTGAGACCTACATGCTGTGATCATTCCCATTTTATAGATGAGGAAACTGAGGCAGAAGGCTGATTCCAGGTCTAGCAGTCTGACCACTGTGCCACCTAGCTGACAGAAACTCCTGGGACGTCTTTTACATATGTTGGTTAAATTAAGTTGCACAGACCTCTCAGTCTTTCGGATTTTTGGACCTACCTAGTGAGAGAAGTGAGGGACAGCTACATTTTTTTCTGCTCTCAAGGCCTGGATTATAGCCCCTCTGAGTGAATGGCTATTGGTTAGGCCATTGATCATTAGACAGACATGTACCTGTTTGAGCCTCACAATTACTGCTTCTGCCCTTTAGGCTCATTACAGAGAGACTGAAGCGAGATCGGAAACCAGAGTTTGATGTTGCTCGAAATGTGCTGGAGTTGATTTACGGGCAGACCCTGACCTGGTGAGTTCTCCCATCCAGACTTGCCCCACGGTGGTCCACCAAGCAGCTGCCTCATGGAGCTCCTTGGCTCTGAGGTGGAAGAGATGCTTTCTCTCCAGAGGTGTGCTGGGGCATCCCACAGGTAGGGCAGCCTCCTCTTGGGCTCTTCAGTCCAAGGACAGGGACCATACACGTTCCCATGCTCCCCTATGCGCTAAGGGGGAGACTCTGCAGTTTTCCATTTAGCCCTTGCCCAGCATCCTTAGAAGCCAGGAGAGGAAGAGAGAGGCTTTTATTCATTGTCCATTGTTGCCCACATGAGGTGGGGTCAGATCCACCCCTAGGTGCAGTGAGGAGGCCTCGGGGTTATTTTTAAGAGTCTGGCCCAGGCCTGGATTCCATTCTTTCCCCTATGATGACCTGGATGTCAGGGAGGAGGGGATCTGTGGACATTTCCATTAATGAACAGAAGACCTACCCTATAGCAAAGTCTGCCATAGGCCCTCAAGTGCTCTGAATGATTGCTCATATGAAAGGCCTCCCCTGACTCACAGGACTCCTGCTCCATGACCTCTTTAGACATGGGACTTTCAGCTTTCTGACTCAAAGGACAGGAGCTGGGGCCGGGGTGGGGGTGGGGCAGGGGCTACAAGCAGACGTTTGTAGTTCTAGGATCAGAGAGGTCTTTCTCTACTGCTTTTCTCCCTGCAGGTTGGGTATTCTCTTCTCCCCTCTTCTCCCTGCTGTCCAGCTTCTCAAGCTCCTGTTCCTGTTCTATATCAAGAAGGTAATGAGGCCCTGCTGCGAAGACACTCAATAAACATTTATTAAGCACCTAGTGTATGCCTGGCACTGTGCTAAATGCAGGAGATAGAGGCAAAAGACAGTCCTTTCCCTCAAGGAGCTTACAATCTAACATTTACCCTGGAGGAAGAAATTGTAGTTTCAGGAGTTATCTTCTGGCTGGGATTGTGGGCTGATCTGTATCTACACAGTGAGCAAGGCTCACTTATAAAACAGATTCAACACCTACTTTTCAGGGTTACTTTGAGGAAAAGAGGTTAGATACAGAACAACTTTGTTCTGTAAAATTTGGATTCAGTTAAAAGGTCACACTTAAGGATTTGGAAGGCTACACGTGGCCTTAAGACTGCAGGTTCCCCGCCCCCCCCACCTTAAACCTCAAAGAAATGTAGAAGTGTGTATGTTGTTATTGTGGGGTGTGTACTTGACTCTGACCCTTTTTAAGACACTTCAGTTTCCGCTCGTGTCCTAGCTCTAAATTGTTTCTATTTGGAAACTTGCTGGAGCATAGGACCACCTGCCCCCACCTTCTGCTTCCCTTATGTATCTGCTTTTCCTTAAACAGTCTTCCTTCTTTATCCCCTATTTTCCTCAGCCCTCCTGTCTCTCCAAAGCCCTCTGGACTCTATTGGTCTGCCTGTACACTTTCCTCCCTCCTTCTCCAGATTTCTAGACCTGAAGGATGGTGTTTCCACAATCTGGCTAGCAGCTTATGTGGGGGTGTAAGATCCACTCACAGCCAGCACCCAGAAGGCTGCCAACATGCTGCAAAAACACAGGTTCTTTTGATCTGCCTTAATAAGGAGAGCAAGGTGAAAGGGTTGGCAAGCTTACTTTAATTCAGCACACAAATATCATTCACTTAGTTCAGGGGAAAAAGCCAGCACCCTGAACTTCAGAGCA
>CM053626.1:159866637-159878526 GCA_028646595.1 Phalanger gymnotis | reverse complement strand
TGCCTGGAGTCTCTTCATCAACACCATCTCAGGAGTCCTTAAACAAATTACAAACAGACAGACCCAATACAATTCATAGTTACCAACATCTAGGTTCAGCCCAGGAGCTCAGAACAAGGGCTGGCCCAGAGTCACGTGCCACCACTGCTGCAGCAAAGAGCTCCAGAGAGGAGCAGGCCAACCCCTGGTTTTATATCTTTTTCAAGGTCAGGGGTGAGTCACACATGCAACTCACCCACATGACTTAGAATCACCACAAAGAGTCACTTAAATCCACTTGGTCTAAAAGGCTCTACTGTCCCAGACATGTAAACTAGGCCCTTCCTGGAGTTAGCTCCACCTTGGGCCCCACCTTAGTTGCCAATCCACTTCCACATAGGTTTTATACCTAATAGAGGTTTGGGCCTGGGGCTTAGCATCCGGCAAGATTCAATGAAATAGCTGAACCACTCCAGGCAAACAAAAGCCAAACTCTTCAAGCGCACTTGTTGAACTAAGCGCTAAGGAGCCCATTTTGCTTACCAACACAGATGGAGAGAGAGAGAGAGGAACTACGGAAAGCAATCTATTTTGTCTTTTCTAGATCAGTCTGATGGCAAACTGCCAGGCACCAAGGAAACCCTGGAGAGCTTCGCATATGACCACTATTTTCATCACTCTCCTCTGCTTCCCCTCCTTCTTGGGGGCAGCCATATTCCTCTCCTATGCTATCTGGCAGTAAGTTGACATTTCTGGGAGGTTTGGCTTTGGGATTTGTTAATTTGATTTGTCTTGCTGCCAGTTTCTCTTAGGATATAGGGATAGGACTGGGTGGTGAGACCAGAGTGAGAGTGAGGAAGACATTTCAATTGAGTGTCTGTGAAGGGCCATACAGGGGTGGGGAACCTGCAGCCTCAAGGCCATGTGTGGCCCTCTAGGTCCTCAAGTGTGGCCCTTTGATGGAATCAGTGGGCTGCACTTGAGGACCTTGAGGGCCACATGTGGCCTTGAGACCGCAGGTTCCCCACCCCTGAGCCAACTCTTCCAAGCTGGAAGTGATCAAGAGTAGAGCTAGGAGCTGAGAGGGAGGCATCTGGCCTTTGCATTATTTTAGGGCCTGAGGATAACTCTGTAAGGTTCACATTGCTTATGTAATGTCTCCTCCCCAGAGTGAGGCCTTCCAGGACTTGCGGCCCCTTCCGGACCTTGGACACCATCTACGAGGCTGGCAAAGTCTGGATCCGTCACCTGGAGGAGTCCAGTCCCAGTGTCGTTTGGTTTACCTGGATCCACCAGTATCTGGTGGAAAATACCTTTTTTATTTTCCTGTTATCAGCTGTGCTTCTGTGAGTAGAAAGGGCTGTAGGTGGGGAGGGAGTTGGGAAATGATCCTATGACCTCCTCTGTTTTCTCTGAAACAATTCCACACCCTCAGATTAGGGTTCATAGGTTCCCTCCACTGCCATCTCCCTGATCCCAGATTATCTTGTCCAGCCATCTTGTATATTGTGAGTGAAGGGTCAGTCATATAAATATGCATGACTCAGGACCTGTTACTAGATCACAGAATTAAAAAGTTTCTCAGAGGCCATCTAGTCCAATCTGTACTTCGATAGAAATCCCCTCCAACATCCTGACAAACGGTCATCTGGCCTCTGTCTGAAGATAGGTAATTGTGCGACTTCTCTTCCCCATTTGGTTCTTGGTTTCTTGTTTATAAAATTTATAAAAAAATATAAATTATAAAATTTATAAAATGGGACTAAATGGTTGTAAGAGCCGGTCTAGTATCCCATCTCCTCTCCCTATTAAAAGAGATGGAAGGCAAGGCATTCCATCTGTATTCCTGGAAACAATACAAATGATCTGTCCTCCTGTACCCCCCACATACTACTTGTTACAGGGCCCTATTTATGGGAACGATGGTCATTGGTTCATTCGGCTAACCTTTATGTTAGGTCCTATTTACCATGATATTAATAGCTAGTTTTTATGGTTTACACATGTGTGCAGATACCACACACACATGTGTGCACATCCCATACATATACATACATATACCACATACACAATGCACATACATACCACAAGCAAACACTGCACATTCACCACATACACATATATGTACATCCCATACAGATACATAATATACCACATACACATGTGTACATACATACCACAAACACTGCACATGCACATATGTGTGCATACCTCATACATGTATGTACATTCATATACTGCATGCACACATATACCGCATACACATGTGTATGTACATACCACAAGCAAACGCTGCACATACACCACATACACATATGGTTTACAAAGTGCTTCACTAATACTTCATTTGATCCTTGTAACAACCCTGGAAGGTAGATCCTATTATAATGCTCATTTTACATATGAAGAATCTGAGACAGGTGGATGTTTTGCTTAGGGTCATGCAGCCAGCAAGTGCCTGAGGCCAGATTTGAACTCTGCTCTTCTTACTTCTCGGTCCGATGCTCCGTCTTCTGCGCTGCCTAAGCTGCCTATTTCCTTCATTTTCCTGGCCTATGTCCTTTAGGATCAGCTAGGATACAGGGTATAGATTGCGCTGGGTGTGGGAGGGAAGCTCACTAGCCTGCAGGAGAGAGCCTGTTATCGCTGCTTCTTCATGTCCCATTCTAAGTGAATGAGCCCCGGGGCTCAGTGAATGTCAGTTTACGGGGGTGGGGGGGTGGGGGTGCAGGGGCCACTCCAGTCACCTTCAATGCAAAGAATAGTTTATGAATTTTTGTGGTTTGTTTTTTAGAGCTGTGATCTACTTCAATATCCAGGTGGTGAAGGGACAGCGAAAAGTTATCTGCCTCCTCAAGGAGCAGATTAGTAATGTAAGACTCTGTGTGTGTGTGTGTGTGTGTGTGTGTGTGGTATGTGTAGGCATTATATGTATGTGATATGTGTACATATACATGCAATATTTGTGGCATGTATGTACACGCACGTATTTTTGTATGTGTGCATGTGGTATATGCATAGACATGTATATGTGTGCACACATGTGTATATGGCATGTGATTGCATGTGGTTTGTGTGCATGCATGTGTATGTGGTGTGTGTTTGTGTGTGGTTTGTGTGCATGTATACATGTGGTGTTGCACACCTATGTATGGGGTGTGCATGCAATATATGTATTGGTGTGTGCAATGCATGTATGTGATATTGCACGTATGTGTATGCAGTGCACACACATAGGTTTATGTGGTTTGTGTGTGCCCATATATGTATATGTTATGTGCATCTATGTGTGTGCATGCATCTATGTACATGTATGGTGGGGGAGGGGGCAAGCTACAATCTTGTCCCCTCTGCTCAGCTGGGCCACATCCCTCTCTCTCACCCTTCGTGTCTCTGCCGTTCCAGGAGGGAGAGGACAAAATCTTCCTTATCAACAAGCTTCACTCCCTTTATGAGAAGAGGGCAACCCCCAGCTGAGGGGCTGAAGCTAAGAGACTGCAGGTAAGGTGAGAGGCCAGAATGGAGGGGAGGGGAGCCTGGGACCGCGGCAGGGGTAGCGGACATAAGAAGGGAGGGGAGACACAGGCCTGGACAAACTGGGTCTAGCCCGGGCACAGGACTGGCATTTTCTTGAGGACTAGAATATTTTGCCAGGAGCCCAGTGCTGGCGATGTCTTCTGATAATCGTCTATTGCACAGAGCACTTTTGCACACAGCCTCTCACGAAGGGGCAGGTATTAGATCCTTATTTCACAGATGAAGCATCTTGAGCCTCAGAGAGGGTAAGTGATTTGCCTAGGGTCACACAGTCAGGGGTCAGACCCATCTCTTCTGACTGTGCGTCTGGTCCTTCTTCTCCTGCCACACACCCCTGACTACCTTGCTAGTTACCTCCCTGGCTACAATTCCAGAGGAGATCTCTATTCTGTGTACAGCCCCACCTTGGGTTAAGAATGATGTGGTGATATAAGATACTGTAGCAAAAAGAGTGCTTGATTTGGAGTCAAGAAGACTTGAGTTCAAATCCTGACTCAGATGCTTACTCATTCTGCTACTCTGGGCAAAATTATTCAATCTTTCTCATCTGTAAAATTGGGATAATAATACCACCTACCTCACAGTAGTAGTAGGAGGAGGAGGAGGAGGAGGAGGAAGAAGAGTTCTTGTTGTTATCTCATTGGTCAAGGAGATTCAGTTTCTGTTCCTTATTTCTCTTGACTAGGGAAGGTTATAGCCCTGAACAAGTTATTTCCCATCTCTGGGTCTCAGTTTCCTTATCTGTAAAATGAGAATGTTGGACTTGAGGACCTCTAAAGTCTCTTCCAGTTAGCTCTGACATTCTATAGTTTTACAGCTGCCTCTGGTCATAGACTCACTAAATATGAGCGGCGTGTGTGTGTGTGTGTCTGTGTGTATGTGTGTGTGTGTATTGGGACTGAAGGGGGTGTAGGGGAAGGTTTTATATACACAATATACACATATTGCTGATCTACATCTAGCTATCTTTTTCTAGCTGTCATGCTATTTATAGTATTTTGTTGTTCAGTCATTTCAGACTTTTCTCATGACCCCATTTTGGGTTTTCTTGGCAAAGATACTGGAGTGGTTTGCCATTTCGTTTTCCAGCTCATTTCACAGATGAGGAAACTGAGGCAAACAGGATTAAATGGCTTGCCCAAGGTCACATAGCTAGTAGGTGTCTAAGGCTGGATTTGAATTCAAGTCTTCCTGACTCCAGACCAGGCACTTTATCTCATTATGACCCCTAGCTGCCCATAAACTTAGGAAAAAGAATGAATTGAAATTCTGTTGGCCCTTCTATTAGAAAGGCTGGTCATTCCTTAGTTTAGCCAAACCCCTCTGTGTTGATTAAAGGTCTGTATAAAAATTGACTAAGCCTGGATCTTTGCTATAGAAAGCAAGAGGTAAAATTCTAAATTATTTTTATTTATATAAGTCTATGCACACATCATTTTATTTAAAATATATTGAAAAAAGTAGAAATGAAATTGGACCCTAATTCTTGAATTGCCTAATTTTCTTCTTAGCTGCCCATTAGTAACATACAGTCTTTGCATGTGCATTTTTCTCACTTTTTCCCTTTCTCCTACAAGCACTAGGCTAGGTGACATGATGGTCTCACTTCAACTTTAATAACTTTGATATTTAGATTCCCACTAAGCCTCAGAGTTTACCTCATCTGCACTGGAGCCTGCAGGTGATGTAGCAGAAAGACGGCTGAACTTTAAGTCAGGAGAGACTCAGGTTTGAATCTAGGGGTATGCTGGTAAATGTTTAATTACAGGCTCTCTGAAAATGCATGACATACAAATTTAATTTGCATTTTAACATTTTTCCCCCATAATTTTCTTAAGTCTAGAAATCAACAAAGCAATAAATCAAGCCTTGATTTGTAGTGTTCGCTGATTTCCGAGGTAGAAATGCCCAAACTGAAAATTTCACAATGTGTTGGGGTTCAGGATTGCTCCAGCACATGCCTGGTCAAACTCTTCCTCTGACACTTTCTAGCTATGTAACCAGGGGCAAGTCTTGGCTCCTTAAACTTCAGTTTCCTCACCTGTAAAATGGGATAATAGCATTAGTAGTGCCTATCTCACGGAGTTGTGAGAATCCAATGAAACAATATATATTTTACATATATTGTAAACCTTTGTGAACCTTAAAAGTGCCACATAAGTGTCAGTGTGTATTTTTTGCTTTGTTTTGTTGAGGGATGGGTGGAGGGAGGACTTGGACCTGTGATCCATCATCACAGTGTGACAAACCCACTTATATCTCTTCTAAGGATGTAGATCAGCAACCTTGTAACTTAAAGTCTTAAAGAATAAATACTATTATTTGTGAAAGGCAGGCCTTGAACCCAGGTCTCCATGAATACAAGGCTGGCCCTCTATTCACTATGTCATGCTACCGTCATCTGCTATCATCATCATCTTTTCTAAGTCTTTGGTTTTTTCTCATCTTTCAGGTATCGTTGGTCCCTCGGTGTCCAAACTAATTGTGTCGTCTCTATCTTTCTCTCTATACTTGATCCAATCCAGCTCCTTTCTCCCTCATGGTTAATTTTTACCTCCTCTGTGAGCACCTCATGGATTTAATAGTAGGGTCCAAGTGTTGCAGTTTTATTATCCTTGTTGGGAAATGATTTGTGGAACCAAACCTTTCCCACTTTTCTTCTTTTTACAATCTTCTTTTCATTTTTATCTTTGAATGGCCTTTTGGATGACTTTGCTTGGTCAGATAGCTTGCCGAGCTTTCTTTAAATTGGTTTTAATGAAAAAAAAAAGTGACTTGGAAAACATCAATGACCACCATCCTCTACCTACTCTTCTATCTGTACAAAATCTCGTGTAGGGTCATCTATATGTGAGTCGAGGCATCCTTTTTTTTGTTTTTGGTTTTTTTTTTGGTGGGGGGGGAGCAGGGTAGACAGGGCAATTGGGGTAAGTATCTGAAGCTGGATTTGAACTCAGGCCGGTGCTCTATTCATTACGCCACCTAGCTGCCCCCCAGAGTTGAGGCATCCTTGATGAGAGTATTGGTAGGGAACAAGTAGGCTTTCACAAGTGATATTCAACAATAGACCACATCTTTACCCTCTCAAAATTGACTGAAAGATGTAGAGAGCATAAGATCTCATTGTGCTTAATGATTGGATAATGAAAAAGCATTTGATTTGATAGAAGAATGTGCCACTTTACATATACCTAAAAAAAAGTCTCCCATCCATATATTAAATTCATTTAAGATTCCTTGGAAGATGTAACAGAAATAACCTTATTCGGTAACTCTCTGATAATAGACATCAGGCCAGGCATAAAAATTAGGAGGGGTGCATGAATATGATGTCAAGAAGGGCCACTGATCACTTAAATCTTCAGTATACCAGGTGAGTCTCTTAAGACACTACCTAAGTCAGGGGTAGCTATGTGGTGCAGTGGATAGAGGACCAGTTCTGGATTTAGGAGAACCTGAGATCAAATCCAGCCTCAGATACTTATTAGGTATGTGACCCTGGGCAAGTCACTTAACCTCAGTTGCCTCAAAAAAAGAAAAGACAAGACACTCTCTAAGTTTATCATCATCTTCATCTTTTGGATTTGTGGTTTTATCAGCATGAGAAAACTCTTCCTTACTTTGCTCACTGAAAATTCCCTACACCAACTAAATTACAGGTCCAAACTACTAATGATAACTGACATTTACAGAGTGGTTTTGAAGTTTTATAAAGCACTTGACAAACATTAGTTTAGTTGGATCTCAACAACTCTGTGAGTTATAGCTATGGCTATTTTTATCCCCACTTTGCAGATAAGGAAACAAGGCCCAACAAAGTTGAGAGACTTGTCTGTGATCACACAGCTTGTGCCAGAAATGCCATTTGAATCCAGGTCTGTGCTGGCTCCAGGTATCCCCTGCCTCTCTGACAAGGGTGGAGGAGAGAGAAAGGACAGTCGATGTGCATCTACAAGCACTGAGGCAGCTGGCGGCACATTGAAAAGAGCCCTGGGCCCAGAGTCCCGAAGACCTGAGTTCAAATATGGCCTCAGACATTTACTAGCTAGTTGTATGACCTTAGGCAAGTCACTGAACCTCCACTTACCTTAGTTTCTTCACTTATTAAATGGGGATAGTAATAGCACCTACCTGTCAGGACTGTGACAATAAAATGAAATAATATTTGTAAAAAGCACTTAGCACAGTGCCTAGCACATAGTAGGTACTCTATAAATGCTTATTCTCTTCTTTCCCTCTGAGCTGGGTATTGGTGAGAGCTGCAGCTATGACAGAGGAAAATAGAAGTGATAGATACCCAGTAATCAAAGGCAGACAAAATTCAAGAAATGAGTTTTGGTGATAAGATTCATAGCCTTAGGTGTCTAACCCCAAATGAACAAAGTAACACAGTGAAGTAGAGAGCCTAATATTGGGAGGCAGATTTGACCTCATGGGCATTGCTCAGAATTGGTGGGATGGGACTCATGACAAGACTATGACAACAGAAAAACATACCTTGTTAAAATTACCTTGTTTTTTGTTTGTCGAAAAGGAAAAGAATAGATAAAAGGGGTTGGGAGTGGTCGATTATATGAGCTGCAATGTACATTCTCCTTGGGGTTGGGGAGGAGGAAGACAATTAATTTAATGCATAGATAAGTAAATACAAGGGAACCTGGAGAGAGAAATTCACTAGATCTCATTGTCCTTTCAAGCTCATGGCCTCCACTTCTCCTGTCACTCCTCAACCAATTTGTAGCCAGGCTTCATTCAATTCAAGCCTCTTTCTCCAAAGCTACCAACAATCTTGTGGTTGCCAAATCTGAATCTCCCTCCTTCTTGGTACCTCTGACAGTGGTGACCACTCTCTCCTCTCTGGGTTTTCATGATGCCATTCTCTCCTGTTTTTACCTCCTACTCCTCTGACCACTTCTAAGTTTCCTTTTTGCTGTCTCGTCATCCATATCACATCCCCTTCCTGTAGTTGTGCCCTACATCACTGTCCTTTTCTCTCTCTACAATCTCTCTGCTGGTGAACCTTATCCACTCCTGTGGGTTTAATGGTCCACTCCTTGTAAATGGCTACCAGATCTATACATCCATCCCTGGTGTCTCTCCTTAATTCTCCTTCTTTATAGTCAACTGCCTGTATCCCAAACAATTCACTTTTTCCTCTAAATGCATTCCTCTGTTGAACTTCATATTTCTTTCAAGGGCACGATCATCCCTCCAATTTCTCTGGTTTGTAATCTCAGCAGTTTCTTATATTTCTCACCCTCCCTCATCTCACATATCCAGTCAGTCACCAGTCCTTACAATTTTATCTCTACAACTTCTTTCTAATCTGTCTCCTTCTCATCACTCACACAGCTACCTGCCACTTTAGTTCAAACCTTCATCCCTTTTCACCTGGAATATTTCAAAGACTTTCTTTTTATCAGTGACCTCAGGCAATATGCCTAGTAGTAGAATCTCTGGGCCAGTTAATTTGCATTATAGGCAACTAGGTAGTTCAGTGGATAGAGCTTGTGCAATTCTCTAACATCTCTTGCCTCAGTTTCTCATCATCTTTTCATCACTGAAATAGGATGTCTAGGTTCTTTTTTTGGTCATGATGTTCAGATAGTCCAGTGATTCTTAAATTTTTTTCTCCTCCATCTGTAATACTTTAGATTTTTCCCCCTATATTTTTAGTCTTTTGACTACATT
Source organism: Phalanger gymnotis (assembly GCA_028646595.1). Classification (NCBI taxonomy): domain Eukaryota; kingdom Metazoa; phylum Chordata; class Mammalia; order Diprotodontia; family Phalangeridae; genus Phalanger; species Phalanger gymnotis. The sequence goes on along the minus strand of CM053626.1, from coordinate 159,869,319 downwards.
TTTAGTATTTCTTGTTTCCTCATGGAGTCACTGACTTCTGTTTGGTCAATTCTCATTTTCGGTTTTTTGGTTTTGCTTTTTTTTTTTTTGGAAGAGTGAAGGCAGGGCAGTTGGGGTTAAGCGACTGGCCCAAGGTCACACAGCTACTCAGTGTTTCAAGTATCTGAGGTCAGATTTGAACTCAGGTCCTCCTGACTCCAGGGCCAGTGCTCTCTTCACTGTGCTACCTAGCTGCCCCCTTTTTTTTTGTTTTGTTTTGGTTTTTTTTGGAAGTCCGTTCTCATTTTTAAGGAGTTTGCTTGGGCAAAGTTTTGTACCTTTTGTCTAAGCGATTAATTCCCTTTTCAATTCTTTCTTCCATAGCTCTCATTTCTTTTCCAAATTTTTCTATAAGTGTTTTCATTTCACTTATAAAACAATTTAAAACTCTTTTTAAAAAGCCCTTGCTTCATCTCTTCCAGGAATTCTAGTTGAATTTTTGTCCAAACTGTGTTTTCCCTGAGGCTTTGTGTGTAGATGTTTTGGAGCCATTCTCTTCTTCTGAGAAGAAAACTGTTCTTGAGCTTCTGCCACCATAATAGCTTTTTATGGTGGACTTCTTTTTTTGTTTGTTTGTTTGCTCATTCTTCCAGCCTACTTCTTGACTTTGGACTTGATATTAGGGTGATACTCTGCCATACTTCTGGAGGCAAGATCTAGGCTGGTGCCGTTGCTGCTTTTTTGGGGTAGTGAGTGTTGTAATATTTTAGGGTCATAGGCACAGGAGAAGGATAATGTCATGGGAACGTACTATAGACCACCTAGATATTAGAGGAAGTGGACAAGGAGTTTGAAAACATTACAGAATCGGAAAGGTAGCATGTCCCTGTACTAATAGGTACTTCAATTATAAGGGTATCTGCAGGAACACTGTTAAAAAATGGATTCCTTTAATAGTCTCACTCTTCAGAAGCTAGAGGAAGTGATGAGAGGAGGTGCTATTCTGAACCTTATTCTGACAAATAAGGAAGAACTGGCAGCTGAGGTACAAATGATGGCAATCTTGGAGATAATTGACCACACCCCTTAAGAGTTTGTGATAGAGGAAAGCCAGGCAAAGACTGATATGCTCTTAGATTTTAGAACATCAGATTCCAAAGGCTTCTGAGAAGGGAGAGATAGGATTTCTGGCCTAAAATTCTGTAGGGGATGGGAATAGCTCTAGACTAAAATTCTGAACATGCAAGAAATAATTCCAGTGAGGAATCAAAGCAAGATCTGTCTAAGGCCAGTTAAGAAACAGAGAATTCATTAACCAATTTAGATTTTGAGAAGACACATATGGAAGATGCAAGGGCAGCTAACAGGACTATGTGATCCTGGATGAATAGTATCTCAGGATATAAATGAGCTGAACTTGGCAACAAATGCTAAGAACATAAAAGTAAAAAAGAGGATACTCAAAGAAAGGGTAAACTTGACATTTAGGGTGGATGGGATAATGAAAAAAAGTGGGAATACTGAAATCAGATCTTGTATTATTTTTCTCTGCTGAGAGGAGTGTCTTTGTACTGGAAAGGATAGAATGAAAAATGGCTAACAACTGAAACTCAGATGAAAGCTGAGTAGCAAAAAAAACTAAGAGAAAACTGGAGAAAACTAAATGGGGATAAAAAGGAATATACATTCTTCTCAGCTGTACATGGCACATGCTCAAAAATTGACCATGTACTAGGGCATAAAAACCTCACAATCTAGTGCAGAAAGGCAGAAGTAGTTAAAGCATACTTTTCAGATCATGATACAATAAGAATTATTTGTAACAAAGAACCATGGAAAAATAAGCTAAAAATTAATTGGAAACTAAATAATCTAATTCTAAAGAATGAGTGGGCCAAAGAACAAATCAGAGAAACAATTAATAACTTCATTCAATAGAATGACAATAATGAGACAACATACCAAAACTTATGGGATGCAGCAAAAGCAGTTCTTAGGAGAAGTTTTATATCTCTAAATGCTTACATGAATAAAATAGGAAAAAAGGAGATCAATGATTTGGACATGCATCTGAAAAAGCTAGAAAAAGAATAAATTGAAAATCCCCAGTTAAATACCAATTTAGAAATACTGAAAATCAAAGGAGAGATTAATAAAATTGAAATTAAGAAAACTATTGAATTAATAAATAAAACAAAGAGCTGGTTTTATGAAAAAGCCAATAAAATTGATAAACCTTTGGTCAATTTGATTAAAAAACAGAAAGAAGAAAATCAAATTACCTGTATCAAAAATGAAAAGGGTGAGTTCACCTCTAATGAAGAGGAAATCAAAACAATAAGTAGGAATTATTTTGCCCAATTGTATGCCCATAAATTTGACAACCTTAGAGACATGGATGAATATCTACAAAAACATAAATTGCCCAGGTTAACAGAAAAGGAAGTAAAATTTCTAAATAACTCCATTTCAGAAAAAGAAATTGAGCAAGCCAGCAATGAATTCACTAGGAAAAAATCTCCAGGGCCAGATGGTTTTACATGTGAATTCTCTCAAACATTTAAAGAACAATTAATTCCTATTCTTTGTAGACTATTTGGGAAAATAGGTGAAGAAGGAGTCCTACCAAATTCGTTTCATGACTCAAATATGGTACTAATACCCAAACCAGGTAGAGTCAAAACAGAGAATGAAAATTATAGA
>CM053626.1:159848926-159866137 GCA_028646595.1 Phalanger gymnotis | reverse complement strand
AAAATGTAAAGAATGAAAAAATAGAAGAAAATGTGAAATATCTGATTGGAAAAACAACAGATCTGGAAAACAGATCCAAGAGAGACAATCTAAGAATTATTGGTCTACCTGAAAGCTATGATGAAAAAAAAGAGCCTGGACAGTGTCTTCCATGAAATCCTTAAGGAAAATTGTGCAGATGTCCTAGAATCAGAAGGTAAAATTGTCATTGAAAGAATCCATCAATCACTCTGAAAAAGATCCCAAATTGAAAACTCCAAGAAATAATATAGCCAAATTGCAGAACAACCAGGTCAAGGAGAAAATCCTGCAAGCAGCTGGAAAGAAACAATTCAAATATCATGGAACTAGAGTCATAATCATGGAGGATCTTTCAGCTTCTACATTAAAAGACAGGAGAAATTGGAATACAGTACTCCAAAAGGCAAAGGAGCTTGGATTACAACATAGGATCAACTACCCAGCAAAACTGAGCATAATTTTCCTGGCAAGGAGATGGACATTTAACGAAATAAGGGAATTCGAGACCTTCCTGATGAAAAGGCTAGAGCTCAACGGAAAAATTCATCTCCAAATATGAAACTCAAGAGAGCCATAAAAAGGTTAATCAGGAGTGGGAATAAACTTCCCTAGTTAATCAATAAGGCTAATTAATTAGATCCTTACATAGGATTATTTTGTTTTATATGTGTCATATATATATATATATTATATGTGTGTGTATGTAAATCTTGAGAACAGTATGTTCATGACAATTAAAATGGCTATTCATAGACTGTGGATATCAGTTTAAAAAAATTAAAAAAAATTTTTAAAAAAAGAAAGCTTAGTAGAGAGCCAGCCAGTAAACAAGCACTTGGTAGTCCTCAATGAATTTAGATCACCACACTCAAACTACCAGAATACTAAAAATCCTAACAAATATGATTGCTGGACTGTTCCCACTGACTTCTGAAAGACCAATGGAAAATGATTGACGTGTTACAGGACTAGACAAGGGCAAATATCTTGTGAGTCTGCAAACCATAGATCAATGTGCATGACAGATTTCTGGCAAAATTCCAGAACATATTACTAAAGGGATGGTTTATGAACATTTAGAAAGGGAAGCAATGATTATTAGGGATCAGCATGACTTTTTCAAGAATTGGTCATACCAGACTAACCTCATTTGCTTTTTTTTTTTTTTTTTTTTTTTTTTGATCACAGGGTAATATTTGTGGATCAGGGGGATATTAAAGACGTAGTTTATCTAGATTTCAGCAAAGCATTTGACAAAATTTTTTGCATTATACTCATGGACAAGAAGTTCAGATGAAAGCTCGACAGTAGCGAAGTTAGGTGAACTAATTGAATGGCTGGACATTATAGTTTGGTGTTAACTTCGAACCTCTTCAGGAGTGCAATGAAAGTATCTTTAGTCTCCCCAGAACAATAGGAAACCAATACTAGCCTATTCATTGGACTGGGTTAGCTTATATGTCTGGAGACTTCAGTTACAGGGTCAATATGGTTCACTTTGACCAGGAGGCAGTTGTAGGTTTTTTATTCACAGCTTTTTCAATGTGCTTGGGGTTGGTTACTGTGGGATCATCCCCTACCACTTAGATGCCTGCAGTAGCAGCAAAGGACTTCCAAACTTCACAGTCATCCTGGCCAAAGGGATCTTCAATAGACACCATTGTCCTTGAGGAAAGTCTTATACAGGTCCCCAAGTGCATCAGGGATGACACATCTGCTGGGGTCAGGAGACTTGAAGTCCAAGTTATATTTCCCAGATTGGAAGAATTCCAAGGCAGCAACATCTGTACCAATAACAACCTTATAAGTATAGCCAGCCTTACCAGTAGCATCTTTAGGAGCTCTAGAGATTCTTTATTCTCTAGGATATTAGGAACAAAGTCAACCTCTTCTACATTGGTAGCATCTTGCTCATATTTCTGCCTAATAACATTCTTCCATTTGTGGTAGACCTCAGCTCCAATGTGCATGGCCTTCTTGAAGGGCGCGCCAACAAGGAGGATCATGAACTCCTATGCTGGCAGCTTGTTACCAACATGGAAGCCAGCAATTCATAGCTCAATCAGCATTACATTATTGTGCCTATTCTCCCAGAGCCCCTTTAACAATTGTCTTTTTCCTTTTTGGTCATCTTTGCCAAACTCAATCCTATTTCTCATGCATTGTGTTGTTGTTCACTCATTTCTGACTCTTCTTGACTCCATTTGGGGTTTTCCTGGCAAGGATACCAGAGTGGTTTGCCGTTTCCTTCCCCATTTGATTTGACAGATAAGGAAACTAAGGCAAAGAGGGTTAAATGATTTTCTCAAGGTCACACAGCTAGTAAGTGTCTGAGGCCAGATTTGAACCCGAGAAGATGAGTCTTCTTGACTCCAGGCCTGGCTCTCTATCCACTGCATCACCTAGCTTACCCTATTTCTCACAAGAGGGACTTATATCCCACAGCAACATATCTATCCTCTTTTTTTTGCTCTGCTGTGCAAGCTCCCACTCTCTCCCTTTTTGAGTCCACAGTCATCCTTTCAGGACAGTTAAAACCTAACTGCTACCTGGACACTCACAGCAGCAGCTGTGAAAGCGTTACTGAGAAATTTCCTTTCCCTACCTCTTCCCAGCTTTGGCAAGTCCCTTCAGAAGCAGGCACTCTGGGGCAGCAATGGGAGCTAGACTCACTTTTCTTTTTCTTTTGGGCAGGATAGAGTCAGTAGTATAGCAGTACAGGAGTTGGTAGGCATGGATGCTTTGTGATCTCCATCATGGCTTACTACAGTAGTAATGAGCAGGTCCCAAAAGTCTTAGTACAGTTTTAAGCTATCAAAGCATGTATGATTTATAAATGTGATATGTATATGATTTATAAATAAATATATGTTTTGAGGGTGTATGTTAAAAGTTTTACTGCTGTTGGGTACTTAATCAAAAAAGTTTGGAGATCACACTTTAGACTAACTTCATTTCGCGAGTGGAGAGTGGGCTTGGCACCAATTCTCAACTCTGAATTCTCAACTTTGAAGTAGGACTGGCTCACTCATCCTCACCTGTATCCACACTGGCAGGTTGGGGTGGTTCTCTGAAGGTCTGGCCAGGTGGCCATAACTCACTCTCAGGGTCTTAGGGCTAACCCTAGTGTGGCGAAATTAATATGTTTACTATGTGCAACTTTAGCTCCTGAGTCCCCCCCTAGTGTGCTTAATGTTTAAGAGAATGAACGCATCTTTTTTTTCTTACATCAACTCTTTATTGTTTAAAATAAGTTTTCATTAATATTTTTTGCCTTTATATTGTTAAAAAATTTCCCCTGTATGCCTCTACCTCTCCTTCCCTTAGAACCATTCTTTATAAGAAAGTATTTTTTAAAAGAAAGAGAAGAAAAACAAATTAGCAAAACTGATGAATATATTGAAAAAAAAATCTGAAAATATATGCAATATTCCACACTCATGGATCTCCCATGTGTGCAAAAGAGTTGGGGAGGTATATTCTTATTTCTTCTGTGGGACCAAACTTGTTCTTTGTAATTTTGCAACATTTATTTGTTACTGTTTCTCAGTTTTGCTCTTTGTTGTAGTCACTGTGTACATTGTATTCTTGGCTCTGTTTCACTTTACATCATTCCATGGAAGTCTTTCCATGCTTCTTTCTATTCATCACATTCACCATTTCTTACGACACAATAATAAATCTATGACATCAGTGATTTCTTTATGTTTTATTTAGTCATTCCACCACTGATGGATGTTGACAGTTTACAATTCCTTGCTACCGCAAAAAGTGCTGGTATAAATATCTTGGTCTGTCTGGGGATTTTACTTTTTATCAGTGACCTCCTTGGGGTATATACCTCATAATGGAATCACTGAATGACAGGGGATGGGCATCTTAGCTCACCACTAACTCTTAATCATGAAGCATTTATTAAACAAATTAAAGCAAAAATAATAAAGTGACATAATGATTCAACCCATAAACCTGTGCCACCTTCTCCCACCCATGCACAAGTCTTTTGGAGAAAGCGAGCACAAACTTATAGAAACTTAGCAGAGAGGCTCCTGAGTAGGGAAATCCATGTGCCAGGAACCACTCACAACTCTGGACTTCTTGTCTTTATGTTTCTAATATCTTTGGGTCTAGACTATTACTACTTTATCTGTCGGGTCAAGCTGTACCTCTTCTAGGCTTCTCTGCTCTACTTCTTGGTGAAACCACTTTTCTACAGGCTACTACTCTTGGGCTATTAAAGTAGTGTTAAGCTCTTTCCCTGAAAGCAGAGATACCCCAATCCTGGGATCTTCAGAAATATTTAAACTGAGTCCCTTGACTGGTCTCTGAGTCACTATTAGCTCTCTCAGTAAAGCAGTTCTCCTAACCCTAGAATTCACCAAGCTTTCAGGTCAGTGCACTGGTCTCTGAGGGTCCTCTCAAGCCAGAGGTAAAGAAGCAAGGCAGACAAATCTCTGAAGAATTGCCGTCATTCAAATTTTAGGTGGCAGTAAACTGCATCTTCTTTCCCCAGCCAGCTCTCCAAGCAGCAGAGCTCTCCTCCAATCAGATTAGTTCCCAGCAGCAGCTGCAAAGCTTGTTTTCATCCATTCAGCTGTTCTCAGCATGAAGCAGTTGCTCTATATGTCTCCTTTCTTCACTGGACTTTAAACCACTCCATTTCTACTGCTTCTCCACTTAAATAGCCACCATCTTGGTGCAGGTGCGTATCACCTCATGCCTGGACTATTGCACAAGACTTTTAATTAGTCCCCCTGCCTCTACTCTCTCTCCAATCCATTCTCCACTCAGATGCCAACATGATTTTCCTACAGCTTAGATCCAATCATCCCACCTCCTCTCCCCTGCTCCCTGCTCCCATTCAATAAACAATGGCTCCCTAGTACCTTTAGGATCAAATATGAAGCTGTTTGGTTTTTAAAACCCTTCACAATCTAGCCCCTTCTCTCTTCTAGTCTTTACTCTTCTCTTTATATTCCATGATCCAGCGACATTGGCCTTATTATGGTTCCTCAGATTTAGTGCTCCATATCCTGATTCCATCTTTGTCGTGGTTGTCACCTATGCCTGGAATGCTCTCCCTGCTTCTGCCATCTCTCTTCCCTAGCTTCCTTCAAGTTCCCACTAAAAATTCATCTTGTACAAGAAGATTTTCCCCATCCACCTTAATGCTGGTATCTTCCTTCTGTGATTACCTCCAGTTTATTCTGTATGTATCTTGTTTGTACGTAGTTGCTTGTATGTTATCTCCTCATTAGAAGATGAGCTCTTTGAAAGCAGGATCTGATTTTGCAATATTTCTTTAGTATTCTCAGTACTTAGCATAACGCCTTGTTATATTGTAAATACTTAATAAATATCTCTGGACTTGACTCATCTTTGGTTTTGCTTTGAACTCCAGGTCCCTGAGGCCCTAAAGTGCTCTTCAATTTTACCTGAAATATCCTCGTGGCTGAAGAACATTGATCAGGCCAGAGACTGACCACTGAAGCTGGGAATTATTTCAGCAATGACTTCCACCTCTTCCCCCCATTCTCTTTCTTCCAGTTTGCTGGAGACAGGCCTGACATAGTATTTATTTGAAATAAATAGTGTTTTTATTTTGTTTTTTGAACTGACTTGTTTCTCATGTTCTATAGATTAGGCACAAACACTCCCCACATTCTCTCCCTTGGTACACACACCACTTTTTCTCTTCATATCAACACCATATATAATACTGACAGTATTATCAGAATCCAAAATCATTAACATGTGGTCTGGGAAAGGATGTTCTATCTGAAGAGCCTTGTTTAATCCCAGAAATAATCAATTTACCCACTATGGGCCAAGTACTGTACTAACATTTTGTTGTTTATTTGGTTCAGTCATGTCTGACTCTTTGTGACTCCATTTGGGGTTTCCTTGGCAAAGATACTAGAACAGTTTGATACTGGAGTAGTTTGTCATTTCCTTTTCCAGCTCATTTGACAGATGAGGAAACTGAGGCAAACAGAGTTAAATGACTTACCCAGGGTTACATAAGCAGTGTCTGAGGTTCAGATTTGAACTCAGGAAGATGAGTCTTCCAGACTTGAGGCCTGGCACTCTATCCACTGGTCTTTGATCTGCTTTACTAAGGAAAGTAACTTTAAGAGGTTAACAATCTCATTTTAATCCAATATACAAATATCATTCACTTAGTTCAGGACAAAAAGCCAGCAATCCGAACTTCAGAGCAAATACAAACAAATTACAAACATACATTATAAACAGACCAAATACAAACCAACATCTGGGTTAGCAAAGCTGGGGGTCAGTTACAATGACGCCCAGAGTCATACACCAGTCTTCCAGTGAGTGAGAGCTCCCCAAACAAAACTTCTGGGTTTCTTCAAAGCCAGGGGGGCTCCTTAATGGTTACCCAGAGTCTCCACACCAACACTTCCAATGAGTGAGAGCCCCAAGGAAGAATGCCAACCTCTGGGTTTATCTATCTTGTTCAGGGTCAAAGGGTGTCACAACATGTGACTTAAACCCACGTGGCCTAAAAGCTTCTGACCTCACAAATATGTGACTCAAACCCAAGGTAACTAGGGTTTCCCTTGAGGCAAGGAGGTCATCAAAGACTCCTAATTTAATCAAAGAAACAAAGGCGGTACTCTTCAAGGGCACTTGATTAAATAAGTGCTGAAAGCCCACCTTAAATACTGATATAGCTGGTAATAGGGCAGTGCTTCCAACACCAAGCAAGATGGGCAACTAATGCAAAGGTATTGAGATAGGAGATGGAATAGCAGCAAGCAAACCAGTTTAGCTGGGACTTGAGTGTAGAATGAGGAATAATGTGAAATTATTCAAGAAAAGTAGGTCGCACCAGATTTTAATGGGCTTTAGATACCAAATCAAAGAGTTTGTATTTTATCTTTGAGGAAATAGGAAACCACTAGTGCCTTTTTTTTTTTTTGCCAACTAGGATTGCCCAGAGTCATGCAGCTTGTGTCTGAGGCCAGATTTGAACTCAGGTCCTCTTGACTGCTGAGCCAGTACTCTATCCACTGCACCAACTAATGGCCCCCACTAATGCTTCTTAAGCTAGAGAAGGACAACATTGGACCTATTCTCTAAGAACAATTTGGGGAGAAGCTAGGTGGTGCTGTGGATAGAGCACTGGCCCTGGAATCAGGAAGACCTGAGTTCAAATCCAATATCATGAAGATATTGCAATAACAAAAGTCACAAAAATTTACCCCCAACACCTGGGCACATACTCTCTCCTATACCATGTTGGTCCATGGGTTCCTAATGCAGTTCCAATATAGCATTAGTCCAATCAAATTCACCTTCAAATTTAATGTGGCTGATGGATGAATGAGTCAGCATCTCTGTTAGAGACGAATTGGTCCAAGTAGGTTGCTCAGAACTTTGCTTTTCTCTATTCGACTTTTGGCAAATCCCAGCATAGATTCTAACTCTCAGTATGGACTGACTTCTGGTGGCTCACTTTGACCTTTTGAAGCCCACAAAGTTATAGCCATCCCTAATCTTCTTCGCTTAAAAAGAACAGAGACTAAAAACAACCATAGGGCCATGTGCTCCCTGGGCCTGGCAGGGTAAGAAAGGCCTTCTTAACTGAAGGCCTAGTCCTTGCCTCCTCATTTGAACACAACTAAGCAGGAATGAGAATCAGCTTCAGTTTGAGTAGTTAGTGCCTTTGGAAAGCAGTCCAGTTCTGGCTACCCAGCCAGTCAATAATCTATTTCTTACTCATATGATTTTTGTAGATCAGAACCAGTTGCAGAATGGCTCCCAATTGAAGAGAGAGCCATTTTGGAAGCAGTCTCCCCATTCTCTTCCATTCGGGAATTGCATAAGCCAAGCACACTGCACGTGCTCATAGAGACTGGACTCATCCAATCCCCTTGTTACACTAGGAAGAAATTGGCTGGAAACTAGATTTTTACACCATTACTTGAAATATGCCTACAATCTTTCCTCAGGTGGTGCATTCCACTTTGGAGGGCTTAATTAGTCTTGGGTTCTTTCCTCATTGTTGGACATGTCTGACCCAGGATCTTTCTGATACCTCGAACCCAACATGTACAAAATTAAATCCAGCAATTTTTTCTCAACCTGGCCCTCTTTCAAATTTCCTTATTTTGGTTTATGATACCATTCTCCTAGTCATCCAGGCCTCAGACCTCAGAATCGTCTATGACTTCCCTCTCCCTCATGTAGCCTCGTTCAGTCGGTAGCTAATTAATATCAATTATGCTTTCACAAAGGGCAGTGGATAGAGCACTGGGCTTGGACTTAGTAGCTGTGTGACCCTGAGCCAGTCACCTCACCCTGTTTGCCTCTGTTTCCTCATCTATAAAATGAGCCGGAGAAGGAAATGGCAAACCACTCCAGTATCTTTGCCAAGAAAACCCCAATGGAGAGTCAGACACAGCTGGAAAATGACCTAACAACAACAACCTTCACAAAATTTGAAAGAATGAATCAGTCAAAGGATATGCACATTTTTATAACCTTTTGGGCATAGTTCCAAATTGCTCTCCAGAATGGCTGGATCAGTTCACAACTCTACCAACAATGTAAGTGTTCTAATTTTTCCACATCCTGGATGGTCATAATTCTTCTTTACAACTTGACTATTGTAATTCTCTCAACTAACAATGTCTTTACTCTCATAAGGTCCTTATTGCCTTTTACCCAGGCTCTTACATCTCCAATCCATCCTTACACAACTTCCAAAACAATTTAATTCCTAATTTAATTCCAATCTGACCACGTTACTCTTTTGCTTCCAAACCTTTCAGGACTACTTATGGCCTATGATGAAATACACATTTTTTCAGTCTAATACCCTCAACTTACCTTTTTAGCCTAATTTCACATTGATCTCCTTCACATTAAGTCCAGCCAAATTGGACTACGTGCCATTTCCTGAATGTGGCTACCTACTACCTTCATTTGCATGGATAACCATCCTCCCACTTTTCACACCTAGAATTGTCTTCTTCCTCATCTCTGTCTATTAAAATCCTTATTTTCCTTTGAAGGAAGACCTTGAGGCCTAGCTTAAGTACTCCTTCCTACATAAAATCTTTCTTGATTCTTGCCAGCTAAAAGTGATGTCTTGTTCATTCAATTTTCTTAAAAATTCTTAATTTAACAAATAACAAAAACCAAGCCTTTCATATATATATATATATACATATATATACATATACACACACATACATGTACATATATATGGATATACATATATATGTATATATATGTAGTACAGTAATTGTACATGAAACTATGGACATTTGTTATGAAAAGCTTGCTTTTCTTTTATAAATATAATAAGTTTAACAAGTAGCTCTTAAAGCTGTCCCATTTCTCTGTGATTTCTTTCTTTCTGTGCATTTTAGAAAATGACTCAGTGATTCTCATTGTTTTCTTTGTCTTTTGACAATCTTATCCCTAGCCTCTCTTTTCCTTCCAACTTCATCCCCGCTCCCCCTGACAAAAGAAAAACAAAATCCTTACAAAAACTATGTATAGTCAAGCAAAAAAAAAATTCCCTCATTGGCCACATCCCAAAATGTATTTTATTCTGCATCTTGAGTCCACCACCTTTCTGTCAGGAGAGGAGAGCATGCTTCATCATTGATTCTCTTGAATGGTTGGTCACTGCACTAATCAGAGTTCCTAAGTCTTTTTTTCCTCTTACAATGTCTGATCACGCCACTCTGCATCTGATCATTCAGATCTCAGATTTCTCTGAAACTATCCCTTAAAGTAATTTCTTATGGCCCACTAACATTACATTGCATTACTATGCCATAATTTGTTCATCTGTTCCCCAATTGATGGGCAATTCCATGCCTCAGTTTCCAGCTTTTTGCCACTACAAAAAGAGCTGCTATAAATATTTTTGTAAGTGCTGATTCTTTTCTGTCTTTGATCTCTTTGGTGTGTAGGCCTAGTAGTGGTATTGCTGAGTTTTATGCATAGTTTAGGGTTGACTTTTTGGCATAGTTCGAAACTGCTTTTGAAAATGGCCAAATAGACTTATACCCTATAGCAAAATAAGGTCAAAATGGGTTCACTATTTAGGAATAAAGGCCTTATTCTGATATGTCTTATTGTAACTTGGAGTTACTGAGTTCTTGTTGCTTTTTTTCTACTTTTTCTGGGAAATCATTACTTGGCTAAGTTTTCTTTTATGTTCTAAGAACCTTCTGTAAGGTTCTTTAGTTGGTGCAGTGGATAGAGCACTGGCTCAGCAGTCAAGAGGACCTGAGGATGTAACCTCCATCAGTCTACTCCTTTCTGACTCTAGTGTTTGTCAGTGCAGAGTGTATCTAATATCCTGCAAATCCAAGCCTCCTAATATTATTTTCCTGGACAGCACAGTTGCTGTCCTATAGAGTTGCTTAGCTTAGGTCTCTAATATCTCTCTGATAGAAGAGGTCTGGCAATGGTCAGGGGAAAGTGTCTGAAAAAGAAAAAGTGCCTTTCTCAAATTTAGGCGTAATTTTTAACTTCTCTATAGGCAAATTTTCTTTTCTCATGAAATTTTCTACTTTTTAAAGTAGCTCTTCTTCATATTAGCTTCCAGGCACTACCTCCTACTGTCTGTATATTTGGAATGTTTGAGTGAGCATCTGGATCTGGTAATTCATAGAGCACTTCCTGAGTGGTCTCCCCTAGCTTGATTTTACTAAGTATTATTTTGTAATCATCTACATCTTATATTTTCTTTCGACATTTTTATAATATCATCAGATTTAGATTCTATATATACTTCTAACATCAGAAGACCTTTATGCATTTTGATACCAAGAAAAATATACTTTTCAACAAATTTAATACCCATCTTATAAAGAAATTTCTTCATGTTTAAGAAATTCAACAAAACCAGCAATGTCAATCACAATAGCACAATGAGAAAATCTATATGCAATTAATACATGGCACATAGCCAATAAGTAACTAAACAAAGCAATATCAATGTAACAGAAATTAGCTCAAGAACATGAAATACAGGATCAGTACCTTTTCTCATATACCGAAGTTTAACACTAACCATGCCAGTGGTGTGTGGTGAGTTGTTATGGTAATCAGGGTGGGACTTTTTTTTACTGTTTTCTCTTTTGGAATGCTGAGGTAATGATGTACCTTTGATGAGTTTTGCCTTTCAAATGTAAAGGCAGGCAAAGCAGACTTTTTGTTGTCTTTGTTTTGGAGTGCCGGTCAGTACCGAGGAATCTTTGATCGAATCTGGAGTCTTTGATGACCTGCTTACATCAAGGGAGGGTCTACTTCACATGGGTTTGAGTCTCAAGGCTGTGACACCCTTTGACCCTGAAGAAGTGCATATAAACTCAGAGGTTAGCGTTTTGCCTTGGGGGGCACACTCATTGAAAGAGTGTTGGTGATGAGACTGTGGGTAAGCCATTGAAGGAGCACCTCTTTCCCTGCCCACCCCATCCTTTGAAAACCCAGATGCTGGTGCTTCTCTCTGGTAACTATGCATGTATTGTGATTTGTTCAGGAAGATAAAAGCCTGTCTGTTGCTCTGTTTGTAATTTCTGTTTGTATTTGCTCTGAAGCTCAGGGTGTTGGCTTTTCTCCCTGAACTAGGTGAATGATATATGTATGTTTAATCAAAGTAAGACTGTTAACCCCTTAAAGTTGCTTTCCTTAGAAAAGCAGATCAAAGAACTCGTGCTAGCAGCCCTCCTGTGTGCTGGTGTTGTTGGTCTTGTTGGTCTTTCACCTCCATAGCAGCTGCTAGCAACATTGTTGTTACATGAGTCAAAGCCACATAAACCTGATACTTCATCAACATAGCAAATCAATTGAACATTTTGCATAATAATATATTTGTTAATAATTATAGCTAGTATTTATGTAGTGTTTTATATTTTGCTAAGTGCTTTACAAATATTATCTCATTTGAGCTTCACCACAACTCTGGGAGGTAGGTATCTCTATTTTACAAATGAGAAAACTGAAGCAGATGGAAGTTAAGTGATGTGATCAAGATCGCACACAGCTAGGGAGTGTTTGAGGTAGGATTTGAACTCATGTATTCCCAACTTCTCTGTATGAGGGTTGGAGACAATACCCAACAAAAAAGAAAAATAAAATTGGCAATAGAACGGAATTTTCTTGGAATAAACAACTGCAAAAATTACAGTGGATAACCAGAAAGTATGAAAGAAACTGTGTGTCTAAACACACACACACACACACACACACACACACACGCGCGCGCGCGCACTCCATATGGAAGGTTATTCTCCCATGTATACTCCAGGAAATATCTGAAAAGGGCTCCAGAGAGGGCAGTGATAATGGGAACTAAAGAGAAAAGTAAGTAAGCTCCTACATCTAGTTCATAATCTCTCACACACACACATACACAGACACACACACTTACCATAATGTCTATGCATTATGCACATCAAAGCTAAAAGCCTATAGAGGTGATTAAAGGGGTCTTGCCAGTTGATATGAGTTCAGGTAAAGAGATTTGAAGCTTGAGGTCTCAGAGAGAGAGATCACTTTGTATTTGAACCCTGAGATAGAAACCACATCAGGAAAGTCAGAAGGACTTCTGGGAAATGGGTTTGAAGTCATCCAGTATTTTGAATGAGAATATTGGTGGGAGGAAGCCATGGTAACTAGGATCCTGAAACCAGACCAGCCCTAACTTGTCAGAACAGTAGTGAAGGGCAGAGTCTGTCCCCAAAGGTCACTGTATAGGGAGATAGAACCCATCTTTAAAAAAAGCTTTTGATTTCATCAGTCGATTTCTTTGTTTCTTTCTCTTTCTTTTTTTTTTAAAATTTTTTTTATTTTTAGATTGCAACAAATAGTTCTACATAATTTTGGGTTCCAGAAAGTTTTGTTTTGTTTTTTTTTGGTTTTTTTTTTAGAGAGGAGAAGGGAAGGCAATTGGGGTTAAGTGACTTGCCCGAGGTCACACAGCTAGTAAGTATGTCAAGTGTCTGGATTTGAACTCAGATCCTCCTGACTACAAGGCCAGTGCTCTACTCACTGAGCCACCTAGCTGCCCCCTTTCTCTTTCTTTCTCCTTTCTTTTTTTCTTTCTTTCTCTCTCTGTTCCTTCCTTCCCTTCCTTCCTTCCTTCCTTCCTTCCTCCCTCCCTCCCTCCCTCCCTCCTTTCTTTTTCTTTCTTTCTTTCTTTTTCTTTCTTTCTTTCTTTCTTTCTTTCTTTCTTTCTTTCTTTCTTTCTCTCTCTCTCTCTCTCTCTCTCTCTCTCTCTCTCTCTCTCTCTCTCTCTCTCTCTCTCTCTCTCTCTCTCTCTCTCTCTTTCTTATTAAAGTAGCCTGAGACAGCCAAGAGACCTAACTTCCTAAGGCTAGAGTCCAAGCTGAACACCATAGCTGTGGTATGTTCAGATCTCTGAATTCTAATTGAAGTATTAGCACTGACTGGAATAAAATCTAGCCTATTCAGAATTCTAGCAGGATACCATAAGCAATAAGTTTTGACTTAATAGTTATACACAGTGACCATCCCTGCAACTTGTGGAAAGGCCTATTAGGAGAATAAAGACAAGTGGTGACAGTACACTGTTGAAAGAAAAATTCTTCATTTGGCTTTTTACCCTGATTAACCAGACAAAACTCAAGACGGAGAACTAAAAGGATTTTATTATAAGTATCTCAAGGTAGCAACACATTGACAGGCTGATCACTGAAGATCAGCAAAGGCTTCAAGGTGAGGATAGATTTTATATATATTTAAGATAATCCAGACAGGCCCACCTCAGCAAAAGAGATGAGGCCCTTGAATCTCAGTTCCTCCTCAAGATATCAGGAACCTGACAATTTGCAGGTGATACAAAAACTACAGACTTGGTGTCTCTTTCCCAACCAGAGTCTACCTCAACACAGTTTGATAAGCAGAGATGGGAACTGAGTCAACATAACTTTTAACAATATGTTATGAAAGGACTAACTTTAAAAATTTAGTCAATTTGTTCAATTTAGTCAATTTATTAAGCACTTACTATGTGTCAAGCATTGTGCTGAGTGCTGGGGATATGAAAAAAGGCAAAAACACTCTTTGTTTTAAGGAGCTCACATTCTAAAGGTGGAGAAAAGATGTAATTAATTATGTACATACAAGATAAATACAGAGTAGGTGGGAGGTAATCTCAGAGGAAAGGTATTAGCAGCTGAAGGGACTGGGGAAGTCTCCTAAAAGAAGGTGGGATTTAAATTGAGTTGGGTTTTTTTTTTTTCATTTTTTCCATTAATTTATTTTAAACTTAAATACAAAATAAAAAAATAAAAAGAAATGTATTTTAAACTTAAATAGTAAAACTTATATACAAAATAAGAGAAGAAAAAAAAAGATTGCCAGTGCACAGCAGAACATGAGAGGATTCAAAATATAAAGCAATAAATTTCCATTTCAAGAAAATCTATATAATAAATACTACATATTGTGTTCAGAGGTGTCCATCTTTTCTTTGCTTCCTTGTGGGTTGTCTTTTGTTCTCTGCTGTGTACTTTTTACTTTGTTTTATTTCCCACCTTCCTCCCTGCCTCCTCTAAGAAGCCTATGGTTAAGTGTATATGTGTGTGTATATATACACACATATGCACACAACACATATACATATACACACAAACATATATACATATATACATTTATATATACTTAGATATCTATAATCATACTCGTACATAGATATATACATTCATATGCATCTACATACATCCATACTATACCTGTTTATCCTGTTTCTCTGAGGGTGGATAACCTCTTCCTTCATAAGTCCAAGACTTTCCATATTTTTCTAAATCCATCAACTCATCATTTCCTACATCATACTAATATTCCAACCTTATACTGTTTATTTCAAAAAGTCTAAAACAATATTGATTAATATGGCTGACATATAGTATAGTTTCCCTGTTGTTCTCTTTTGATTAAATCTATTTTAGCTTTAACTTTGAGATCATGATGACCAGCCCTGCTTTTTTTTTAACCTAATAAATTCTACCCCTGATCTTGATTTTATGTTTGTACCTCTTATTTCCTATCCCTCCTGCATCCTGTGCTACCTTGTCCTTCTATTACTTAACCCTCCCATTCTGCTCCCCCCCCACCAAGGATTCCTCCCTTATCCTGTCCCTTCTCCTTATTCTCTTATCTTTTTATTTCTTTCTGAATTTAGGAGACTCTTATGCCCTTCCAGATATATATGTATTGTTCCCTCTTTAACCCATTCCCAGTGAGAGTAGAGTTCTAGAACTACTAGCTCCCTTCCCCTATCTAATTCCTCTGTGCCAGTTCTTCCTCTTGCACCTCATTTGTATATGATAATTGCTCTTTTTGCCATTTCTTAGATGGTTTACTTTTTATTATCACATCATACTCAGCTCTACACTAATCTTTCTTTCAAACTATTACTAATCTTAGACATATGATTTACATTTCTTTATGTAAAAAGTAAACGGTCTGTCCTTATTGAATCCCTTATAATTAGTCTTTGATGTTTACCTTATATTTATCTTCGATCTTGTCAAATTTTCTATCGATTTCAGGTCTTTTTACAACAAAATCCTCAAAGTCTGATAATGCATTGAATGCCCTTTATTTTCCATTCAGGATTATGCTTAACTTTGTTGGGTATGATATTTTCAGCTGAAACCACAGTTCTTTTGTTCTTGTTATATAGTATTCCAAGACCCGTGGTCTTTTAGTGTAGCTGCTGCTAGATCTTGTGTGATTCTAATTGTGGCTCTGTCATATTTGAATTGGTTTTTTCTTTTTGCTTGTAATATTTTCTCCTTGAGCTGGGGGGTTTCAGAATCTAGCTATGATGCTCTTTAGGTTTTCTTTGTAGGATCTCTTTCAGGTGATGGTCAGTGGATTTTTTTCTATTTCTATTTTCCCCTCTTGTTCTAAAACTTCAGGACAACTTTCTTTAATTATTTTTTGTATTATTGTATCAAGATTCTTTTTTTGATCATAGCTTTCAGGTGGTCCAATTATTCTTATGTTTTTTCCTCTTGATCTGTTCTCCAGATCAGTTTTTTTATGAGATATTTCACTTTCCTATCTATTTTTTCATTCTTTATATTTCATTTTGTTATTTCTTAGTCTCTTAAACCTTCACCGGCTTCCCCTTGCCCAATTTTAATTTTCAAAGAGTCATTATCTTCCTTAAGATTCTGGATCTCCTTTTGTAGTTGATTGACTTTCTTTTTATAATCTTCTTGCTTTTTTTTGGATTGGTCTTATTTTGTTTTTAAATTTTTCCTCCATCTCATTTGATTTTTAAAGTTTTTAAAAGTTCTGTGAATTCTTTTTGGGCAAGTAACCATTTGATGTACTCTGGGGTAGGAGAGGAGTTAATTTTCTCAATTTCCTCCTCTGAAGATGAACCCCATCTTCTCTATTCCCCTATTAATTTTCTATGGTTGGGTTCTTTCTCTTTTGTCTGCTCATTTAAAAGAAAAATTCATAGCAGCTTCTTTATTGTAATCACCTTTAGCCCTGGGGTATAGGGGGTGGTGTCTCTGGTCTTAGATCCTCCTTCAATTCTCCCCTCTGGCCTGGAATGAAACAAAGAACTCCACCCTCCTGTAAGTGCCCACAGTCAGCAGCATCCTGCCCCACTGCTTCTGTACTCACTGGGCTTGTACTGAGTTAGGCAGCACAGCTGGGCCTGCTGTCCCTTATCAGCAAAGGTTCCTTCAAACTTCCCCTGCTTAAACATGGCTCCCTACTGTGTGAGGTAAATAAAATGTGAAGACTTTACAGGGAAGATATGTATAAATATACATACATATATATGCTAAGAAATGTTTAAAAATCAAGAAAGAGGGAATTGAAAAAAAAATTCTGAGGCCATGAGAGTCTGATGGCTCAGCCTCTGGGAAAGTTTACCCTGAAACTTTTTGTTCTTTCTTCTGGTTCTGGTTTAAACATTTGCTCAGTAAGAATAGCATCACTGTGACCTGCTTTCCTTTACTGTAAAAGTATTGTAAGAGAATGGAGAGGGTCTCCTCCTCCCCTTATCCTATTCTCCTTCTTTAGATTTATAGATGTCACTTCAGTTGTAATCATTAACTAAGGGAATGAGAATTGGAATTTCTGTGCCTTGATTTCCTGGTTCTTTGTCTAGCTTTCATGCTCAGATTGTAAGCCCGCCTCCCAGCC
>CM053626.1:159787945-159848426 GCA_028646595.1 Phalanger gymnotis | reverse complement strand
GGAGGGAGATTCGAATTAGGAGCCAATAAAAGGACTGGCATTTGTCTGAGTCCCTTGTACTCTCCTCACTCTGTTCAGGGGATGTACCCATTTATTTAAGAGGAAGAAATGTAAGATATAATTAAAACCTTCTTGGCCTTTCAATGAGTATTATTTATTCCTAGACTAAGCATGTTTCTAACAGCTCAACAAGTTGTGGTATATGACTGTAATGGAATATATTATGCTATATAATACTATTATAAGAGATGACAAGCAGGATACTTTCAAAAAAAAACCTGGAAAGACTTATAGGAATTGATGCAGAGTGAAGTGAGCAGAACCAGGAGAACACTGTACACAGTGTTGACCTGAAAGTTCGGTTAAAGGCAGCAAACAGGCTAGGTGATATGTAAATTCATATTGTTTATTCCCTTAAAAGCAAAGCTTGAGAACTTGTACATACAAGGAGCCAAAGCATAAGTTCTGATTGTCTGAACAAAAGATTGAGAAGGCTTAAATACATTTTAGAACAGTCCCAACTTAGCATGTCTGCGTCACTCAATTTTATGATCTCCATGTATGTTTAACCATGATATAAGAAAAGGACTTTTCTTAATTGAATAGGTTGTAAATACAACAAGACAGGAGAGCTCACAAAGTGTCAGTTGAAATTATAACCCAGGATCTCTGCGTTTAATTTGCCATTAACATGCCATAACATAGTATATGTCCATGAAATATTAAGATAAGAAAAAGTCACATTATTCAAGAGAGTGTCTCTCACTGGTTAAGGGTCTCATCCTTAATGGCCACAAACAGAGGAAAGATTTGTTGGCATAAGAAGAGGTATTCTCTGAGTTTACTCAGAGAACAAAGAGGCTGTTAGGTCCAGGCTCTTCTTCTGGTTCTTCTGGTTCAGGCTCTGGCCCTTATTGAAGTTACTAAATTGATATTAAATGCTTATCATCAGTAAGGGCAGCATTGTGATGAACAATTGTGAATGGCTTAGCAATACAATTCTCAGCAATGCAATGATCCATGACAATCCCAAAGTGATGAGGGTACAGTCTCTGGGAACCCCCTTGAACTCTCCTTGAATCTTCCCACTTGATCTGGCTAGTTTCCACCCTTGATCTTGTTAAAGTGTCCACCCAAATCTGTTACCCTTAAACTAGCCTAGCCCTACATTGTCTTGTTATCTCTAGGTAGCCTTCAGCTACTTCCCACCCTTAATCCCATTCTCTTGGTTCCTGGAGTCTGACCTCATCCCAGTCCCATCAAGCTCCTCCTTAGACTTCTCCTCAAGACCCTCCCTAAACCTCTCCTCCCATTGCCCCAGGACCACCCTAGATCCCTCCTACAATCTTTGTGTATATAAATTTCATCTTGTCTCCATGAAGGTGCTCAGATTCAATCTAGCTCAGTAGATTGAATTTGGCCCACTCGTGAAAACAGGTGTCACAAAGGGTGGGAATTCTTAAGACAATCCATTATGGCAAACCCTTAATAAACTTTGTCTTTATCCTTGGCTTATTCTTTCAGCAGGACCCGGTGTGTTGGTATTTTGGGGTCTGGAGCACCCTTCAACCCCAAACCTCATCAAAAGGACTCATGATGAAAAATGATTGAAGTATATTATTTTTCTCTCTCTTTCTTTCATGTTTTTCCACAAAATTACTAATATAGAAATGTTTTACATATTTGCATATGTATAACCTATATCAGATTGCTTACCATCTTAGAGAGGAGGAGGGAAGGGATAGAATTTGGAACTAAAAACTTTAAAAAAGGAATGTTAAAAATTGTTTTTACATGTAATGGGGGAAAATTATTTAAAAGAGAAGAGAAAAAGTCTATTGTATGAGAGAAATGATTATTAATAACCAATAGATATTGGGGGAGGGGGATCCAGGATTTTTTCCCTTTCTATTTCCTCATTTGGAGACTAGCCTCTAAAGGACAGGGCTGATGATGAGATTGGGTTAACATTCTTCTCAATCTTGGTTGGGGCAGGACCCCACCCAACTGAGAAAACTTAGTTCTGCTTAGAGAAAAAGAGCCTAATCTAGGTAAATTCTGGCCTATTGTTCAATTAAGTGGTCTAGGTGGAGGATAGATCCTTTTGTATTGATTGCTGGAGGTGGAATGATCTGGGTGAGGAGATGAGTCTCTTTGTCTAAGATCAGTCACATCCCCCCAGGCCCTCATTAGAATAAGCCCAAGCTTCATTATAATATTCATTCTCTCATTATTTATCAACCAATCAGAGTAGATTTCCCCTGTTGGGCACACCCATTTTCCCAAGGATATTTAAACATTCAGTGACCCCTGAGGTTCATTCTTAGTTTATGAGAGAAAGCCACTCATCTCAATCTATTGTTTGCTAGCTATAATTAATGAATTATTAATTATCCAGAATCTATGTCTCTCCAATTTTTCATTTGTCACATACAATAAATAGTCCAGGTGTGAGGTGGGGGTCTGAACTAGAGTGGCAGTAGATTCAGAGGAGAGAAGGGACCATATCTAAGAGATTTTACATAGGTAAATTTGATAGGCCTTGGCAACAGATTGGATGGGGTCAGGGTGAGAGTAAGGAGTTGAAGATAACACGTTTTAAAATAGTGGCAATATTAGAATGTGGGATGTATGTGACAAGATTTGACAATAGATTGGATATGGGAGTGAGCATAATTGTGGAGCTGAGTATGGCACTGAGGTTGTGACCTTTTATGACTAAGAATGCTGGTATCACCTCTAAAGTAATAGGAAATTTAGGGGCTGAGTGCTGAGTGAAGCCAAGAATCCTAGGAGGCAAAGGTGAGGAAGAAGAACATTCTAGGTACTAAAGACAACCATTGCAAGGGCACAATGACAGGAGATAGAGAATTACGTGTGAGGAACAGCAAATGGACTAGTATGGCCAGCCGACAGGGCATGTGTAGAAAAGAGTAAGATGTAATAAGACTGAAAAGACTAAGAAGAGGTCAGGATCGGAATAGCTTTAAATGCCAAATAGCAGTTTATACTTGATCCTGGAGGTCATAGGCAGTCATTGGAGTTTACTTAGTAGGTGTGGTGTGAATGGACATAAATAAGAAATATTATGAAGGTATAGCAAGAGATTGGATATGGGGTGAGTGTGAATGAGGAGCTAAGAATTGTATTGAGGTTGTGAATGGGAAGATGGTAGTGCTCTCAGCTGTATTAGAGAAGTTGAGAAGAAAGGATAGTTTGGGAGGAAAGAGAATGAGTTCTATTTTGGCTGTGCGGTGTTTGAGATGACATCCAGTTCAAGATGTTAAAAAGGCAGTTGTTGACTAGAGTTCAGGAGTTAGAAGAGGCATAGAAATGTTATCTAGGAATTATCTGCATAATCATGATAACTGAAACCACAAGGGGTAAGATCACCAAGGGAGATAATACAGAGCTGGGTTTCTTAACATTTTTGTGTCATGGACCCCTTTGAAAGTCTAGTGAAGCCTAAGGACCTTTTCTCTGAATGTTTTAAAATGAATAAAAGAAATACATTTAAGATTACAAAGGAAACTGACTATATTGAAAGTTTAAAAAAATAATAAAAGTTTATAAGCCCCAGGTTTAAGAACCCCCGATATTGCGAGAGAAGACCCAGGACAGAGTCTAGGGAAATATGATCTGGATGAACATGCAGGAAAGAAAAAATCATTTGAAAGTATTGCTGGCCAGTGACATCATTACTGAGTTCAGTAGCCCATCTGCATCACCCATAGTACTTAAGAACTTGGTAAAGAAGAACAATGGAAGATGCTTTAAATCACTAATATTTAGAGAAATGGAAATTAAAGCGATTCTGAGGTTCCACCTTATGTCCATTAGATTGGTAAAGTTGACAAAAAAGGAAAATATAGAAGTTGGAAAGTCTGTGGGAAAACTGGAACATTGGTGTATTGTTGGTGGGGCTGTGTGAATTGGTATAGCCATTCTGGGAATCATTTTTGAATTATCTCCCCAAAGTTACTATGTATACCCTCTGATTTAGCAATACTACTAGCTCCATATTCCATAGAGATCAAAGAAAAAAGATCGACACTTATGGAGATGTTAATAGAAGTTTTTTTCCCCCCAGTGGCAAATAACTGAAAAGGAAAGGACTGTTCATCAACTGGGGAAAGGGTGAAAAAAAATTTATGAATATGAATCTAATGGGAAAGAGATGGTTTCTGAGAAAACTGGGAAGACTTTTATGAAGAGTGAATGAGCAGAACCAGGATAATAGCATATACAACACTGCATAAGGACCAGTGATGGAGAATGCTCCCTGTCTCCAGACAGAGAGGGGATAGAATAAATATACAAAAGGAGACACAAATTTTTGGACATGGTCAATATAGGATTTTGTTTTGCTTGACCATACATTTTTCTTACAAGGGTTTTTTGTTTTTGTTTTCAGTGGGAGTGGGGGGAGGGAGAAAAAAAATATATACTTGATAACAGAAAGTAAAATAAAATGAGACTTGAAAAAAAGTTACTCCCACCCCCCAAAAAAACTCCCCCACCAAGCCCTCCAACAACCCCAAACAGCCCAGACCAAAACACAAAGTTCACAGACCTCAGGTATAGAGAATACAGAGAAGAGGGATTCCCAAGGTGTCTCCCTTGAACACCAACGTTTTGCAACAAAATTCTGACTCCTTGTTGGAGGTCTCGGCTATACTCTTTATGCTATCATTTGTTTCTGTGTCATGGCTCTTTTGAGCTCAAGCTGTGGCTAGTAGGTGGCCTTCTTTCTACTTCCCTCTCAGATAAGAGTTGTACCCAATTGCCTCTGGATGAAACGAGTTCACCCTTTTGAAAATAGACCCATTGGCTGTTGCCCCATTCTCATTATCGATAATAATAATGGCTTACATTTGCACTAGACTTTATTGAACACTTATTATACAGTATCTTCTTTGATAGTCACAACAGCCTGTGGAAGGAGGTGATACAAGTATTAGTGTAAGCAGCTAAACTGTGCAGTAGATAAAGCTCTGGAAAGTGCTGGATAGCGCTGGATATGAAGTCAGGAAAACCCAAGTTCAAATCCAGCTTTAGGCACTTTCTGGTTGTGTGACCCTGAGAAAGTCACCTAACTCCCGTCCACCACCACTTCCTCATCTACAAAATGGGGATGATTAATAACAGCACCTGTCTCAGAGGGTTGGCTTGAGGCTAAAATTAAAAAAAAAAATATTTGTGAAGTGTTTTGCAAACTTTAAAGCTCTTGTGGACCGACAAGGATTGAGTTTTCACTAGAATTTGAAATTTCTACCTTTATTCACTCTCATGACTATAGCTGATCTTCCCAGTGTCCAAGGAGCAGCATTTGTTGATGTTGTTGCCGCCCCACAAAGCATTTTCACTCAGGTAGAGCCTGAGCTTGCATCAACTGCCCTCGTTACCTTTAGGATACCCATCGTCCCCTGTCTTCTGCTTCTGCTGTTTATCATTGTCGTTGTCAGTGCTCCTCCATGCTATTCTTTGACTGATTTCTTTGGTTAGTTATTTCAACCACTAACTATACTGCATTGATATATCCGATTCCATCCCCTCCCCCACCTTTTCCCTCCTTAACCCATGATTACACTTTTCCTTCTTTCTACAAGGTTTTTCTACTTTCTTCTCAATCTGCTATTCTGTCTTCTGTTGACTCATTCTTTCTTCTACTTCATTCAACCTCTCTCAAATTTCTTTTAGTTACTTGCTTTTATTCCTCCCCAGTTGCTTGTTCCTTGTAGTTGTATCTTCATTAGTTTTTTCTGGGAAAGGCTATATAACCTGGCTTAATTAAGATTTTCTTGTCACTTAGGGCAGGAGAATGGTGGAAATAACCAGAGGAGGGCAGCTAAGACAATGAAAAGCCTTGAAATGGTGCCATCCAAGGATTGGATGAAGGAATTTTGGCCTGGTAAAAAACTGTGTGGGGAATATGATAGATACCTTACAAGTTTCATTTCAGAGGGATTCCATTTGTTCAGTTCTATCCCAGAAGGCAAAACTAGGTGTAATTAGGTAGAAGTTGTGGACAAACAGATTTCACTATTTTCTGAGCTGATTGTGCTTCTGGATTCCCCTTTTTCTGTTAGGCATCCAGATACTTTTCTTGACCATATAACTAATATGGTCAAGTCAAAAGTTAGTGTGGAAGTTAATTCAACAGAGAAATAATCATAACCCTAACAAAACAAAACAACTTATCTGGGAACAATGTTTATTCTATGGCAGATATATGTCATTCTTCCTTACCTGATATTTCTGCTCATATCTGAAACATGGATGTGGTTTTGCCCAGGTAAGAAACCCATTCCCCTCCCACCCCCAGGGGTTAGCTATTTTCCATTAAGTTTCTGAGTATCTATTGTATCTAGGGCCCTGTTCTAGATATTAAGGATAAAGAGGCATTGTTCACAGTGACTTTCTCCACAATATTCCACTATATTCTCCAATTCATATCTCCTACTGGCAAACCTTACTTATAATCTTATGACAGTTATACCCACATTTTATTTTCCATTAGATACCCCTGCCCTCTCCCAAATGCTGCCTATGTTCCATTTCTTTTGTTCCCCGGACTTCCTTAGTACTCTGAGCTCTAATTCTGGTCAGATATGCATTAATAAAAAAATTTTCTGGGCTTCAACTTTTGTTTTCTCCTCCCCTCCTTACTTCCTTCCTTGGCTCCAATGGCAGCCAAAAGGCCCTGCCCTTGAGACCACAGGTTTCCACAAGGAAACCAGAAAACAGGGAAATAATGGAAGTCTGTCCATTGGCAGTAAGTGGGTTGCTGCAGGATATTCTAGTGCCTTCAGGAAGTGAAAAATGTCTGCTTCTGCAGAGTAAATGGTTTTAACATGAAGAAAATTGTGGGAAAGTTGGGCTATCAAGTAAAGGGAAACTGCATTAGTTCCTTAGTGTTTATTGGTAGTTGGTTACAGTGGGGAGAAGAGTCCACTTAAGAGTAACAGTGATTAAGGAATAGCCTAAATAAAATTTATTTACAACACCACTCTCTTGTGCTTTTTTTCTGACTGGACATAAAATAAGTGCCTTGGTTTTCGTAGAATCTGGGTTGAAAGGAACCTCAGAAGCCACCAAGAGCACTCAGTACTTAACCAAGAATCCTTTCAGTAACAATTCTGACAAGAAGTAATGTAGTCTTCCCTTGAGAACCTCTAGTGAGGGGGAATAATATAATCTGGGGCAGCCAATACCACTTTCAGACAGCTCTGATCATTGGAAAGTTTTTCATCAGATCAAACCCACATCTGTTTTTGTTTTAAGCCCTTCCGGTCATCTTCGGACTATGCCTTTTCCATTAAGGGCATCATCTCCATCTCTTCCCCATCCCCTTTGGACTTGTCCATGGTGCCACCCTGGGTGCTGATTGTCCAGCATTTTAACTTACTGGATCCAGCCCTCCATTTCACTTACCTGACATCTCTATAGGCCTTCTACATTCTGGTCCTCACCTACCTCTTCCTTATCCCCTTTCCTAAACCTTGCAGTTTCTCCCTGGAACTATCTCAGACTCCAAATGGCTAAGTTTTATCATACCTGAATCTAGTCTCCCATTTATTTCCTACCTACTCTGCAGATCCACTTTATGCATGGCCTTCTCCCACTGGAATATAAGTTCCTTGAAGGCAGGGGCTGCTTCAACTAGTTATCTTCAACTATTCCCTAGTTCTTCCTCAACAAAAAGAAAAAAAAATGAAGAGAAAGAGGGAGATGTTTGAAGAAGACTGTCAGGAATTAGATGTTTAGGACAGTTTGGGAAATTCTTTCATGAGATATGCAACACCAAATTTCCTTGTATTTGAGGGAATGGAAACATTAATAATCTTGTTAAATATATTTTGAAATATATGTAAAGAAAAAGTTTGTTAGAGTAACTTAATAGTCAGTTACAGTATTGAGGAGATAAGTGCTTCTGCAACAAAAGACTGTAGAGTAACTTAATAGGGAAAAATGTAGCTAAGGTTTTACATTTGGCTTAAAAAAAACCAAAAAACAAAACCCTAACCAAATACAAATGATGAGTTAGCAGGATTCAACTGAAAAAAAAGTTTTAAGTGGACTGCAAAAAAAAACTCAAAGTGAAATAGTCTTAACATAAGCACAAAATGGCAGCCAAGAAAGCTAGCACGGCATTAGGCTACGGTGAGAAAGAGACAACATTAAAGTATCAAGGAAATAACAGTCATGTAGTACATTTGGAATATAGTGCTCAAGGCTTAGCACCACATTTTATGGAAGGTAAATTCAAGAACTCTGAGGAGGGTAACACAGATGAGGAAGGGCCTGGAGTTCATGTCATATGAGGGTTGCATGAATGAATTGGGGGTGTTTAGCCTTTAGCAGAGAAGTGACACAATAGCTACCTTTAAGTACCCAAACAAGCTGTTGTGTGGAAAAGGTTAGGTTTGTTTGATTTGGTCCAAATGTTACAAATTTAGACCTGTGTTTGACAGATATGCGATTTTTTGGAATGAGTAATATTTTAAAGGGAAATAGATTGCCAAAAAGGCAGTGGGTTTTCCTTCACTTCTTCTAAGCCAAGGTCAGATGACCACTTGTTTGGTATATTTTAAAGGGGGCTCCTTTTCATGTATGAACCGGTGATCAGATGGCCAGAATTCCCTTCTAACTCTGAAAATCTGACTGTTGCTTGGTTAGACTATATTATATTTAGTTCTCGGTATACCATATTGAGAGGATAGTCATGGGACTTGAGTACATTCTACTTAAGAACTAATTCAAAGAACTGAGAATGCTTAGAGAAATCTTCAAACATCTGAAGGGCTGTCAAGTTGGGCAGGGCTTAGACTTGTTTTGATTGGACTTAGATGGAAAGAACTAGAACTGAATGGCAGAAGTTGTGGGGAAAGATTTAGGTTCAGTTTAAAGAAAAACTTTTAACAATTAGAGTTGTCCCCAATAGAACTGGCTGCCTTGGCCTTAGTGCTGAATTTCTCTTCCTTGGAGGTTTGGGATTATTGGAGAAGGAATTCTTGTTTGGGCATGGGTTGGATTAGATAGCTTTTGAAGTCCATTCTCTGACTTTGTGAAGTAGCATGCATTGGAATTGACCTCAGTAGTTTGCAATTAAGGATGAAGCAAGTACAGAAATAACTTTAAGGCAGAATGCACTAAGTTCAATGTGTTAGGAGAATCTGAGGGTGGAGAGTATGTTTTAAGATGGTGTAGCTCAGGAAGGTGTCATGGAGATGTCACTTGAGTTGGGCCTAGAGGGAAAAGGTGGCAAATCTATTCTAGGCATTAGAGACAGCATGAATGAAGACAGTGAGATGGAGAGGGACTGCATGAGATCAGTCCTATTTGGCTGGAGTGCAGAGTTCATCAGAAGCAATTGTGTGAGAGTTATGGCTAGAAAGGCAGGTTGGAGCCAAACTGTGGAGAGTAGAATGATCAGAGGATGCGTGTGAAAGTGCTTTGTAGCTAGGGCCATAAATATGCACCAACTGTTATTACCAATGTGTTCCTAGGGAAGCTGGTATTTCTAGGACCATATGATTTCACAACCTAAAAATGGTTAAAATGTCCTTCCCTTTTTACTAACTTCACTTTCATAGTTTAGCCCAATTTTTTTTTCCAACTAAAATGTACTATTTCCTGCTCTCCCTCTGAAGCCATCCAACATAAGTGAGTGTTTCCTAACGTTCACCATTGACAGCCATTTCTTAGTAGGGATTTCTCAGTCAGGTCCAGGATGCATTTGATGGCCTCAGAAGGCCCTTCCAACCCTGAGATTCCGTAAAAATCAAGGTAGGTATTTTATGTCCAGTCTGAAAAAAACAAAGGTGTAAAAAAGGGTGTCATAATCAAATTTTATTCAGGTTAACTCCTAAGTTAATCAGGTTGATCTCCCTGATACCAGTCTTTTGGTCATATGTGAAAATAAGCCAATGGTCTGACAGTGGTTCTAAGCAGACACCTGACACTGTTCTTAGATACTGTTCATTGGCTTGTTGACTACAATAGATTTATATGAGAAAGTACAAATGCCAGATTTTTATGGGTGAAACATTGTACTACCTGTTACTCCCATTAGTAACTATTGTTAAGTTTTTTATTTAAGTGCAAAGTAGTATCATCCTATAAATTAGACCATAAACAATGGAAATTACACACTTAGCAGCCATACTTATTCTCATAGAAAGTAAGTGTGGTACCAAAAAGGATGGAAATTTCTAAAAACTGAACTTTTACTAACTTCAACACATGAAGTGACAAATATTTTTAATACTCTCTGCTTTTAAAAAAAAGTCACATTTATTTGAACAGCCAAGAAAAAAATTGCAATTTATTAAGTATCAATGAAGCTTCGTACTTTTGAAAGCAACTTTCGGTGCATGTTCTTCAACAATCACATTCTATGAGGAAAAAACATTAAAAGCCACAAACTTTTTTTTTTTAAATCTCAGAGTTACAGACATCTTTAATGCAAAATAAAAGACAAAAATTAAACACAGATTTTTTTACTTCCATCCCCAATTTTAAAATATCAGTTGTTTTTCTACAACTCAATGCTAGACTTCAGCATGGAAAATTGTATGTATATAAGCACACACACATATATTTGATATACATATTCAGCTATATAGATCAAATATATATAATGTATGTAATGGCAATGAGATGCAATTACTCTGAGGAAATTTCATTTAGCTAAATACACTACTAAAACTTGAGGAAAAAAGTATTGAACCCAGTTTGTGCATAGTTCATGATCCTCTATAAAACCAGCTTTTGTTGATTTGCCAACTTTCAGGACCCTCTTTTTTTTTTTGATAAAACCATTAAAAAGCTAATTAAAAAAAAAATGTAATGCACAAGTTTCCTGATCCAAGCAGGCAGGGAGCACAATGTTCATATATATTTTTAAAAACATACTTGAAAGTATGCTATTCCATTGTCTTTCTTCCTTTCAAAACAATCAAAACATTGATCATTTTTAAAACATAAAGCAATTTTTTAATATATAAAGCACTCTTCAAACATCTATTTCTTTTGAGTCCATTATTTGGTAAATATGTAACTGCTACACATTAGATTAGGTATTTTTTTGTGTCTCTTTTTGTCGTCGTTGTTTTTTTTAATAATATCTTCAGTGCTAGGAGTTGGGTTTAAAAATACATGAAATGGTGTGGAGTTGCTCCTCGGGAAACCCGGCTTTCCTGAGACCTCTTCCACCATGTGCAAGATAGTGACCACAAAGTTTTCGCCACTTTGACGAAGAGGAAGAAAAAAAATAACAAAAAGTACACAACAATGGCCAAAGAAAGGATAATATAACAACACTGTTCAATCCCAGAGCTCTGAAGTAGCATATCTTCATTCTGAAAATAGGTTTCTTTAGCGATGGAAGTCTTTTTTTTTTATTCCTTTTAAAATTTTATTTTAAAGTTTGAAGGAGAAAAAAAGGTCTGTAAACAGGTGGGAGCCGAACCACTGGCTCCTCTAAAAGCAGTCTAAACCTATGTCCCAAGTGCTTGTTTCTGTTCCAGCTTGCAGGGAACCATCCATTCTTTACAAGTATCTATGGCCACAGTTCAAAAAGTTTTTTTTTTTAATCTTTATATCCCGAATGGAAAAATGGTGCAATACTCCGGTAATAATTTTCTTGCATTAGTCCACAATAAAAAGCTGCTAAAGGTAGGTATACATATTATTCTCCAGAGATACACAATGTAATTTAAACGCAACAACAGAGTCCTTGAGTAAACATTTACACATGAATTGTCGCTGACCCATCCTATTAATTTTTTCAGACATATAGGATTAGCTATGGGAAGGGTTGCTGACACTCAGTGCAAAGTTAGAAGCTAACAACAATTAAACATTTGACCAATGAGGAAAAAAAAAGCATATACTGAGTAAAAGGGAAAAAACCCCACATTGTTAAATCATTCACACACTTCTTCACATACACACATATGTGCACACACGCACGCACTCAAGCGCGCGCGCGCACACACACACACACACACCTGTTCCAACACACACAATAGTATATGAAGTTAGAAATTTTTTCCTAGAGCCTGTTTCTGTATATTGATGTCAACCTGGAAGTGTAAAATTAGACTTAGAAAGTGTTCACATTTCATTATTGGCCTGCTGGATTCAAGTATTTGCATGTTTGATATGTTTTTTTTTTAAACTTTTTCTATTTTGGGGGTTTAAAAAAATGACATGGAAAAGTAACCAAACAAGGGAAATGTGCATAGGCGGATCCCTGGGAGTAGAGAACAGGAAACTCCCCGCTTCCCCCCCATTTATCCTGTACTTTACAGTCATGAGTCACCATTCAGATGCATGACTTTACTGTACCAATGATAGAACCATGCTTATGTCCTTCTGATGACTGGGTCCGCCTCTGGTAATGTGCATAATAGTCACAGGCTCATTTTAAATAGGCTTTCACTTCTCCCTCCCACCCCCTCCCCACCTTGATAAAATAACCCTTTCCAGCCCACAATCTGAAAAGTGCCCTTCATGATAGAACTATTCTAAGCAGCTTTTATACTTAAAAAAATAAAAATACAAAACACAAAACATACCATATAAACATAAGACAACATAAAACAAAAAGCCATGGAAAAAACAACCTGTCATTAGCATGTGAAACTGACCAAAGGTAGCCCATACTGTTCTCACAACAGTTCACAAGGACTTTGGCAGAGTTTCATAGTCAATATTGGACAGAGGTACTAAAAAAGGGCTGCCAGTCTGATCTATTAAAGCTGGATTCTTTGTGAGCCCTGGACTGGAAAGGGTTATCCTTTTTTTCCTTTAGTGCTGATGATTGTTATTTCCATTTCATTGATCTGTTTTCCTAGATACTCTCCCCACTGAGAAGGTCACCAGGAAGCAGAGTGTTTAAAGGTGTAGGGCTTCCAATAACTCTGCCATCGTCGGTGCTTGGAGGACCCCAAAGGCTGCTGGAGTACTGAGGAACTCCACCCCAGAGCAGATCACTGCTTCCTTTGCTTCCCAGGCATGGGGTGTTCCAGTGGCCCGCATCATTTCGCACCAATCCATGAGAACTGCTTGTGGAGCCCATACGAGTCTGATTGGTTCCAGTGTTGGACTGCCAACTGGAGGTGGGTGGCAGTGGTTGGCCTTGTGCTAAGAAACGGTTTACTTCCTCTTCACCAGCAAACTCAGCCAGTATGGTAGTGTTTCCTAGGACACACCTAGAACAAATAAAAATCACAAAGTAATGAGACAACCAACCCCTTTCTCAAGGCATATTTTGATTTTCAATTAAGCAGCCATGGAATCATAGATTTTTAGAGCTAAAAAAAAAATTCAGTCTAACTCCCTTTTACAGATGAAGAAACTGAGGACCTGAAAAGGAAAGTAGCTTGTCCAAGTTCACATAGCTAATTTATAGCAAAGCTAAGACTAAAACTGGCTTCTTCTCTGCAAGTGGATATTTAATGGTATCTCTACTTACATCAGGCTACCTTCCACTGAACAACTACATATAAAAATATATGTCCTTGGGACCATTTTTCTTTCCTGGGAAAAACAGCAGACAAAAGATTATGGTAATACTTATACATCTTTCTCAAGATGTTAATTTATCTCTGCTACTCTCAAAACCAACATACATGGAATTTGTGCATTTTCCCCCATTTTATCTTTTTCCATCAGCTATATCTTCTCTCTTAGTAAATTTCCTTCTTTAATAAGCACAGGAGCTTCTTCAGTCCACAAGACCAGGGGACTATTTATTAAAGGTATAATTTATATGCTGTGCTTTGCCATTCAAGACCAAGACTTTTTCTAACCTCAATTCAAAACTCCAGATCTAATTAATGACACTGAACAAGGGTCACTTCAATATTTATCTTCAGGAAAGTTCCACATTTCTTAATGATGGAAAGGTTGTACTGTTAAAAGTACCATAGGCAAAAACATTTAGAGTATTTCAGTTACAGATAGTTAGGAAACGATTTATTTTAATTTTATGAATGGGAATGAAAGATTCTTTCTTTAGGAAACTTTCTCAAATGAGCGCCAAATCACACCCAAACAAGAAGCACTGAAATTCAAAACTAGAAGAAAAAAAAAAAATCAACGTTGCACAGACTATATTTGATACTGAAAAAAAAAATCTGATACTGTTCCACAGTTCCACAGAAGAACTGGGGCAGCTAGGTGGTGCAGTGAATAGAGCAATCAGGAGGATCAGAGTTCAAATCCAGCCTCAGACACTTGACACATACTGGCTGCGTGACCTTGAGCAGGTCACTTAACCCCAATTGCCTGGCTCTCCCCTCCCTCCAAAAAAACCCCAAACAAACCAAAAGCAGAAAAAAAAAAAAAAGAAATTAGAGAAGAATCATACATATGCAGAGACTTCTGAGCTTTGGCAGCTTCTTCCTTGGAACTATACCGGACCACAGCATTTCCTTGAGTCAGGTTCAGGTGGAATGTAATTAGAGGACCATGTTGCAAACACAAAGTCCTCAGTGTAGAACCATCAATCTAATTGAGGAAAACAGACCAGGTTTTTTTTTTTTATTGTCTGTCATTTTTCTCTGTAAACAATAACTTATTTTATATCACAGTCATTTCTGCAAGTATTCTCCCACCCACTCTTATTTGCTTTAAAATTTTTAAAATTATTATAAACTTGAAAAACATCAACAAACATGAACATTTCCATTTACAAATGTGGGACAAAGATGAGGAAAAGAGCTCTCTCTTGAAAAGAAAAACAGTTAAGCAAAAACTTGATAAAATGATATGAAATCAGAATACATCATAACAAACAAATTTAGGATCGTAATCCCAATTACCCTCCCTAAAAAATGCTTTTTAAGTGTCTAATGCAATTCTGTGGTAGCAGTGTCCTTTTACACATTCTTTATGGATGAATTTTCAAACTATATTTTACTAACTAAAACTAACCACAGAAAAAGAATAGGATCATGGTTCCAGACCTAGATATTATGGATCATCTTAAGTCTAACCCCCTAATTTGTAGAGAGGGAAAGAGAGGCCTAGGGAAGGGTAAGTGACTAGTCCAAAGTCAGGTATCAAGTGACAGAGATGGGATTTAAACCTAGACAGAGAAAAAAAAATCAATGTTTATTTTCTCTAATCAAGCTTGTTTATAAAAGGTACAATGCCAAATTTATACTTCAGAGAACCTAAGGGCACTATCTTAATGAATGTAAGAGAAAAGTAGATGGCTGGACACATGTTTAGGGAATGGTGCTATGATGCCAGAGAGATCTGATTAGTGAATTCAGCTGATATCTTCACTCTAAACAGATTAGTTAACTTGACTGAAGTATTACTAAATGAGGATCCAATATAATTTAGGCAGTACTGATAAGTTGGCTTTTAATTTTTTTTTTCTGGAGACTGTATCTATCTTACCCCAGGCTAGAAGTAAAGCAGGCACTTAATGGGCTCAGCATGATCAACATGGAAGCTCTGACCTGCTCCATTTCCAACAAGGGCTGGCTGGTCCCTCCTCAGGCAGCTTGGTGGGCCCCTACTCCTTGCAGTTCACTATACTGGTGCTAGAATTAGTGATGACACCCAGTCCACGTTAGCCCACTGCAACTTAGAACTACCAAGCTCAAGCAATTCACAGCCTCAGTCTCTCCAGTAGTAGAGATTACAGGCTTGTGCCACCACACCCAAAATTAAAAAAAAAATTGTTTAAAGATCTACGATTTCATTGGCATAAGGACCTCCTAGATGAGGAAGCTCCTTCTACCAGAGCAAATCAATACCTTCTCTGCAACTTCTAAGAGAGATTTTGCTACAGCAATGACTTGCCTGGGTCACTTAGCCAGTATGACTCAGAGGCGGGACTTGAACTCAGATCATTCTGGCTCTAAGACCAGCTCTTGATCCACTACATCATGCAGTGTCTCTCTTAAAAATTTTTAAAGACACAGGAAGAAATTCAGAAATATGTACTGACATGTCTCTACCCCTTTCTACTGCCTTTCTGATCTCGATGTGGAGTCTACATTGCATTATTGGCCTCTCTGCATTGACTTTATCAGATCTACTTGTTCTCATATACTAAAGAAAGAGCTCTCCTTGGCTAACGTGACCAGCAGGCTAGCCCTACTTAGCAACAGAACACTCACTGATGCTCCTGTGCTGCCATCCATCATGCATTCTGCCTACCTGGGGCGTGAGGTTGCGGAGGACCAGCCAGCTGCTCGTTCTTCCTGAACTGTCAGTGCTCCAGGCAGAACCTGCACAACAACCCCCACCCCCCACCCCCCCACGGGGAAAACATTGTTAGAAAGGAAGGCAATGGGACACATTCATTCTGGTTTCTAGCTTTACCCATAATTTATGGCAACACAGGCCAGCATTCCATGCTACAAAATATGATGTTCTTTAAAACAGAAGTCTTCTTCCAAGTCCCCAGAAAAATACAAAATTCTTAAAAAAAGCCCTAAACTTTTTAAGTAACTGTTCTCTACCTATGCACACAAATGATTTTTGCTCCATCCTATTGCATATAAAGGTTGTCCTGTAAAATTGAGCATGCAGTATTTATTGAGATCTTTGAAGAATGTTATAAATATACAACATGATGATACTGAAAATTTGTCTCCTTGATTATGCCTTTTTGTGACTATTCTTGGCATAAAGCTAATAACAATTATATCCTGAGATAAGAGTGGCTCAGGCTGGATACCTCTAGTTATCTGTCATCATGCCAGTGTCCCTTCTGACCCATGGCTTTTAAATCTCAGGGTGGCTTTGGGGGGCCCTTGAGAGTCTGTAGTGGTTTACTAGAACCTGCAATGCTTGAATTGGAGTCCAATGGTGAAGATTATAGAATCCTCACAAATATGCATTGTAGAGACCATGATGAAAAGGACAGAAAAAGGTTACAGTGCCCCTGGAGGCTGCCAAAATATCCTACTCTAAGAACCACATTAGTAAATGAACACTGACACACTTCTCACTGTTGCAACCAAAGAATCATGGCATACCAGAGGAGTAAGAGCTGGTCCAGCCAAGTGGACTGGTACCCCAGGTAGAAGAGGGCTTGGTGTTTGTTAAGCCTGGAGGAGGTCTAGTAGGTGCAGTAGTGTTTCTGGGTACCTTCCACAGTTCATGAGACAGAGAGGCTTGTGTGTGAGAAACTGGACCGGAGGACCATGTAGATTTAATGTCTGACAGTTTACCTATAAAATCAGAGACATAAAACTTGCATACACACATATGGATAATATATAATTTTTAAATTCTAGAAACTTGTTCTAATTAGGTGAAAACCATCAAGATATTTCATTAATATGCCAAAGCTTGGCACTGTAAAGGGATATCACAGTAAGTAAATGCAATATTCTGTAAAGCATCCTGAAGTTAAACATTATTATGAATAGTATCATTTTAATTTCTGTTTGCAGACAGTCACAAGCAATAAGGCGCCTATCGTACATAAGAAGACTATTCCGGCCTACAACGATCGCTAAGTTTATTAGTTTGCTGAGCTGCCCAGCCAACCATAGTTTACTATCATGAAAATCATCAAACGTTTGACTTGTGCTAACATGCACCTAATGAATCAAGTTGAAAAGAAGCAAACACATAAATTCCTTTGCATGGTATTTTTTCATCTATCAATCACCTTTAAAGAAATATCCTGTAAGCCATAATCTGCCATTTGTTTAACAGTCACATATTTAAAATCCTTTTAATATCATTATGACGCATAAGGCTGTCTTTAAAAAACCTAGTATCATTTAGCTTATGAAATAAAAATTAGGAGATGTGAGATAGCTTTTAATTAAGATCACCACAGAGACCATGATAAAACCCCTCCTGTCCGAATGGTTCAACTCTAAAATTGAAGAGAAACAGAAAACAATAACAGGTGGTTGCCAGTATCATCATACATTCTTTCCTCATACTGCACTGTGTTTATTCACACAAAAGGGCACATATATACACAGTACATTTATCTAATAATAATGCCTACTTCACTCAATGAACAAATATAATACAGAAAGGTAAAGCAAACTGAAAAAAACTGTCCTAACAAGGAAGACATACCAAAAACGACTGTGGATTTATTAAATTAAAAGCATTATTTTTAAAAGGTAGATGTTTTGTGAATTCTTTAAGCATTTATTACATGTTATGACTGAATAAAAACATCATATGATATTTGCCATTTTAAAAGCAGCATAGCTAAAATGTATAAAGTGCTTTAAGGTTTAGTTTACCAAGCACTTTATATATAGCATTTTATCAGTGTCTCAGAATGTCCCTGGGAGGTAGGTGATGGAGAAAATGAGGGTGAGACAGGTTAAGTGATATGCCCAGAGTCATACAGTGTCTGAGGCAGAACTTGAATTCAGATCTTTCTGACTAACTATAGCACTCTATCCATTACAACACCTAGCTCCTAGTGACTGGTATTATGAAAAACATTCCTATGTTCATCGTTTTTTTCCCCCTTTAGAAATGGATAAAAAGATTCAACTGGAAAAAAGAAAATTTTGGACAGGAATAATAGCAATCCCTCTCCAGTGCCCTTAGGGAGTTCTATCTATTTACTAAATTGGACTAGGGAGGAAGGGGAAGGGAAATACTCGTGTGTGTGTGTGTGTGGGGGGGGGTGCGCGCGCGCACGCGCGTGTGCATGCCAGGCACTGCTAAGTACTTCACAAACATCATCTTATCTGATCTCACAACAACCCTGGGAGGCAGCTGCTGTTATCATCTCCATGTTATAGTTGAGGAAACTGAGGCAGACAGAAGTCAAGGGATTTGCCCAGGGTCACACAGCTAGATTTGAACTCAGGCTTTTCTGACTCCAGATCTAGCACTCCAGTCACTGTGCCACCTAGTCGATTATATAATATGTTCAAATTTTAAGTCCTCCACATCTGCTGACCATTTTCCATTTTCCTGACTTAAAATCTTCAGCTTTGACAACATATTTTTCTAAGGTCTCACTAAGGTATTGTCTATTTAAAAGACTCTAGATTTTAAAATAATGTGGAAGTATTTTTAGCAAATACATGTTGAAATAACATAAAAAGTGTTATGTTTTTGGTGCTGAGAGCAAACATAGGGATCTGCTAAACTATTAGCTTAATTTTCCTTGATTTCTTATGTGGAATTTAAGTGGAATAACACTTTTTATGCTTTCTTAGAAGAGGTTATCATTAGCTATATGCTACATGGATACTAATCTTAAAGTCACATCTACTCAGGGAATCAGCAAAAAGATCAGAAGGACCTACCTGAGAGATCTTTGAAGATTTTTATTCAGCAGGTACAAAAATGCTAAATGAAAGTAGAAAGATCATTTTCATACCTGTAACATTAGGTGCGGATGCAATGCTGCTGAAAGAGCTACTGTAGCCAGAGGCACTAAGAGGCCAGGCACTCGATGAAGGCAGCGTGGCATTCTGAGATGATGTTGGGGATGACCCTGCAGAACCAGCAAAGAAGCAACTAAGAAAGCCGGGCCAAATGTTTTGTGTCAGCCACCTTCTTTCAGCAGGTGGGAATATAAGCCAGGAAAAGTTCCCTGGAATTTGCCTTTTTTGAGTTGATAGTTTGGATTCAATTGGGGGCAGTCTCAGGGACATTTTTTAAGCTGAGTTCTATTCTTCCCACCCAGATCTCTGTCCTTAGCAGGCAATTACTACAAGGATTTCCAACTTTTCTTGAGTCTAAATTTTGATGCAAGGACCATTAGAATTTTACAACTTCCAAGTAAGGCAGACTGAAAAACTACATATCTACCCCCCGCCCTTTTCGCACCCCAAACACAAAACCCTGTAAAATAAAGACAAAATTTTTTTCATGTTAAGTTTCTATTCTAAAACACCACTTTTATCTCCTGATTTTTCCTTTCAAAACATTTCTATTTCTCCCAGGATCTAAGATGGACCTCATCTTCCCTTCTTTTCAGTAACATAAGGAAAACATTAACTGGCAATCTCTGTTTCACTCTCTAAATATGTTGTGCAAATTACAAAATCTCTGGGTTTTTGCTTATTATGGGCCTACGATTCCAGGGACTTGGCTCACTGGTACCGGTAACTTTGCTTTGATCTACGTTTCTGTCATTTAGGTTTAGCCTGTAGGAAACAGTGCAGGCCTTTTCTTTCCTTCCTTATCCTGATCTCTGAAAAAAGGAGACAACCCTACGTGAGTTGTTTCTGTTTTTACTATTAAGTACCACAATGAAGCACACATGGAATAAGATGTCAAAGTGAAGTTTGAAAAGTTTTATAAAAGCCTATAACGGCTACTTGCCACATATGCAAGCAAAGCGATGATCATCTTTGGTTGTTTTTTAAGTAGCATTAATTTCTCAAACCAGAAATAAATAATTTATATTTTATACTTCTCTCAAAAGGATAAGGGCACATGTGAAATGCTCAAAGTAGTCCAGTTTAATTGTAAAGTGAAGAGCATGAAGGGAAGTGGTATTCATGAAGGAAGTAAGTATAGGTTGGAGTCATATTTTGGGGGGCCTTGATAGCCTGGCTGAAGAATTTATATTTTATTGGATGAGTAATGAGGAGAAACTGAGTTTTTGAGCTTGTAACTGACATGACTGGACCTTTACATCAGGAGCATTGCTCTGGCAGTATTGTGAAAAATGGAAAAAAGGTCAATAGAAAGACAGAAATGAGTTTACCCTTTAGT
Source organism: Phalanger gymnotis (assembly GCA_028646595.1). Lineage (NCBI taxonomy): Eukaryota > Metazoa > Chordata > Mammalia > Diprotodontia > Phalangeridae > Phalanger > Phalanger gymnotis. The sequence continues at coordinate 159,827,729 of CM053626.1, read as the reverse complement.
AGGGAGGTACAAAATAAAATCATGACACTATAATTAATAAGATTTCATTCAATCTCAATTTATCTGTGAAGTTGAGAAGCAATAACTATGACTAGAAAGATTTTTGTTTTGCAACAACTCCATTTCAGGGCTCCCAAAATATGTAAAAGTTAATTGTTTTGTACAATTTTTTCATTTCTCTCAGGGGTCTGCAGTGGGTCGATCTTACAGTACAATGAAATAATATAAATAATATAATATAAAAATAAATAAGTACAATGAAATATATCTTACAGTACAATGAAATAAAGTTGGTGAATCAAGAAGGAAGTAAACGCTCATACTGGTAACTGTTTAGTGTTAGCAACTACATTATTATCATATGCCCAGATTTTTTTTTTGCAGGGGGGTGGGAGTAGGAAATTAAATTCCTATATGAAAAAGGTTGGAGAATACTTCCAGCCTCAGACTGACCTAAGGAAATCAATAGTTATTTTAAAAATATAACTGGCTTGTACTTTTCATCCAAGTATGATTATTAACAATAACTTTACACATTTCAAAAAATAGAAGAGAAAGACAAATTAGACTATTCAACAGTATGAAGTAAATTCAAGAATAAATTTATATTTGTCCGAATACCCACATTCCTCCTGTTTTAATTTTATAAGGCACAAGTTAGTTTTTTTTTTTAAAAAAAAGGTGGATGAAGGCCTTAGAAATCATCCAGTCTAAGCCTAGAGAAATTTAGAGACTTGCATGAAATCACAGAATTAGTGGCAGAAATGGGGGTATAACATAGATCTAATGCAATGCTGTTCATTCATAGAGGCTTCAGACGCACCAACCAAATACACATCCTGAGAACAGGCTGCTTTTTTAGAAATCAAATCCTTAGACACATACTCCTAAGTTGCAATACAAATAAGATGTTTGCCACTGACTGTTACTTCTCACAACCATCCCAATTTTACAGATGAAGAAATTCAGGTAACAGAGAGGTTAAATGACTTGCCCAGGTCACTGGGGCACTGAAAGTTTCTGAGCAATGGAGTAGTACGGTCAGATCTGTGCCTTGGGAAAATCAAATTGGAAGTTATGTGGAGGATGGACTGCAGAATGGAGAGAATGGTAGTAAGAGAGAGCACTTAGGAGTCTCAGATGTGAGGTGAAAAGCTTCTGAGAGAGGTTCTGTGAGTGGGATTCCATCTCCTCTTTTCTTTTAAATCCATATACTTAGACCATAGGTACTTAGATTATGCCTGGTATTCCCTTTCCTGTCCATCATGACAAGTTTCTTCCTCGGTGTGTTGAATTTCTTGTACTCTTTACTTCGGCAGTCAGTTCTTCCTTATTAATCAGAATGAGGATGAGAAGGGCATTTCCTTTTGAAGAATAAAATTATTATCAAAATAAATACAACTTCTCAACTGCTATGCTTTTCCGAAAACAAGAGAACTCCAGTGGACGCCTCGACAGCTGAAGTCCCCTATCACACTTTGTTTCTGACGGCCTTTGGCTGTTGGATTTGCCATTTGATCCCTCTTGACTGTAGTCTCTCCTAAGCTGTTGCCCATGATGACTTTGTCTTTCCTTTCCCCTGATCCTCACGCAAAAGCTCTCTCTTCTAGTGGATTTCCAGAGGAACCTATATTCTTTATTTATTTTTTCATTTTCACATTAGTCATGTTGTAACGAATCAGAACCAATGGGATGAACCATGAGGATAAACAAAACAAACAAAAAAAAGAAGGGCAAATAGTCTGCTTTGATCTGCATTCTGATTCCAAAGTTCTTTCTCTGGATGTGGAGAGCATTTTCCATCATGAGCTTTTTGGAGTTGTTTTAGATCCTTGCATTGCTGAGAAGAGCAGAGTCTATCAAAGTCAATCATCACACAATGTAGCTATTATCGTGTCCAAGGTTCTCCTGGTTCTGCTTGCCTCACTCAGCATCAGTTCATGTAAGTCTTTCCAGGTTTTTCTGAAGTCCACTTGCTCATAATTTCTTATAGCACAATGGTATCCCATTACATTCATATACCACAACTTGTTCAGCTATTCCTCAACTGATGTGTATCCTCTTAGCTTCCAATTTTTGGCCACCACAAAAAGAGCTGCTATAAATATTTTTGTGCATGTGGGTCCTTACCCATTTTTATGATCCCTTTGGGATGTATCCCTAGAAGTGGTATTGCTGGGTCAAAGGGTATGCACATTTTTATAGCTCTTTGGGCATAGTTCCAAATTGCTCTCCAAAATGGTTGGATCAGTTCACAACTCCACCAACAATGCATTAGTGTTCTAATTTTCCCACATCTTCTCTAGCATTTATAATTTTCCTGTTCTGTCATGTTAGTCAATCTGATAGGTATGATGTGGTACCTCAGAGTTGTTTTGATTCACGTTTATCTAATCGACAATGATTAACAGCATTTTTTATATGACTATAGACAGCTTTAATTTCTTCCTCTGAAAACTGTCTGTTCATATCCTTTGACCATTTATCAACTGGGGAAAGGAACCTATATTCTTGATGTAAGAAACTTAACACACTATTCCTTTTTATCTAATCTGATATTTTTGAATTTGAATTCCCTACTAAAGTTCTATTCTGCTATCTCATTACAGCATGAAAGTGACCTTGAAATATAGATAGGCTTGTCAATGTACCTGAATGTTGCATCCTACAACTAACCTAAGATAAACCCATCCAATTCAGTAGTTATTTATGAAATCCCTACTATGTGCATGGAACTGGGACACAAACACAGAAGGGTTGTCTTTGTCCTTTAAGACTTTATATTTTACAAGGAGTGTGGGGTAGAACATATCATGTAAGTACATATGTGATAACTCTTGGAGTGCTAGGTCACTAGGAGCTCAGGACAGGATTCCTATAGGAAGTGATACCTGAGCCTTGAAGGAATCTAGGGGTTCTAAGAGGCAGGTATGAAGAGGCAGTACATACAAAGGCATGGTGGAAATAGGATGTCAAGTTAGGGAATAAAAAGTGTAACAATATGGATGGAATGGAGAGTATGTAAAGGAGTGATGTAAAATAAGCCTATCTGCAGGGTGGTAAAATTCCTTGGGTATAGCAACTTTCTAAAGACATCTATTAAGTCTTAGAGGGGTTGCAATATATAGTAGTGGAGGGAGTACTTCACTGGTGAAATATGATCATATATTACTTCCTCTTCAAAAGGATTTGTTTCATTCCTTGTGGGATAAACTTAGAATAAATTACTCAGCTCCATCAGCGCAGTTATTCTTTTTCTTTTGTTTCACATTCTTTTACCCTCCAACTTTGTAGGGCAAAATTTTCAGATTTTTTTGAAGCACTTTATACTTTCAAAGCACATTTAATTCTGCTTGAAACGCCAGAGAATGGGAAGATATTCCTTCAGCCCTTTCATCATTTTTTTAGAAGAATGACCAACTTCATTTCATACCCAGACTGTAACATGTTAGAATTGGTACTAGCCTAAACAAATATAGCATGTTTTCTATAAATCCCTGGAAAATTCCCTTTCCCTCCAAATTTGCTGAAAATGGATCCTTGGATCTCAGTTATTTTTCCACCATGACAAACTGCCCCAGGTCTCCTACATAAGGTTCACTGAGAAGGCTTTCCTAGCTTTTATCCCCTCAAAAAGTTTGCTCAGATGTTTGACGTGCAATTAGTAGCTAACATGTTAATGCCAACAGAGGCTGAATTCCGCTATCTTCTGCAAGAAAGTTTAATAAAGAAATTAAACTTCCGGTCACTTCTTTGTTAAGTCGTGTCTCTTTACAGTATCCCCATCTTATCTTTGTCATTTATTAAAGAGCAAAAGGAGACACTGCATAATAAATAGAGCCTAAATGACATCATTTATCAATTATAAAATAACTTTTCAGTACATTTTCTAACAAGGCTGTGGACCTAGTTATAGAATCAAAGTTGAAAAGGCTAAAGGAAACAGTCTTACTCCTGTCATTGGGTAGCTAAGCCATCCAAGATAGATAACTTTTTAGTCTTTTTCTTAAATAATTCTATGGTCTGAGACTTTATTATCTTTCTTGTTTTGTCATATCACTGCTTTCTCATTATGATGGACAACATGTACCTTATGGATAAAGACTGATAGGGACTGTCTCTGTGATTTGTAGCAAACTAATAGATGAAGAAACTCCCTCTACCAATACAAGCCGACTACTATACCTTCTCTTTGACTTGTAGTGTTTGAGAGTCACCAAGAGAAATGAGAAGTTAAGTGACTTAACCAGGGTCACTAACCAGTTTGTGTTAGAGGCAGACATGAGCCCAAATTTTCTTGGCTCCAAAGCAGGCTCTTTTCCCATTAATTCATTCTTCCTCCTTTTAGTTCCAGTTTAGAATTCTTTTTCTTTTCTTTTTTTTTCTTTTGGAGGGGGGAAGACAGGGCAATTGCGGTTAAGTGACTGGCCCAAGGTCACACAGCTAGTAAGTATTTCAAGTGTCTGAGGCCGCATTTGAACTCAGGTCCTCCTGACTCCAGGGCTGGTGCTCTACTCACTGTGCCACCTAGCTAGCTGCCCCTTATAATTCTTTTTTCATTCAGTCCTCTATGACATATAGAACTAGTCAATTTCTTTTCATAAAAAGTCACAACATATTCGATTTCTTCAAATTAAAACTTCAATTCTTCTAAGATGTTTTTAAATGCCCTGTTTCCTTTCTCTTTATTTTTGTTACTTCTTTGGACCCTGATTTTCTGTATCCTTCTAAAAGTGTGGTCAATAAAATTGGATTCTACATATACATTAAGAAGACTCTTTTGTGTAGAGGATAGATTTAGAAGGTATCCGTATTGATGTCTGCAGTTCAACCTTTTTATAATCTCTACTATGTGCTGGCTTTTTATGTAGTAGTAGTGTATTTTAAACTCATATTAAGCTTATCAGCTATAAAAAAGAGTATTTTTCTGCTGTGCGCGTACTTAGTTACTAAGTGCGTCATGGCTGTGGTGGCTAACCAGGACTATATTGTGGGACTGGATATAATGAGCTTTTTGAAGTCAGTACCTATGTGGGCCCTTTCAGCAGGCATATAGTGTTGTTCATTTGTATCCTACTCTTTGTGACACCATTTTGGGGTTTTCTTGGCAAAGATACTGGAGTGGTTTGCCATTTCCTTCTCTAGCTTATTTTACAGATAAGGAAACTGAGGTGAACAGGGTTAAATTATTTGCCCAGGGTCACGCAGCTAGTAAGTGAGATTAGATTTGAACTGAGGAAGAGAAGTCTTCCTGACTATAGGCCCAGCACTTTATCCACTGTGCCACTTATTTGTCCCATTACACATAGTAGGTGCTTAATAAATGCTATTTAACTAGGTAGGGCCAAAAGACAACAATGTTAAGTCTTTGGGAAGAGAAGAATGGTAAAAGATATTTCCTCTCCAATACTCTGGTCCAGAGTACTATACCTAAACTGGCTGTGGCCAGTTAGGAAGGTGGATAGCACCTGGCAGCTTATAGTGAACTACAGAGAACTGAATAAAGTTGCCATGACTAAAACTGAAGTTGTTCCTGACCTCAACAATGTGGTGGACCAGGTGGCCCAGGGTGAGTAGTGTGTGGTTATCAATCTCATCAATGATTCTTCTGTATTTTTCTGGCTAAAACTGATTAGGAGCAGTTTGGGAAAGGGTCCAATATACTTTCGCTGTCCTTCTTCAGAGCTATCTGAACTTGCTCTTTTATTGCCATAGTCTGGTGAGCAGAGGCCTGAAAGAGGCAATCTCTTCCAGAATGCATGGGTATATTACTACACTGATGACATAATGTTGCCCAGATCATATGAAACCGTGTTTAGGATCTGGATTGAATGGTAACCATATTAGGGAAAAGGTGTGGGAAATTAAACCCAAGAAAATCCAGGATACAGTCCATTCAGAAAGTTCTTGGGAATATATTGAGAAGAACTCAGCAGATTCTCGATACAGTGAGGAATAAGTTATCGACACTGGCTTCACCTAAATCTAAAAATCTAAATCTAAAAAAGAATCCAAGAAGCTTATTGTACATTTTGGATTCTACAGAACTCATATTACCTATCTGCATATCCTGACCAACTTCATTTACTGAGTCATCTGCAAATCTGCTTTTTTTTGAGTAGGATTCAGAACAGGTTTGAGCCCTAGAAGACCTAAAGCAGACTGTCTAACAGTATCTCCCCTGGGTCCTTCTGACCCAGTGGGGTTCATGTCTGGAAGAAAGGAGATCCCTTATCCCACCTGATAGCAATCTGGAGTCCCTCAGTGAAGGTGAGGCCAGTCTTTAACTGAGGCCTCTGTGGAAGGAAAAGGCAGAGCTTCAGCAGAGACCTCTGAAGTGGCAAAGATTTGTTATCAGTTCCCTGATGTGAGCTTCAAGAAGGGGGAGGTTTTAGCTGGTGGGTCAGAGAATACTGAGTGGGAAGCATTACAGAGACAGACTTGGTATCAACTTAGATCTCAGGGCAGATGGCATGCAAGATGCTTATGACCTCCAAGCCATTTTACTAGAGATGCCTTTGACGTGTAATGAAGAATTATTTACTGTGCTCTAAGTGTACTGTGACCCAAATGTCTTGGAGTTATTCTTGCTCACTGTTACCACCTTACACCAGGAGAAAAACATCTATGACTGTACTGGACGACACATCATCTGCATTGTGGGTCTGATGTTCCTTGTGTTGCTCTGGTTTACTGTCACCACCTTTCATCAGGAAACCTATTGTGAACTTCAAAGATTTGGTATCATCTATGACATGGACCAGACTTGAGATCTGAGACTTGGCTCTTCTGAGGAGAGGAGGAAAAATCCAGTATCTCTAGCTTTTATTCTCCTTAATTTCTTTTTTCTTTCTCACTATGGTATCTTCTTTGGGGGCAAGGTACCTGTAAATTTTAAAATTACTTTTTTTTTCCCTCCTTAGTACTGTCCATGCAAGGAGGGCTGTCCAATAAAAGCCCTAAAAGCTTTCCCCTACAATATAGGTTAGGTCCATTTCCTACAACCACCGCCTCCCAGAATCCAGCCTCTCTTGATGCAGCTTCCTGGTCACCTAAAGAAATAAAAAGTATCATTCACATAAAAGTCCAGGCCTCTCAGACTTGGTGGGTGCCTGAGACCATGGAAGTGACTACAACCTGCCTAGCTGACCAGATGTGTTTCCATAAGAAAGCAAGGAAGCCTCGTTTACCAAACATGAACTACTTAGTGTTATCTTTTCTATATGACAGCTAAGTTAATTTTTTTTGTTGTTGCTCTTAACTGGATTCTTAAATGTTTATTTCATTCCAACATCAAACTTGATCTAACAGTGCTGGAGACAGGTCTAACCTTGATAGCACTCCATTTCCAAACTACCCTATTTCTGTTTAGGACACCACCAGTCTTTCATTTGCCAAGGTTCTTAACTGTAGCATTATCCCGAACCATTTTCTCTCTCCCCCAAATCCAACCAGTTACTAAGTTTTGCCATTTCTACCTCCATAACATCTCTTGCATTTGGCTCCTTCTCTCTATTCATGGGACCCAACCAGGTGGATAACTCAGCTCATCCTCTCTCCCTCTCCTCCTCTCCAAAGGAAGGTAAATTTTGATGGCTTGAAGCTGCTCAGTTAATTTGGGGTTTAGTGGCTAGATTCTTTCTTTCCTTCCTTTTTCTTTCCTTGAAGACCAAACCTTAAACCCATTTTACTCTGGAGCTCATAAATTGGACCACAATAAGTCCCTGACCAATCACCACTTACTGGCTATATTTTGGGCCCTGCTGGCTCAAATAGTAACTGTTTCCCTTTTGACCAGCAACCCTGAGGGTCCTCCCCTCCCAGTTTGATTTTTTTTTTTAAATTAAAGGCACCATCCCTTGACTCACTTCTTAAAAAGGCCTATTCACTGAATGGGTGTTACCTCACTCAAAGTGAGAACCTGAAAAGGCTTTAGCCTGAAAGGGCCAAGGTCTCCCATTGCTTCTGGGGCCATCTCTAGTCTTTCTGATGAATATCTATCTGGCCACTGGACCCAGATGGCTCTGGAAGAGACAGTGAGGCTGGTGACCTTGCATAGCCCTGCCTCACTCAAATCAAAGTCAACTGCAAGTCATGTCATCATTTCCCTGATGTCACGGTGCTCTTTGAGAACAAAGGACAAACACAAGTTCTATTCATACAAGCACCGCTTCAGTTCAGGCCATCACCTTAAGCTTAGACTACTGCAATAAACTATTGATTTTCCTGCCTCATGTCTCTTTCCTTTCTCCAAAACATCCTCCACACTGCTGCCAAACTCCCATGGCTCCCTCTTGCCTCGAGGATCAGAAACATCTCATCTCTTTGGCATTTAAAGCCCTTCATATCCTAAGTTTCACCTACATTTCCAGTCTTATTTTATATTATTCCTCTTCCTACAATCTATAGCATATATTTTTGCTGTTGCGCACTGGACATTGCAATTCCTCTCTGTGCCTTTTCACTACCTGTCTTCCATGCCTGGAATGTCCTTTTTCACCTCTTCCTCTTAGAATTCCTTGTTTGCTAAAAAAAATATAGCTTAAGTGTTGCTTTCCACATGAAATTTTCCAGCTGCTAGTGTCATACTTCCAAGATTACCTTGTATTTATTTTGTATATAAATAAAAATAATCTCCTCTGAGAGAATGTAAATTCCTGGAGGGCAAGAACTATTTCATTTTTGCCTCTATATCCTCCATACTTAGCAGTGTGCCTGACAAGTAGATTCTTAATAAATGCTTCTTGATTAATTCACATTATGATGATTCATTTCAAAGACCTAGTTGAAAGAAGTTTTTTTAATCTTAAGTACACTACTTTGTACTTGTCTCTACTGAAATTTATCCCCTTTAAAAGAATGGTTTTCTCTATTTATTGAGGTAAATAAAGACCATTTATAAATTCAATGAATAAATTCTTTAGGACTTATCAAAGTCACCAAAAATAGATAATGGACAGAATGGGAATTTGACTGATCCCCATAGAAAATCCCATGTCTTCTTGGGGGGTTACTGATAGATATTTTGTTATGTATTCCTTGAGCCAAAGTTTTACATGATCAAATTCAGTTGGCATAACCAAAGAATGCCAAAAAACATTATAATTTTACATATCAAATTACAGATCACAATTTATATGCCAAACTACTATATAATAAAGATAAATGTATCCAAATATAATGTAAACTATTCTTTTCATACAATTAGTAAACTGATGGTACAATTTATACTGAAGATAATTGTCTTATTTACACAAATAAGATGCAAAACAATACCTCTATGATTCCTACTTTCATCATCAGCACATTGCACAGATTAATGAGATGTACCAGACATGTTGTACTATGCAAGAAAATAAGAAACCCTATATTAAAATGTATATCATCACTTATACATGTTATACAAGTTACTTACCCTTAGAACAAACTCAATCATTCTTATCTATAAAAAGAGTTTAAAGATCATGATTTTTTCTAGGAACAGGGACAAAAACAAACTGTGTTTTCTCCCCTACCTCCACTTTTGAGAAGATAACGATTAACATCCTGTATTGTTGTATTAATTGTAGGTCCAGTGGGGACGCTTCCCGGAGTGACATCAGGATCATTCTCAGGGTCAATATTCTGAAGTCCTTTCCATGGCACTCCAGGATGAAATTCTGCTTATGACAATTAAAGCAAGAATCTATGTAATCTGGTAATGTCATTACTTTTCAACATTACTTTGAATATTCTGATCATGCCAACGTACTTAAAACAAAGTTGCATTGATCTTTTCTTTGTGTACCACAGTTATTCTCTGCATGAACACACCCTAGTAAAAAAGAAAAAGAGTAGAGGAAACCATGAAGCTACTAAGCATGATAGCATATTCCAGTCTGCATCTGTAGTAACCCGCAGCTCCAGAGAGAAGAGAGGAGTGTTCTATCACTTGCTCTTGGGAATTGAGATTGGTATTAGAATTAATTTTTATTTACATTATTGTAATTGCACACATCACTGTTCTGATTCTGCTTACTCTACATCTGTTCATTCAAATCTTTCCATGCTTCTCGGAATTCCTCATATCCAGTACTTCTTATAGCACAATAGTATTCCATCACATTCACAATACCATAACTGGTTCAGCAATTCTCCAATCAATGGGGAAACTTTGCTTTCAGGTTTCTGCTACCAAGGCTGCTATGACTGTTTATGTATCTATTCTAGCCAGGGGATCACTGTGTCAAAGGATATATAAAGTATAGTGACTTTTCTTGAAATGACTGTTTCTTGTTTTCCAGAATGGTTGCACCACAATTTTGAGTTTCAACCACAGCTGGGTCTGTTTTTACTACTGCCATTACAATACTATCCCTATATAATTTTTGCAACTTTTATTGTATGAAGAGACACCTTCACTGTCTTAATTTAATTGCTCTTATCATTAGTGATTTGGAGCAAATTTTTATATAATTGTTGAATGCAATTTTTCTTTAGAAAACTGCATTCAAATATTTTGACTACTTATCTACTGGAAAATGGCCCTTGCTCATATGTCTATATATCTGTTCCCTAAATATCTTGGATATCAGATTTAAGAAACTTGATAGGAACATTTCTGCTCCACTCGATAGTTTCTCTTCTTAAATGAGTTGATTTTGTTTATGCAAATTTTTTTCATTTTATGTAACTAAAATGATCTGTTTTAGCTTTTATGGTCACTTTTATCCCTCACTACATAAAAAAATTTTCCCCTAGTTATAGCTGTTAAAGAGACCTCCTTCCATTCTTTTTAAATTGTTTTCTGATGAGATTTTTTCTGTTTAGGTACAGTATCCATACACCATGAAACATACCATGGCCTAAATTTAATTTCTGTAAAATTGCTTTCTAGTCTTCCCAGATGTTCTTGGTGAACGAGAAGTCCTTTGTCTAGTTACGTGTAGTCTTGAGTTTATCAAATTCTGGACTTTTGTGTTTGATTCCTTTTGGTGCCATATTTGTCTAGTATGTTTTAACTAAAGCAATTTTTCATAGCTACTAATGTTTTCTTGGTGCATTTCAGAGTCTTCCAATTAACTCAAGAATCCTATGGAAATAACTAGAACTTGTCTCATTGATATTAACTTACAGCAGTTTTAAATTAGAATCCATATATACTGGACAGAATATACATTTTCATGAGCTTTGTTGATCTTCAACAATGACATTTCATACGTTGGCTCTTACTTAAATTGATTTATTATGGTATTATTAACCAAAGAGGACAAAAGTAAGGCCTATACTCAAAATGTAGCAAAGAAACTCCCATGAAAACTCAGAGATAACAGATTATCAACATTTACAGAATTTACATTAGTAACAGATTTCTCTGTTCTAAAACTCCTCTGGGCATTTTTTTTTTTGGTTAAGACCTGTAATTTCATTGGTAGAGAGGACTCTTGGTATTGAATCTCCCTTACCTGACACAGACAGGCAATTACTCTGTAACTTATAGTCATAGTTAGTGGCGCAGTGCTGTCAAACTCAAACAGAAAGAAATTCCTTTCTGCCTATACTGACTTAGAAAACCTCGAATGAACATTATTTATATTGTAGTGTATTTTCATTTATTTTGTTAGACATTCCCCAATTATGTTTTAATCTGGTTCAGACACACTCAGGAGGTTTGTAGTTCACATGAAGCCTGAAGGCTATGAGTTTGACATCTCTGACCTAGGGCACTGAGGGGTTGTGATTTACCTAACAAATTAGTATATGTCAGATGTAGGACTTGAATATAGGTCTTCTCTAATTTCTACTTTATGTTGCCTCTTAGTAGACCCTACCTGTGTGAATTATAGAAAAACCATTAATTTACCTGGTGGCCAGTTAATGCTGGAACCATTTGAGATTTTATCATTATCAGATTTGGCACGTGACCAGCTGTGAGGAACGGCTACAGGAGGGCTGGCTGGTGATTCACTGTTTTGGATTAAATCATACCGGCCATAAGAGTCATCAATGGAGGACTTACCCGGAGGCCCAATGCTTAAGCCCCCAGGGATAGCACCTGTGGTGAGAAACAAAAACAGAAGAACCAAATAAAGCATGTTATACAAGTGGTAAACCCCAAAGCCTATATTTTGCTCTTTCATAATTACACTGTTTAATTATTGTAAAGCCAAGCCAATAAGCCTTTATTAAGCTTCTATTATCTGCCAAATACTATGCTAAGCGCAGGGGATAGTACCAGTTTCTCAAGTTCACAGTTCAATGAGTGAGACAACATGCAAGCAGTTATGTAGAAACAAGGATAAGTGGGAGATAATCAACAGCAGGAAGATATTCGCATTAGGGAAAATCAGGAAAGATTTCTTTTTTAAAATTTTTTTTCCCCAATTACATGTTAAGATAGTTTTGAACATTCACTTTTATAAGATTTTGAGTTCTTAATTTTTCTCCCTCCCTCCTCTTCACCGCCCCCCCGACAGCAAGAAATCTGATATAGGTTATACATGTACAATCATATTAATCATATTTCCACATTAGTCATGCTGTGAAAGAAGAATCAGAATAAAAGGGAAAAACCCTGAGAAAGAAAAAACAAAAAAACAAAGTGAAAATGGTGTGCTTTGACCTGCCTTCAGACTCCATGGTTGTTTCTCGGGATGTGGATAGCATTTTCCATCATGAGTCTTTTGGAACTGTCTTAGATCATTGTATTGCTGACAAGAGCTAAGTCTATCAAAGTTAGTCATCACATCATGTTACTTTTACTGTGTACAAATCTGCCTACTCAACATTTCTTATAGCACAATAGTATTCCATTACATTCATATATCACAACTTGTTCAGCCATTCCCCAATTGATGGGCATCCCCTCAATTTCTTATTCTTGGCTACCACAAAGAGAGCTGCTATAAATCTTTGTACGTGTAGGTCTTCCTCCCTACACCTAGTAGTGGTATTACTGGATCAAAGGGTATACGCGCAGTTTTATAGCCCTTGGGGTATAGTTCCAAATTGCTCTCCAGAATGGTGGGATCAGTTTACAACTCTACCAACAATGCATTAGTGTTCCAATTTTCCCACATCTTCTCCAACGTTTATTATTTTCCTTTTCTATCATATTAGCCAATCTGATAGGTTTGAGGTGGTACTCCAGAGTTGTTTTAATTTGAATTTTTCTAATTAACAGTGGTTTAGAGCATTTTTTTTCATATGACTATAGACAGATTTAATTTCTTCATCTGAAAACTGCCAGGTCATATGCTTTGACCATTTATCAATTGGAGAATGACAAAGATTTCTTAAAGAAGGTGGGATTTAAGCTGGAACTCGAAGGCTGCAAAGGAATCCAGGAGGTGGAGTTGAGGAGAGAGAGAATTTTAGGCATGAGGGACAGCCAATAAAAATGCATGGAATCAGAAGATGCAATGTCTTATGCAAGGAATAACAAAGAGGCCAGTATCACTGGATTGCAGAATATGTGGCCAGGGTGTAAGATATAAGAAATAGTGCACAGAGGATTTTATATTTGATTCTAGAGATGACAGTGAGCCACTGGTGGCAACTAAGTGATGCTGTGTACACAAGATCCCAAGTCAGGAAGACTTGAAACTAAAATCTAGCCTTGGATGCTTTCTAGCTGTGTGACCCTGAGCAAGTCACTTAACCTCTGGATACCTTAGTTTTGTCAGCTGTAAGATGGGGTAAATATGAGCGTCTACCTCACATGGTATCAAGTAACTGTAAAGTGCTTATTAGCACAGTGCCTGGCACATAGCAGATACTTTATAAATGTTTATTCCATTCCATTCCTTAATCCACTTGAGTTTATTAAATGGAGTAGAGGTGACATAGTCAGACCTGAGAGTGAATGGAGGATGTTTTGTAGTATGGAGAGATAAGACAGGGAAGCCAATCAAGAAGCTTTGTAATAGTTCAGGAATGAAGTGATGAAGGTCTGAAATAGGGTAGTAGCAGTGTCAGAGGAGAGAAAAAGGCATGTAGGAGAAATGTTATAAAGGTAAAATCAACAGGACTTGGAAACCAATTGGATACGGAGGCTGAGAGAGGCGTTGAGGATGACACCTCAGTCAGGTAGCTGGAAGGATGCTGGTATATTTGATAGTAATATCAAAAGAGGAGAGTGTTTTGGGGGAAAGATAATGAGACCAGTTTTGGACATAGGGAGTAAGACATCTATGAGATACTTAATTTTCGATATCCAAGAGACAGCTGGAAATGCAAATCTGGAGGTCAGCTGAGAGATTATGGCTGGATAAGCAGATATGGGAATCACTAGCATAGAGATGATAACTTAATCCATACAAATTGATGAGATCACCAAGTGAAATAGTGGGAGAAGAAAAGAATGCCCAGGACAGAGCTTCAGAGAGCACCTACTATTGGTGGGTATGACTTGGATGATACAGCAAAGGAGACTGAGGATTAAGACAGGCAGAAGGAGAACCAGGAGAAAGCAGGGTCATGGAAACCTAGAGAATAGATTACCAAGAGAAAAAAAAGGAATGAGTGTCAAAGGATGCACTGAGGTCAAACGGGATGAGAACTTGCCAGACAGTAGAGTTAAGAAGACAGTGCTAGGAAAAAATCAAGTGGAGGCATCAACTGTAGATAGCCTTAAGGTTTTTAGTCACAAAAGGGAAGAGAGATGGGATAGATGGATCAAGTAAAGACTTTTTGAGGATGGGGAGACATGAGCACATTTGTGAGCAGCAGGGAAGCAGCAAGTAGACAAGGAGAAAGAGACTGACATAAGTGAGAGAATGGGGATAAAACAAAGGGCAATGTGGTGGAGAAGTTGGGATAGAATGACATCATTTGTGCATGAAGAGGGGTTGTTTTGGCAAGGAAAAAGGCTTCCTCTTCAGGGGAGAAGGAGAAAGTGGCAAGTTTCTGAATGATGTGAGATGAAGAGAAGGCTAGAAGAGGGACCTCTAGGTGAATGGTCTCAATTGTTTATTTCATAAAATAGGAGTCAAGGTTCTCAGCTGAGATGGTAAGGGAGCAACAACTATAGGAAATTTGGGGAGTAATGAAAAGGTCTGGTAAGCTGCTGTAATGAGCTGGATAATGAGTCTATTAGGAAGATGTGAAAGGATTGACTTGCTCCAATGTGAGTCCACTTGAGATTATGTAACATGGTGTGTAGAGAATCCAGTTGGCACGGTTTCATCACTTGGCCCTCCCTAAATGACATATTTAATCAAGCATAACTGAGCAGTCAATCAGGTGTTCTGGGAATGTGATTTAAAAAAATTGAAGTACTTCAAGTTTGTCTAGTTTAGCTGTTTTTGGTTGAAATATTTCTAAAATCTGTTATTCCCATGCCTCAGTAAGTATACATACAATACTCTACTTTATATTATAATCAGATCAGAGCACAGTCTTGCCCGTCCATCATGTGTAGCTAGCTCATCCATGTCTTCCTTTAAATGTATCAATTACCTAGTTATTTTTTGGTTGTGTCCAAGTCTTTGTGACCCCATTTGAGGTTTTCTTTGCAATTTCCTTCTCAAGCTCATTTTACAGATGAGGAACTAAGGTAAAGAGGGTCACAGAACTAATAAATATTTGAGGCCATCCTTGAACTAAGGTCTTTACTCCAGGGCCGGTACTCTATCCAATGCACCACCAAGCTGCTCTAAATGCGTCACAGAGGGTGCCAAAGAAGGGCCATCCTTGCTTTCTTTTAAAATTATAGAAATATCAGTGGTGCACACTATTAATCTCTCACTAATTCTTTTTTTTACTGGAAAACTTTTTATCATAGGTAGAGTGGGATAGGTGGATACAGTTTAGATGATTCCAATTTTGTTTGCAACATCTAAAGCATCATAGTCTGGGGCAAGTCAGACATAGGCCTTCTTCTCTTCATTAAGCCAGATCAGCGTGTTGACCTTGGCCACGTGGATGTCCTACAGCTTCTTTACCTCCTGCTTCATCTGATACTTGTTGGCCTTGACATCCATGGTGAAGACTAGGGTGTTGTTGTCCTCAATCTTCTTCATAGCAGACTCAGTGGTCAATGGGCACTTAATGATGGCATGGTGATCCAGCTTGTTTCTCTGAGGGGCATTTTTCTGGGGGTAATTGGGTTACCTTCGAAGTCTTAGTGTCTTGGGTCACCAAAAAGTGCGGGATGTTCGGATCTTCTTTTTTTTTTTGTGGCTATGGATACCCTTCAACACTGCCTTCTTGGTCTTCAAAGCCTTGGACTTGGCCTCTGTCTTGGGTGGGGGGGAGTGGACAATGGCTTCCTTCCTTGCCTTTCGCTCCATCTTTGCGGAAAGGTAATCTCACAGTAATTAAACTCTTGTCACATGACTGGTGCATCATCTTTTTTGGATCATACATTTGCTTGATGACATCGTTTAGTCTAGTTCTTTTTCTAAATAATTTGCTGCAGCCTACATACAACACCTATCAGATACTTTTCTTCAAGTGATACTCGTTTTTAATTCTGTGGAAATTGTTGTGTTTTATTACTTAAAATCTTGTAACAGCACCATTAGGTTACTGGGATGAGCCTGTCTCCCTAGGAGAAATCTGGGATTGGCAAAGTAGCTCTGCAATTTCTTGGAGGCAATCCAACTTGCTATCCTTTTCCTATTTAATTCAAGTCCCAATTGGTTATCTGTTTTTACTGTCATTCACACACACACACACACACACACATTTTATAAATCCATTTAAATCTTGTTCATTTAAAAGTCTGCATGTAAAAATCAAATCTAAGTAATATACATTCTTCATTCACTTGTTTTTCAGTCTGTAACAGTTATGTATCTTTCATGAGGCTTGCAATGTTCAGGGGCTTGCTGCAACCAGCATGACAGTCATGACAAAAAATGCTATCTGCCTCCACTGAAAGAACTGATGGCAACTGAATACAGGCCAAAGGACGCCATTTTTCAATTTCTTTTTGTTTTAGTTTGAATTTTCTTCCACAAAATGACTAATACGAAAATGTTATACGTGACTGCACATATATAACCTATCAGACTGCTTACAGTTTTAGGGAGTTGGGGCATGGGGACAGAGGAAGGGATAGAATTTAGAACTCAAAACTTAAAAAAAAATTAAAATTGGTTTTATGTGTAATTGGGAAAAATAAAATATTATTAAAAAAGAATTCATTGCTATCGTACTATTAAGAAATTATGAGCAAGATGCTCTCAGAAAAACCTAGAAAGATTTACATAGGTTGACGCAAAGTGAAATGTGCTGGGTACAAAGTAACAGCAATACTGTAGGATGATCAGCTGTGAAAGACTTAGCTATTCTCAGCAATACAATGATCCAAGACAACTCTGAAGGTCTTAGGATGAAAAATGCTATCCATTTGGAGAGAAAGAACTGATGGTGTCTGAATATAGACTGAAGCAACCTTTTTTCCTTTATTTTTCTTGATCTTTTTTTTTTGTCTACGTTTTCTTTCACAACATAACTATTATGGTTATGTTACATGACTACACATACATAACCTATATGGAACCACTTGCCTTCTCAATGAGGGGAGGTGAGGAGGGAGAAAGAGAGAGAATTTGGAACTCAAAGTTTTAAAAACAAATGTTAAAAAATTGTTTTTACATGTAACTAGGGAAAAATTAAATACTGAATAAATATAAAAAAAAAAAAGAATTCATTCCCTACTAAAGCACAGATCTGACCAAGTCACTCTCCTACTCATTAAAATCTTGATTTGCAACATCTCTCACATACTTCCTCTTCTCTTCACTCACACAGCTACCAGACCCTCATCACCTACTGCCTGGGCTATTTTTAACAGCCTCTTAATTGGTTTCCCTGCCTCAAATTTCTCTCCACTCCAATCTAGCCTCCACTGAGTTGCTAAAATCACTTTAGGAAAAGTGATTTTCCTAAACCACACATCTGACCATGTCACCTGTCTTATTCAGTAAGCTGCAGTGGCTTCTTATTACCTCTGGGCCCAAACAGAATGTCTCCTATTTGGCATTTATGTTCTTCAATAGGCCCCCTCCTAGCTATTCAACACTCTATGTTCCTCCCCTCCATACACTGTATAAACCAGACAAACTGGCCTACCTGCTACTCCTTCTGTACAACTCTCTACCTCTTGACTCTGTTGTCAACACTGGAATGCCTGGAATACTTTCTCCCCTTATTTCTGCCTAGAAGACTTGGTTCAAATCCCAGCTTCTGTATGGTGCCTTTCTTGATGCCCCTTGTTACCGATGACTTTCCTCTGGGATTAGTTTCCATTTATTCCTGTATACATCTAGTGCCTACTTATTTACAGGTCTCTTCCATTAGCATGTAAGCTTCTTGAGGGCAGGGGCAGTTTTTGCCTTTCTTTGCATCCCCAACACTTAGCAGGTACCCAGCACATACTAAGTGCTTAACTTGTACACCATGACTGGAGAACACTTTCTCTGCTCACCTCTGCCCCTTTGAATCCCTCATTTCCTTCAAACTCAGCTCAAGTGCCACCTTCTACATGAAGCCTTTCCTGATTCTCTAGTTCCTAGTATACTAACTCTTATCACCTTGTATTGATTTTGTATGTTCTTAAATTTATAATGCTTGTTGATTTTTTTTATATCTTTCAGTTAATTTGGCAATAAAGATATGATCTTTTATGAAATCTCTCTAGGAAAAGCAGTCTACTCTCTTCTAAAATGTCATTAGTGTGTGTACAGATGATAGATGATTAAAATATATAGACTTTTTTATATGGGAAAGTAGGAATGTAGAAGACAGGCTAGTAGTTGCTGATATTCTTTTAGTCAAAATTTTTTTGTTCTTAATAAAGTCTGAAATTTTTTCCCCATGCTTTTGGTATCTTCTGAAGTATGGTGTATTTGATTTCTTCAGCTAACTTCTGATCTCCCAGTGACTTTGGAATTGTGTCATCTCCAGCATGGATGTTATCTATGTATCTCTGGTTTTCCAGTTGCTTTCACAATCTTTGTTTTAATTTCTACCTCAACAACACGTCCAGGACTATGATATTAGCTGCTGTGGTGGTTCTATCATACTTAAAGGTGAAAAAAAGTTTGTTATGAAGTATTTTTGCTGATTATTTCCATTTTTCTCCTGTTTGTTGTCCTTCTAGTTTTATTCTTAAATGTCCTTAGGATGACTTTGGTTTTCTCAGAAAACTTTATTAAACTAGTTTTACCTTCCATTACTGTTCGTTATTTCCTGAGGCAATATTGCTCTACAACCCTTTTCTTTAAGCATTAACAATATAGTTTATGCTATAAATTGATGCTGCTTTTGGCTGCCATCTCTTTCTACTTATCCAGTAAATTAAAAATTTGCTAAGGCATTTTTAAACTCTTGATCACCTTGTTACCAATTTGTTTATATCTACATGAAGTTACTTTAATCTGTGTCTGTTCTTTTTTCAGTCCATTGCTCATTTTCCATTATTAGTATCTTGTCTGAATGGATGAGAACTGAGTTTTCAATTAATTTTTTTCCATGATTTTCTAGCTTTGCACTAATTGGGATCATTTCCTCTAGCAAGTTGGTATATTCAATTAGCAATCAACTGATTGTCTGTAATCAACTCAGGCAGTTGATTTAGAAACGACTCCCACATGAATTAATGAATCATTTCTAGTCTGTAAATACATAATCAATTTTTTTGTCTATTATTTGGTGCTCACCCTGTCTACTGCCTACTAGTAATTTTCTTAAAGAAAACACGTAGGCATTAGGTTTCTGTGTACTCGGCAAATCTTTGCCTTTCCCCCTCTTTTTGACAACTCTGCCACCATCACTGTGATCATACAGGACTGAGGACTATTTTGTATTTTTCTTTGTTTCTTGGGTAGTCATGGCCAAAGAATTCATCACCAAGTGGCCAGCCTTCTGGTAATGAGCCCTTTTGTACTTACTTCGTAAGTCTTGTCACTGCAGAGTGGATTTGATTTGTTGCTTAGACAGTCCTGGAAGCTTTTCCACCAGGGTACAACCTGTGAGAGCTTATGCTCTGCTGGCACAGCCTTTGAAAACTCAGGGTCACCTTCATGTCATGATAATGCATTAAGGTACAACTTTCTGGAGGCATATATAACAACAGTAATAAAAACCACATACATTTCTGATGAAACATACCATGCTTGCTAGGGTTCTGATCAAGTGGAGAAGCAGCACTGGATAAATTATCCATCGAATTAGGGTGTGTCCACTGAGGAAGGCGAGACTGAGACTGAGAAGTGTCCTTCACTGATAAACCACCAGTAATGTCCATGCTGTTTACATTCATGTTTGGGTTCAGTCCAGCTGTAATAGAAAGAATATTATAAGTATCTTCTATAAAGAGAAAATCTGAGTTTTAATTTACCTTAGTTTTACTTTAAAATTTTTGGGGGGAATACTTCATAGGATCAATTCAAATCTCTAATTTATTAAAAAAAAAAAGTAAACAAGATTTCACCTGTAGCTTCACTTAATGAGATTAAATCGTTAATTTGTCTGTTCTTTTCAACATTTGTAACCTTAACATCTAAGGTTAACCCTAATAAATAAGTATCCTTTGTTAACAGGATGATATATTTTTAGAGAAACAAATAATGAAATGTAAAATTCTTAAGACAGTGCTAGTCACCTGTAGGTGGCTATGTGGCTGGACTCAGGAAAGCAAGTCCTGTAGAGACAGCCATCCTGACCAACTGCTACCTACTGGGCAAGCAACTCAGCCTAGGTGAAACAGCAAAATACTAAGAGCTTCTGACAGGCAAGTCAAATAACCATCATCTCTGCTGAGGTCTGGATGTAGACAACCCAGGACTCTGAAACCAAAAACCTTGGGGAACAGTAGTGTCCCTCAGACCACTGGTCATGCTACTATCACTGAAGAGAGAAATCATTTCAGGATGTGGGTCCAACCGCCTCACCACCATCAATACCAAATGCTGACTCTCTGCCACCAAAGTGCAGGAAAGCCCAAAAGTCCTGGAGTGACAGCATAAGGCCCACATAGCCTTCATCCTGGGAAGTGAGCCTTGTGGAGATGTGACTTGGTAAATGCTTTCGTGAGCGCTTATAATTGAAGCTGCATACCTAGAAATGAAGGTTCTTGCCACTAAACTTATTCGCACTGTGAAATGGTCCAACACCAGAAATTGATGTGATTTTGTCAGAGGAAATTACACTAAAGATATTGCATTATCATGTGCTTAGCCCTACTACCCTAGGGATCTTGGGACCACAATTTAGGGTACAGTAGCTAATGGCACAGTAGATAGAATGTTGGCCTGGAATGAGGAAGACCTGAGTTCAAATCTGGTTTCAGATACTTCCTAGCTGTGGGAGTCTGGGTAAGTCACTTAACCTTTGTTTGCCTTGGTTTCCTTAACTGTAAAATGGGGAGAAGAATAGCACCTACCTCACAGTACTGTTGTGAGGACCAAATGAAATATTTGTAAAAGTGCTTAGCATAGTGACAGACAAATATAAATGTTTATTCCCTTCCTTTTCCTTTCTATCTGACTTGTAGCTTTGAAATCTTCTATATCTGTTGTCTCCACCATTAGAATGTGAACTTCTTAAAAGCAGGGAGTATTCTACTTTATTTAGAACAGGGCTTTGCACATAGTAAGCATTAAATACATGCTTTTTCATTCATTTATTCATTCATTCACTCACTCATCAAGCTTTTAAGTAAGTAGGGAGAGATGTCAAGTTGAGAAGGCGAGCTGTAAAACTGGAAGAACAAACATTCACAGCAGTCTAGTACAAGCAATAAGAAAGAACGTATCTAGGTAGGATGTGGAACTGTTATACAAATTCCAGGTAGAGCACTATTCTTCAAGAGTTAAAGTCACAGGGTAACCTACTTCAGTAGGCTATAATTTTAAAAGAATAAATCTATTTATTAAGGAAGGGAAGGAAGACTAAAGGAAGACTAGCTGTAAATGAAGGTAAGATTATGTTTTAGTATTAAGTTTGATACAAAACTACTAATTGTTTCTTGAACAAGCCTTGCATTTTTCTGTCTCTGGCTTTGTCTGTGCTATCCCTCCAATAAGAATGTCTTTCTTCCTCCAATTCTGTCTGACTGGTTCCTCCCCTTTTGCCAAGGGCCAGCTCCAATGTTGTCATCTTCAGGGAAGTGCCTTCTGATCTCCACTACCAGAAATAACTTCTCCCTTACTACGTTTGGAGCTCTATCATACCAGGGATCACAGGATATAGAGCTAGAAGGGTCCCTAGATATCATCATGACATGGAATTCTTAACCTGGGGTCCCTGTGTGGTTTGTCCTTCATTCTTGAAGAGGACCATGACATTAGGAAGATGATGCCACAACTTGCAAGTGAGTTTGATTTAAGTGAGGGAGGGCTGTGCAAAGTCACCAGCCATACTTTCTCTTCTAGAGCCTTCTGACTTCAGTGGCCAGATACAGATCAGGACAACTGGAGAGGGTCTTGGGATCCCTGAAATTGTTTTTAGAAAATATTTTAATAACTCTATTACAACATAATTAGTTTAAAAAACAAGCTTGAATTCTGCTCATTTAAAAACATTATTTTAAGAAAGCCATAGGCTTCACTGATGACTGCCAAAGAGGTCCATGACGTACACAAAAAGTTAAAAGCCCCTAATTTACTTCAACTCCCTCTTTTAACTGGAGGAAACTGAGGCACAGAGAGGTTATGGGACTTGCCCAACGTTACGTGGGAATAAGGAGCACAGTTGGGATGTGAACCAGTCCCAGTCTTCTGACTCTAGTCTGTTTACTTTCTATTCTCCTACACAGCCTCTTAAAATAAAATTAATAAAATAAAATAAGATAAAATTTCCTTCATTTGTATGAGGAAACAAATTGAGGCCCAAAGAAATCAAATGATCTGCTAGAGATCACACAGGCGGTAGACAGCAAAACTAGAATCTGAACCCAGGTCCTCTGACTCCTAATTTAGTGCTTTGTCATCTGTACTACACACCTGCTTCTCCTAAACACTAAGCTCATCTATTAAGTATGATAAAAAAGATCCAGAGCTTTAGTGGTCCAGTTTCCTTAGAAACTGAGGCCCAGAGAGAGAAACTGACTTGTCCCAGGTCATTCGGCATCTCTGACTCTAAAGTCTATGCCCTTTCATGTTTTTTTTCAGGATTACATGACAGAAATACTATATATTTAGTATACCCAGATTTTAGCAAAGCATTTATAAAGTGTCTCATTTTATCCTCATGGAAAACCCCTGGGGGCAACAAATGAGCTAGGATTCCAGCACTACTGCTCATAAGCCCCCAATGTTGTGTTTTCCATAAACAATCACCTGGACTTAATTAGCTTTTTTTTTTTTAAAGTGAAGCAATTTATAAGCAAGAAAGGTTGTTTAAAAAATTCTCTCCAAAAGGTTGAGGTACAGTCTCCCACACACAGAGGCCTGGGGAGAATGGGCATAAATTTAAAATACACTAAGGCACCTATGTAGAGAATACATATGCTATTAGAAGTGCAAGTCACAATTCCTGGTTATAGAGTCCTCATGAAGTTTCCCAGAGGTGTATCTCTTTTGAGCTTTGAGGGTTGATGTTTTGTTGAACTCACGGCTACCCTTTTTCCTGACACAAAGGATCAGATTCAGTGAAGCTGCCTCTTTATGGGTGATAGGTATGCACCTTGGCTAGATATGCTTTCTCTTTCTAGTCTAGTCCTTCTAATGATAGTTCATGGTGGGGAAAGGAAGAAGAGGAGAGGAAGGGGAAGAGGGAAGAAGAGACATGGGAGAGAGAATGTCTCTAGCAAATCAACTGGAGTATTTTTGGCAAAGTCCATAATCCCAAATTCTGGACAGTTATTTAGTGCCTTGGGGAGGTTTCTTTTCCAGTGCTTTCCCAGTGCCTTATACTCAGAACTGTCTTTGTGGTACAGTTCATATATAATTGGAGAATTAATGTTTTCCCATACTTCCAAATACATAGTGATACAACTTAAACATAATATTTTACTAAGTCCCACAGGTTACCAGTTGTTTCAGTGCTTACAAAAATATTTTCCAACCTAAACATAAGAAAAGAAAATCAGCCCTCACTCCTCTGAAGGGAAAGTCTAGTCCTTACATGGCTCCTAGAATACTTGGGGCTCTGCCAAGAGTTTAAAGACCTGAGGGTGACTAGAAGTCATTCTCTTTCATTCTTCAGGTGAGAAACCAATCAGATTTGATGCTTATGTAGGAAGCACCACTGCTAAGAGGTTTTGGGATTTGGCACTTTCTCATTGCCTGTCACACTGAAGAGCTCCTTTATTCTGGGCTTTGTCAGGTATTAAGGGCTACAACAAATCAGTGCTGGGTTCAGGGGCCTACAGCATTCACACTCTCCATTTCCCCACAAGAAACCCCTATGGAACCACATGCACAAACCAGGTTTAATCATGGAAAATTCTTTTGGGGCTCTGCAAAACACAGGGAACCCAAAATTTTTCTAAGGTTCATTGAATAATATAGGGAATCCTACTTGATGTCCAAATCATCCCTCATTAAGACAAAAATATCAACTTAGAAAATCCTCAAAGAAGTATGAAGCTCCCACTTAGGACTGATTACCTAGTATTTATAAGTCAACAGGTGAACTTTATTCTAAAGACTTTCAGTCTGTAAGGATATTAGACAAGCCTCCTGGACTCATAATAGGCATGCAGTCTAGGTCTGCTTAAGAGCAATAAAGTAAAATCAAAAGAATATTTACGAACTATATATGGCAATTTAGTTGATTTTTAAACAAATGAGTACAGTACTAAAAGCATTCAAAAAAGCAAAGGTCTCAAAGTAACTGCTCTGATTTATAGCAACAGGGAGAACTTGGTGGGGGGCAGGGTGGGGAGCATGTCAAAAACTCACAATGTGATTTTTAGTTTTGACCTGGCAAAGAAGTATGTTCAGTTCTAATGGCTGCCAGAATCTTAGACAAGAGGAAGAGGAGGGACCCCAGAGACTGGAATCAACATTCCTGACCTGGGCCCTGGCCTTAGCACAGCTGTTATTGGCAAAGTAATACAAGATAAGCACATTAATTTTATGCAACCGACAAGTCATACCAGTTTGATGTGTTTCCGGAAACACAGTATGATTAGAGTTTAAAACAAGAGCAAACTTATTCTCTCCTCCCCCTCCTCCCCTGCCCCACCCCCCTGCCCTGAATAGATACCTATGAACTAGGACAATCGAACTAGTGGATCCTTGCAAATATGAAGGGTTCCAAAATTATCCCAGACATAGTCCCTAAAATATAGTGCCCTTTTCAGGGCTACTCGCCTAACTTGCACCTGCACTGGTGAATCAGCTATTACTCTTAGGGTTCTAGAGGGTAACCTGGAAAGACTGGGTTTCTAGTACTGATGCTCATGAGCTCTTACCAGTATGCTTCTCATTAACCATCAGTCAGACTTAGTTTTTTACCAAAGCTAGTTACTAAGATAGTATAGCAAAAAGAATAGTTACAGAAACATTGTTCTGAAAGTCTGCATCACCCTCTCTCATAAATTCACACAGGACCTATGGGGAGAGAGGACACAAATAAAATATGAATGCAGGGAGGCACACATGTTGAGAACGCATAGGCTAAAGGTATACCTCACACCTGGTTAATGTAAGTTTTTTTTTTTTTGCCTTTATAGAGACCTTATAAAGTTCTCTTTTTTTCTGGGCTTTGAGGGTAGGCAACTTTGTATGGGCCACAGCTGCCCCTTCTGACATGAAGGGTCAAGATCTGGGAAATTGCCTTTCATAGGCTGACTACTGCTCCCAGCTAAATGCTTTCTCCCCAATTTATTCAGTTTTTCTAATGAATGTCATTTTGCCCCATATTTTACTGAAAAAAAACTTAAACTCATCATATCCAAAATGGAACTAATCATCTTTCCCTCCAAACTCTACCCCCTCCCCAACTTCCCTATTGCTATCTAACACCATCCCTCCAGTCCCCCAGGCTCACAATTTAGGTATCAGTCCTTGACTCTTCACTATCTTTTACTCTCCCTTCCCTGTATCCAATCTGTTGCCAAGGCCTGTCAATTCCACCTTTCAACATCTCTTGAATACACTTTTTTTCTCTCCTCTGACACTGCCACCACCCTGCTGCAGGCCCTCACCCTCTCACAGTTGTACTACTGCAATAGCTGGCTGGTGGTCTCTCTTCATTCCAGTCCATACTATATTCAGTTGCTGAAATGATTTTCCTAAAGCAAAAGTTTGACCATGTCACACCTGGCCCCACCTTGATTCAATAAACTTCTGTGGTTCCCTATCACTTTCAGATTGAAATATAAAATCCTGTGCTGTTCAAAGCTCTTTGCAACCTAGCCCCTTACCCCCCAACTTTTCAGCATTCTTATATTTTACACTCCACCAAATACAAGTCTTTGATCCAGTGACACCACCCTCATGGCAGTTCCTTGAACAAGACACTCCTACTCCTGGCTCTGGGCATCTTCTCCGGCTGTCTCCCAAGCCTGGAATGCTCTCTCTCTTTATCTCCACCTTTTGGCTTCCTTCAAGTCCTAGCTAAAATCCCACTGTTTACCAGAATCCTTTCCCAATCCTTCTTAATTCTATAGCCTTTCTGTTCATTATTTCCTATTTCCTGTATATAGATTGTATGTAATTGTATGTGTGTTGTCTCCTCTAATAAGATTGTAGGCTACTTGAGAACAGGGACTTTTGCCTTTCTTTGGATCCTTAGCACAGTATTTGGCACAGAGCAGGAATTTAATAAATATATTTTTTGCCTCCCTGCTTTTTGCAGTGATGAGGATTGGGGGTGGGGGGAGGGAGGCTGAGGAAATAGAAAGAAACTCTTTCCTTTCTGACAAGAGTGATTCCTTTTCAGGGACTTGGCTCCAACTCTGAAACTAGAATCTGTTGAAATGGAACTCTTTTACCACCAGAATGCTTTATCACTTGACTGAGCTAACCACTGGACTGACTGTTATTTTATATACATACATATATACATATATATATATACACACACATACACACACACATATATACATATGTATATGTCTATATCTATATCTGTATCTATCTATAGGCATAGTATCTGATTCTTTTAGTCATTAACAAGTGTCTTTTGTGTAGTGTCATCATCTGTTTTCATTCAATGATCACAGCGCTGTATCTCTCAAATTGACTAAGAATTTATTCACATCTTGTTTACACTTTGATTGATTCAATGAGGTAGCTTATTTTGTTGTTGTGTCTGACTCTGTGTGAGCCCATTTGGAGTTTTCTTGGCAAAGATACTGGTTTGTCATTTCTTCCTCCAGCTCATTTTACAGATGAGGAAACTGAGGCAAACAAGGTGAAGTGACTTGCCCAGAATCACACAGCTAAAATCTGAGGCCAGATTTGAACTCAGGAAGATGAAGCTTCCTGACCCTGGCCCCTGTACTCTACCTATTGTGTCACCTACCTGCCCCAAGGTAGCTTCTAAGATTACATTAATTGGATTGGGGGTGGAATTGCACAGTTATAAATAAATTACATAAAAAGGCAAAATAGCATGCTTATTATGGGAAAGGACTCTGCTCTTCTAAGAGAACTTTACTGATTCCTCAGTATTAGACACTTCATAAACTAAAGACATAAATTAAAGTATTTCACAACGTTTTTGGACAGGAACTGTGATTTCATTGGTATAAGGAATTAACAGTGAGGAAACTCCTTCCAACAATGGAGATTAGCATTGTTTAATCCTTATAGTTATAAACATTACACGGCAGAGGCCTTAGTGAACAAAATACTGTGTGAAACTTATTTGGAATTAAGTTAAACACAAAACTATTTGGAAAAATAGGCAAAGAAGTCCTTCTAGATTCCTTCTATGACACAAATATGGTGCCAATACCTAAAACATTTAGAATTAAGTTAAACACAAAATACTGTGTTTAACTTTGAATCCAGTGAACTTACTTTTAAAAGCATTTTTATAACTGTATTTCAATATAATTGTTTTCCTTTGTAATCCTGTATTTTATTTTATGCATTTAAAACATTATTCTGAGGTGTCTACAGTCTTTATCAGACTGCCAACAGACTCCATGACACACTAAAAGAATTAGAACCCTGCTACTTGGGACAATGAGGACTTAAGTGGCTCCTCTAGGATGACAAAACCAGTAAATGCCAAGAAGCATGACTTTTGCATCTAAAGCTGGCTCTCTATGACTATGTCAGTCTGCATCTTTTCACACAGTATTTCGTTCACTAAGGCCTCTACCATATAATGTTTAATATTATTGTTATCTGTGTTTGTGGCTTTGAAGGCAAGAACTATGCCTCATTAAATTTTGCATATTACTTTAGGATAGCTAACATTTGGTATGTCAGAATAAGGAGCTCAAAAATCCTGACAGGCTAAATGAACCAAATCTATCATGAGGAAAATTTTAAAAATTACACAATAACTATAATAAAAAATAAACAAAAAGTAAATTTTAAAATGTAGGACTGAAATCCTACGTTAAACCCTTAGACTTTCATAAAGTAGAGTCAAATGAAATAAAAAGGATGAAATGTTTTTTATTTCTCTTTTCCAGGGCTGACTGAAAATCTGTATGTGGCTTTGTTTTCTTTAATAAAATGAAATTTAATAGGGAAAAATGTAAAGTCCCTAGACTTGCGTTAATAAAAATCAATATCACAAGTATAAGATAGGGAACATGTGGCTATGCAACATATGAAAATAGATTTGGAGTTCTCATTGGACTGCAAGCCTAAAATAAATTATCAGTGACATGGCAGCCAAAAAAGCTAATGCAATCATAGGCAACCCTGCTGTAATCTGTCCTGGTCAGATCTCAACTTGATTACTCTGTTCCATTCTAGGTACCCCATTTTAGAAAGTCCACTGATAAGCTGGAAAACATAGAGGAAGATGACCAGACTGGCTGTCAAGTATCTGAAGGATTTGTCACGTGGAAGAGGTATTATACTTGTTGTCTTGTTCACAGAGGGCAGAAGTAGGAATAATCAGTGGAAGACACAGAGAGCAGACTTAGCAATAATGTATAAGCTGAATAAGCTGGCCTCTGAGGTTCATTCCAACTTAGACAATCTGGGGACTTGGATAAAATCATATAATTTTGGCCACAGTTTGGAGCAGCTAATTACTAACAGTTAAGGTTTATGGAAACTCAGAAAATCCAAATGAACATCTTCCAGGATTGGAGAATATCTTGGCAAATATGCTTTCTAGAAATGAAAATGGGCAAGTGTAGACATAATTTTGGCTGGGGAGGGAGGAGGAGAGGATCACCAAATACAGGAATACAGTCAACACACACAACTGACATTAGGGAAATTGCTCTTCTGAAAGTATACATGGTACCTCTTCTTCAATATGGAAGTGGGAAGAAGAGACTGGGACCTGGGCCCAGTAGAATAAGTTCAAAAGAGGGAGGAGCTCGAAGCAGAAGTCATGGATAATGTGATAGGAAAGCAGTCCTCAGATCCTGAGGAAAGGGCATGAACTCTCTCTCTCAGGAGAGGACCTCACCTCATACTTTACTGAAAATATTGAGCCTCTTCTTTCATACCAGTTTTAGATTTAAAATCACCTCAAATTGTCTCCCCTTTTCTCCAACTTTACTGCACTCTCAGATGAATGAGGTGGATCTTTCTGCTAATACCAACCCCTCTAATTTTATCTCTGATCCCATTTCTTCCCATCTCTTCTGGAAGCTTGTTCCTTTGAGGATCTATTTTTAACTGAATTTCAATTTCTCCTTATCTACCAGTTTTGTCAGTGTCACCTCCCATCCTTATAAACCTTTTCACTTGTCCTATTCTCTATTTCTTCTCTTTTTTACAGTCAAAATCCTAGGAATCCTTCATGCTTATTGTCACCACTTTCTTCTTTTCCATGACTTCTTAATGCCCAATATAGCTTCTGTTTCTACTATCGGATGGAAACTGCTTTTGTCAGAGTTAATAATGATTTATTTATTGTTTTAGATAGATACTACTTATCATTTTAAGGAAAGCTCTATTTATTCCTATGCTTTCCAGTGTTTTTAATAAGAATGAGTTTTGTATTTTGTCGAAAGTTTTTTCTGCATCTAATGAGACAATCATATGATTTTTACTGCTTTTGTTATTGACATGGTCAATTACGCTGAAAGTTCTCCTAACATTGAACCAGCTTTGCATTCCTAGTATAAATCCCACCTGCTCGGAGTGTATGATCTTTGTGATATGTTGCTGTAATCTCCTTGCCAGTTTTTTATTTAAAAATTTTGCATCAATCTTCATTAAGGAAGTGGTTTGTAGTTTTCTTTCTCTGTTTCTGCTCTTCCTGGTTTAGGTATTGGCACCATATTTGTGTCATAGAAGGAATCTAGAAGGACTTCTTTGCCTATTTTTCCAAATAGTTTATACTGTATTGGAATTAATTGTGAATCCATCTGATCCTGGGGATTTTTTCTTAGGGAGCTCATTAACGGCTTGTTCAAGTTCTTTTTCTATTTCCTCTTCTGTTAATCTGGGCAGTTTATATTTGTGTAGATATCCATCCATTTCATTAAGATTGTTAGATTTATTGGCATATAATTGGGCAAAATAGTTCCCAATAATTGCTTTAATTTCATTTTCACTGGTGGTGAATTCACTCTTTTTATTTTTTGATAATGGTAATTTGGTTTTCTTTTTTTAAAAATCAAATCAACCAATGATTTATTGTCCCCCTCCCCCATAAAACTAGTTTCTAGTTTTACTTATTAGTTCAATGGTTTTTTTAACTTTCAATTTTATTAATCATTCTTTTGATTTTTCAGGATTTCCAATGTGGTGCTTAACTGAGGATTTTAAATTTGTTCTTTTTTTAGTTTTTTTCATAGTTGCATGCCCAGTTCATTAATCTGCTCTTTCTCTATTTTACTGATGTAACCATTTAGAGATAAACAAATTTCCCCTAACTACTGCTTTGGTTGTATCCCGTAAATTTTGGTATGTTGTCTCATTGTTGTAATTCTCTTTAAGGAAATTATTGATTGTTTCTATGATTTGTTCTTTTATCCACTCATTTTTTAGGATTAGATTATTTAGTTTCTAATTAATTTTTAATCTTTGTTTCCACAGCCCTTTTACTGAATGTAATTTTATTGTACTGTGATCTGAAAAGGATGCATTTAATATTGCAGCATTTGGTTGTGAGATTTTTGTGCTCTAATGCATGGTCCGTTTTGTGTAGGTGCCATGAACCACTGAGAAAAAGGTCTATTCTTTTCTATTCCTATTCAATTCCCATTCAATTTTCTCCATAGGTCTATCCTATCTAACTTTTCTAAAATTCTATTCATCTAGAGATTAATTTATTGCTTAATCCAGTAGCTTTTTCTCAGTCTTCATGCTTTCTGATTTCTCTGCAGTATTTGCCATTGTTGACCATCTCTCCTTCTGAATATTCTCTCCTCCTAGAGATTCTGTGACACTGATCTCTCTTGTTTTTGCCCTCTATCTGCCTGCCTAATCCTCATTCTCTTCATTCATATTCTCCTTCCTTCCGTCTGCATGCCTCTAATCTGGGGTTTTGTCTTGGGTCTTTTCTTCTTTCTACAATTTCTTTCCTGGAGATTTTATTACCTCTCATGGATTAAACTATGATTTCTCTACAGACAACTCCCAAATGTACATGTCCAGCCATCATCTCTCTCTTCATCTCTGGTTCCAAGTACCTGCTTGACACTGCTGCCTGGATATTGCATAGGCATCTAAAATTTAGCATTTCTCCCCTAAATCCCTTCTTCCTCTATTTCCTTGCTTTTTTTGGAAGGCACTATCATTCTCCTAGTAACCCATGTACTCAACCTAGGAGTCAGCTATAACCCTTTGCTTTCACTCATCCCCCGTATTAGAGTGGTTAAGTCTTGCTGTTTCTACCTCCACATATCTCCCTCATATACTCACCTTCTTACCACTGAATCACACTCACTCTGTTTTAGGCTTCTCTCTTTCTCATTAGCACTAAAGGAGGCAACAGATTCCTCATTTGCCTCCCTGCCTGAAGTCCCCTCTGAAGACCATATTCCACATAACTGCCAAACTGGCATTCTTAATGCACAGACTATACCACTCTCCAATATAGCCTCTAAGATACAATAAAAATGCCTCTTCATGATCTGGCT
Organism: Phalanger gymnotis; assembly: GCA_028646595.1. Lineage (NCBI taxonomy): Eukaryota > Metazoa > Chordata > Mammalia > Diprotodontia > Phalangeridae > Phalanger > Phalanger gymnotis. The sequence goes on along the minus strand of CM053626.1, from coordinate 159,795,610 downwards.
CTAGCCTTCCTTTCCAGGATAATTACACATCACTTTCCCTGGCATATTCTATGGTCCAGCTGAATAAACTGGCCACCTACTTTGCTCTTCTGTGTGTATAGCATTCCACCTCCCATCATCATGCTTTTGCACAGGCAATTCCACAGGCCTGGAATGTTCTCTCTCTTCATCTCCATTTTTGGAACCCCTTGCTCATTTCAAAACTTAGCTGATGAATTACTTTATCAGGTCTTTCCCAATTTACCTAGTTTTTAGCATTTCTCTTCTCTAAATTAATTTCGTATGTATTTTGTATTTACTTCTCTGTATACATATATTCCACCCCCCCTCAACAAATAATCTCTAGCATGGTAAAGACTATTGTATTTTGGTGCTTCTATATTCATTACCTAGGACATAGTAGATATTAAATAAATCATTGTTGAAATGACTTGGGTAATGAAAAAAAGTGAAATTCAGAGAGCCGAGAAATCTGTTTAAGACAAAAAATTCTTTCTTAAGATGAACTGGGCGGCTCTACAACGTTAAGGTTTTGTTTATTTAGGGTGTTGTACCCACAGGGAAGGCTATGGAGCATCAGCTCTTGCCTCCCTGGTAGAAGAATAGTTGTGTCCTCTTCTAGAAGGAAGAATAGGGAGGAAAGAAAGTTAAAAGGGGAGCTGTCATGTAGCATTTGGTCTAGGACAGGGTTGCACAACCTGTGGCCCATGGACCACATGGATTTTGATAGGCCTGCGAAAAATGTAGAGGAAAATATCCTTTGTATGTAGAGGAAATCCTTTGGTGGGCCTCTATGAGAACATTTCTAGTGACAAGGAATCTGTTACTTCATTCAGTAGCTTATTTCATTTTCTGACAGTTATAACTGTTGGAAATTCTTTCTTTTACAGAGTTAAAATCTAGCTTCTTAAGATTTATACTCACTGGTTCTAATTAGTCCCTCCAACATAGGATAAATCTAGTTCCTCTTCCCCAACCCTCTTTGATAATAAAGATCATGTCAAACTGAAGTCTACAATTTCTGGGATCTACCAGCTGCCCGCCTTTATGAAAAGTGCATCAATATCTGCCCATTTGCAGTATTCTGGCATCTTTCTTATTCTCTATGATTCTTCAAAGGGTACTGGCAACAATTAAGTAGTCACATCGGCAAATTCTTTAGTAGTCTGGAGTAAGTCTAGGCCAGGAGACTCAAATATATTTAGAGTAGCCGGGTGTCCTCTGTAGGCTTCAATCACTTTCACTCATATTCATTGTATTTAGTCTGAATATCATTTCCCTTGACAGAGGATATAGAAATGATGTCTACATTAAAAGGATGAAGGGATAGAGAGAATCCACATCAAATTTTCAGTTTAAAAGAATAGCTAACACTTTGCAGTACAGAATTAAGTTCTAAACAGAGCTATATAGTCTGAAGTGATGGGCCAAATCTAATTAGATGAAATCTCAACGAGCTCAGTCTACTGGGAGATAATACAAGGCATTATGCTCACTTTAATTCTCCCACCACCTCTTAATATGGGGACTGGGAAAGGCTTCCTGTAGAAGGTAGAATTTTAGCTGGGGCTTGTAGGAAACCAGGGAAGCTAGAAGACAGAGGTGAAGAGAGAGAGAGAGTTAGTTCCAAACATGGGCACAGCAAGTGAAAATGCCCAGAGCTGGGAGATGGAGGGTTTAGTGAGAGCAACAAGAAGGAGAAAAGTATCACTGGATATCAGAGGGAGGGGAAGTAGATCTGCAGAGTGTAAGAAAACTGGAAAAGCAAGAAGGGGCCAGATTATGGAGAATTTTAAAAGCCATTATTAGGATTTTACATTTGATCTTGGAAACAAGAGGAAACCACTGGAGTTTCTTGAATGGGGTGTGTATGTGTGAGGGTGACATGATCCAATCTCTGTTTTAGGTTGACAGCTGATAGGAGGATGGACTAAGGGGGTGGAGGGTGGTTTGAGACAGGGAGACCAACCAGCAGGCTACAATAGTAATGAAAAGTAATGAAAGCCTCATTGTAACAGGCTGGTGGCAGCGTCAAAGGAGAGAAGACATAGGAGAGATGTTACAACGGTAGAAATAATAGAACTTCGCAACTGATTGGATATGGGGAAAGAGTGAGAGAATGAGAAACTGAGGTTGACACCTATGTTATGAGCCAGGGTGCCTGGGAGCACAGTGGTATTCTTCACAGTAATAGGGAAGTTACAGAGGGTAGGATTCGCATATATCACCTCATTTGATCCTCATAACAACTCTTTGAAGTAGGTGCTTTTGTTGTTCAGTCTTGTCTGATTCTTCATGACCCCATTTGGGTTTTCTTGGTAAAGATACTGAAGTGGTTTGCCATTTTCACTTCTCTAGCTCATTTTACAGATGAGGAAACTAAGGCAAAGAGGGTTAAATGACTTACCCAGGGTCACACAGCTAGTAAGTATCTGAGACTAGATTTAACTCAGGAAGAGGAGTCTTCCTGACTCTAGGCCGAACACTCTATTGCACCATCTACCTGCCCCTAGGTGTTATTATGCTCAATTTACAGATGAAGAAAGAGAGGGAGTGTAAGTGATCTGTCCAGGGTCAGTCTGCCCAGGTGCTGTCTGAGGAAAGATTCAAACTCAAGTCTTTCTGGTGTGGTAGCTAAGACACCTAAAATACCATCTTTGTAGAAATTCATTTAGAATCCTGATCTTGAAGAATACATGAATTAAATGACAAAGTAACTCTAAAGAATGGCTCAATTTTGGAACCCAGGGCTACCAATTCTGCTCTGGCTGTTGTTATCAGTTAAAGTGCTTAGTGAACTTTAATATTATTTCTTAGAGCTGAATTCTGGCATCAATAGGCAAAAAAAAGTTCTATGCCGACAATTCCTATAATAAGGATACTAGCCATGAATTTGATAACTGGTTGGGAAACAACAGTTGACAAAAATGTACTTTTCTAATCTTTAATTCTGGCATATGACAATTGCCAGATAATGAAAAATCCTGGCAGAAGTCAAGGGCAAGCTTCCATTGCTAAACAAATATTAGGGTATAGCTTCCTATCTAAGAATTCAAATGTACAAGTATAATGTTAAGATGCTAGAAAAAGGGTAGTAATTTTAAAGCAGTAAAATAAAAGTTTTAAAAATGAGATTAATCATTGAGACTGGGGAAACACTTCAAAAAAATCTTCCAGTCTTGCTACTTCTATAATGGGGAAAAATATTTTCTATTTTATAATATTGTTTCCTAAATCAATAACTTTCAAAGCCTTTGCCCTGCTTGAGAATGAAAGTTTAACTGCTTGGTATTCATAGTCCTCATTAAAACTTCTTTTGTTTCAAAAACAAGGTGCTCACCGAGACTTGGGTAAGGAGCAAAGGTGTTCATTGAAGACTGTTGCTCTTTGGTCTGCAGGTCAGGTAGGCCAGGACCCTGCGGATGGGGTGAAAAGCTCTCCATGGCTGATTTGCCTGCAGAGGGGTGCAAAGAGAGATGTGGAGGGGGAGGCTGCTGCTGTTTCATGAGCAAGGCCTGGGCCAGCTGGCGCTGGTGCTGCTGGATCTGCTGCTGCATGTTATTGATTGTACGTGCAACCTGGGAAGAGAAAAATAAAAAATTTACTGATTTTATTGTTTTCAGCTAGAAGAATTTTTTCTTCTAGTAAAAATGTTTGCTTTTCTTTCACTATAGTTGCATGATTTATATAACACTAAATTTGAAATCTTTTAAATTTATCAGATCATAAGGCTATTTTCTTTTTTTGCTTAGGGGAAAGCAATTATATTATTTCATTATCTGAAATTTCTTATGTCAGCAGACATAACAGATTAATGTTCAAGGAGATAATATAAAGAAAATTTAATCAAGGAGTGAATACTTACTTGCTGCTCTTGTTGTCTCATCGGTCCGGAAACATTACGCTGGGCCTGTAACATCTGCTGCTGGATTTGTAAACGTTGGTATGCCTGTTGACAGAAAAATGAGAGTGTAATGATCATATGAAAGACACTAAATTGTTCAATTTCTGCTGTTGGGTCAAAAAAACCCCAAAAACCCAACACGACAAATTCCCAGAATTCTTGGATTCCTGATAGTAGTCACTATTGTTAAAGTATATTTTCTGGCACAAAACAATTTAACAAAGATTTAAAAAATGGAATACACTATAAAGTTTTGGGTAACTGTGCTAATAGCCTCATAGTTAGTGTTGTTCAGTTAAGGATATTATCAAAATCTTTCTGCTTGATTAATACAAATTAAACATTGAAAACGTGAGAGAAAGCAATGAAAAAATATTTATTCTAACAATGATTTAGACTAAAGTTGTCCAGAATGGCTCAAACAACTTGGCACAATACCAGCATTAGTTTGTTCCAGATAAAAAAAAATGTGCAAATTATAAAAGATTATAAATACTAGAAGTTTACAAGATCATTTTTTAACATATATCACTGGGAGCTCAACCTAAGAGAAATATAGTACGAATTATAGGAGGACTGTTTTAGAGCTGAGAAACTATCAATAAAGCACTGATTAAAACACCCTTAGTGTTGTCTCTTTGTATGCTTAATATTTGGGAAGATTTCCTTTACACTGTCATTTTCCTTTATCCTTCAAAAAATTTGGCAAGAAACCTGTGGATATTTTCCTTAGCACGAAACTTAGGTATTGTTTAGATTCAAAGAGTAAAATCCAGCTTTTCTTATTAAAAGTGGGTAAGATAAAACAGACTGCTTACTGGAATAAGTATTATTCAGTGTCAAAATTATAAATATTTTAAAGCTATTTTAGTTATTAGTATTTACACAGTGCTCTAAGGTTATGAAGTGCTTTACATATGTTATTTCAGCTGATCCTCACAACAACCCTGTGAGGTAGGTACATAACTATTTTCATTTTACTAGTGAGGAAACTGAGGCTGAAGAAGGTTAAGTGACTTGCCCAGGGTCACATAACTAGTGTCTATGCCAGGATTTGAACCCAGGCCTGTCTTCCTGATTCTAAGTCCAGGAGTCTATCCATTGTGCAACCTCGTTGGTTTGATACTATTAATATAGTGATACTATAAGGTGCGACTTTTCCCTTCAAGAAGTAAACTTAAAATTTTGATAATTTTGGATAAAAATAATTCAAATATGTACCATATCTTCTCTATGGACTATACTTAAATCTTTTCTTGTTTTCTTACATTTACCTTGGTGCTTGGTTATTATGAATATCAGTTACTGTACTATCTTGAAATACCATGTTCTCAGGAATTATTGAAGATTATAGGGCTCTATAATCCCTAAAATCACTAAGAATCACTCCAGACTATTACATTTTTTTAGCTTATGCCTGCTTTTTTATATATCTTTTTCAGTACATTCTCTGATGTTTCCTTCTAATTTCCTACTTGCACACTATCTGGCTACAATTATTAAAACTGAATCTAAAATGCAAGTCACTATGCTAAGTTTGAGGGTGTTCACCTATGAATGTAGCAATAAAAGCTTTAGTGATCGTATTTTGGAAACTCAAAGACCTTTTTATATTTCCTTCCTGACATTTGGTCATGATCCATAATTGAGGATTTCAAGTAAGTTACTTCCAGAAAAATGACGTGCCATAGTTTTTAATAATAAACAAATTTGGTCTTTTATTGCACACCAATAAAATAAATGTATAGGGTTATAACAGAAACTATAACCCACTAACAAGAGCAACCTTACCAATGTATGATAATTTGTTTCTATGATAAGTATTTTTAAAAGCTGTAGGAACTTTAGGGAAATGTGAACAGTATACTATTACACGACAAAAAAAATCTGTCATATGTATTTATCAATATATGCCTAGGTAATATGGACTAAGAATTTAAAATTTAGTTGCTTGTTTAAGGAGTATGTAGAAAAACAAAGCAGTGGATAAGTGTCAAAAAAAAACACTTTCCTTTTGTTCTTCAAATCTATTCTACTGTCTGCATGTTTATTAACTCACCAGCTGCAGTTGATAGAGCTGGTTCAACATCGTCATATGCTGAGGATTAATTGGCGAGGTTAATAGTGCAGGGTTGAGACCAATGTTTTTTGCTGCAAACTGCAAAAGCTGTGCTTGAACCTACATAATAGAAAACACTAGTCACTGAATGTTGTATATTTATTAAAGCAAATTTTAAAGACTTATGGATTATTAATAAAATACACTTAGATTCATTTAATGAATTAAAATTCAAGGGAAAATTTTAAAATGGGCAAAAATGCCTATTACTACCAGCATCTGACCTGCATTTCTGAAGCAGGACAAAAAAATGCCTTTAAAAGAGTCAGTTAAATAAGCTAAATGAAATGAAAAGAACTCTAGGGTTTTTCTTCACATACAGCATATTGACAAAGATGACAAAAGATATAAATAGTCAATATCAGAGGGGCTATGGGAAGAAAGACACATTAATATGCTATGGGTGGAGCTGTGCATTGGTTCAAACAATTTGAAAAGTAATTTAGAAGTATGCCCATATGAGGTGGAGCCAAGATGGCGGCTGGAAAGCAGGGACTAGCGTGAGCTCCCCGCCAAGTCCCTCCAAAAACCTATAAAAAATGGTTCTGAACCATTTCTAGAACTGCAGAACCCATAGGGTAGCAGAGGGAAGCAGGGCTCTAGCCCAGGACAGCCTGGATAGTCTCTGGGTAAGGTCTATCCCGCACAGAGCTGGGAGTGGAGGGGAGCAGAGCCCAGCGTGGGTGGCATTGACCGACCAGACCAGGAGCCAGGTGGAGCGTGCCCTAGAGCCCTGAATCAGTAAGCTGCAGCAGTTACCAGACTTCTCAACCCACAAACACCAAAGACAATAGAGTAGGTTAGTAGGAAAAGCTGCTGGGGACAGGAAGTTTTGGGTTTGGCCACGGCCCCAGGGCAGGGGAGGTGGGGCAGCTTCAGAACTACAGCTGCAGTTGCTTTTGGCCCCAGGCCCACCTAGTGGGAGGAATTAAGTGACTGATCAGAGCAGGAGTGAAGAGCCTGCTGAAGATCTAAGTCGGGTCCAGGTTGGGGGTTCTTGGGGAAGGAGGAGTGCAGGTGAGGCAGAGCTGGCGCATCCCCCCAAGCGTGGAACACAGAACTCTTTAGTCTACAAGCAGTCATACCCCGCTGAAAAACTCAAGGGTCAAGTGAGTTGGCTGGGAACATGGCCAGGCAGCAGAAACGCATCCAGATTCCATCTCAGACTTTGGAATCCTTTGGTGACAAAGAAGACCAAAACATACAGCCAGAGGAAGTCAACAAAGTCAACGAGCTCACATAAAAAGCCTCCAAGAAAAACATGAACTGGTCTCAGGCCATGGAAAAGCCCAAAAAGGATTTGGAAAAGAAAGTCAGAGAAGTAGAGGAAAAACTGGGAAGAGAAATGAGAAGGATGCGAGAAAACCATGAAAAACAAGTCAATGACTTGCTAAAGGAAACCCAGAAAAATACTGAAAAATATACTGAAGAAAACACCTTATAAAATAGACTAACTCAAATGGCAAAAAGCCAATGAGGAGAAGAATGCCTTGAAAGGCAGAATTAGCCAAATGGAAAAGGAGGTCCAAAAGACCACTGAAGAAAATACTACCTTAAAAATGAGATTGGAGCAAGTGGAAGCTAGTGACTTGATGAGAAATCAAGATATTATCAAACAGAAACAAAAGAATGAAAAAATGGA
>CM053626.1:159763268-159787445 GCA_028646595.1 Phalanger gymnotis | reverse complement strand
AAAAAAAAAAAGTATGCCCATGTACACTAAACTATGTATGCCCTTTGACTTTGCAGTATTACTACTGGGCCTATATCCCAAAGATTTCAAAGAAAGAGAAAAAGGATCCGCACTATTTATAGATGGTTTCAGAGAAACCTGGGAATACTTGTATCAAATGATGTAGAGTGAAGTCAATGGAACCAGGACAACAATTTATATAATTACTGTACTGTAATTTTCAACATTACTGTAAAGAGAAACAACTTTGAAAGACTTTAGGACTCTGATCAAACCATTAACCAGCCATAATTCCAGTGGAATAATGATGAAGAATGCTACGTGTCTTCTGATAGAAAAGTGATGGATTCATATGTAGAATGAGATACATGTTTCTTGACACAGCAAGTATAGGCTCTTTGTTTTGCTTGATTATGCATATTTGTTAAAAGGTTTAGCTTTTATATTTTTTTTCCCCCGCGGGGGGATGTACATGCAGAGCTGAGAGAAAGAAAAAACAAGTGCTTGACAACTGAAAAAAGCGATAAAAAACAAGTGCTTGATAATTAAAAAAACTTCAAGAAATCTGGTATAAATTAGTATTATATTTAGCGAATGGCTAAATTGTGCATACCCTTTGACTTAAAGGTCCCATTCTTAAGCATCTATTCCAAGAAAGTAAAAGAAAGAAATGAAGATCCCATATGTACTAAAATATTTACAGCAGCAGCTTTTGTATTAGCAAAAAACTGGAAGCAAAGTGGATGCCTAATGATGAAGAAATGGCTAAACAAACTATAACACACAAATATAATGGAATATTACTGTACCATAAGAAATTACTACTATGAAGAATTCAGAGGAGCAGAGGAAGACATATATGAATTCATGTGGAGTGAGGTAAGCAGAACTAGGAAAATAAATATATGTAGTCATATACATTATATGTGTGTGTGTATGTATATAATAGAAATGAAAGAACATCATCCCCTTCCTATCCACCCCCAATCCTAAATACAAAATACACTCCTTCTCTCTGGATGTTGAATGTTGAACCTATAGTCAGATGTTTAGTAAATTTTACAGAATTGCTTTTCCCTCCATTGTGACAGAGGAGAATATTACAAAATAAATGTGCTGTAAGAAAAATTAATAAAAATATAATTTTTAAAAAGCAAAACCAAAAAAAAGCAATGACAATAGACTAGTGATATAGACATGTTAGGATACTGGGTTATTTGTATTAGTAACTAGTCTCTAATTAGTACTTGCTAATATTAGCAAGGCATTGTGCTAGGACAGGGGTGGGGAATCTGTAGCCTGCCTCAAGGCTACATACAGGTTCCCCACCCCTCCGTAAAGACAAGAAATACAAAATGAAAAACAGTCCCTTCCCTCAACAAGAAACATTCTACCATGGGAATACAATATTCGAATAGATAAGCACATGTAAAATTACTTATGGAAGAAAAGGACACTAATAAGTAGGAAGAAGAGGAAAAGTTTCCTATGGGAAGTTGTAGCCAAGCCTTGAGAAAAATAGGGATTATAAGAAGTATAAGTGAAGAAGGAAAGTATTCCAGTAATACAGGTAAGCCTTGAATAAAGGCACAAAAATGGGAGATGGAATGTTAAGTTCAGGGAAAAGAAAGGAGGCTAATTTAGCTGGCACATATAGCACATAATAAGGAGTTAGTATGAGTAAGCCTAAAAAGGTAGGTTGGAATCAGATATGAAAGACTAAATGCTAAAAACAGATTTTTGTGTCTTATCATAGAGACAATAATTGGAATGATTTGCTCTGGAAGCAAGGTTCTTGTTCTGGGAGGAAAATTCTTGAGCAGGGGAGTGGCTAGACTTGTGTTTTAAAAAGAAGACAATAAATTGCATTTAAATGAATTTAAAATAATGTAGGGAAACTGAATTAGCATATACTGCCTTTTGTGAATGGAGAGGGAAAAAAGAGATTTCTTTCGGGGCACCAAAAAGGTTTCCTCCTTAGCCAATCAGTTAATCAGTCAGCCAGTCCCCCACATTCATTAAGCATGTGCCAGGTGTAAGGCACTGGGCTAAGGGCCGAGCACACAAGGGCAAAACCAGCCCTGCTCTCAAGGAGCTTCTAGTTTAATGAGGGAGACAACACGAAGACAACTATCAAGATACCACAGGATAAATTGGAGACAGACTCAGAGAGAAGGCACTAAGATTACCGAAGACTGGGGAAAACTCTTTACAGAAGGTGGGAAATTAGCTGAGAAGGAAAGAAGCCAAGAGGCAGAGAAAAGGAGAGTGTTCTTCCTTACCAGAAGAAAAAAAATCTAATGGATCTAAGAGGATTATTTGAAAGATAGTGTTAACATTTTTAAAAGAATTTCAAGGGTTTCTTTTATATCTAGCAACTCTAATCTCTATAGCTCTAAATACTCTAAAGGCCACTTGAAATACCCACTAGTGGAAAATCTGGTGAGATATTACTACTTGGAAGTTAACGCACATTACAAATTCTCACCTTAAAGCACTATAATATGTAAGCTATTATCACAAAAGACAATGCAAAGCTACAACTTTAAACTACTAAAACTTATCTTGATCACTAAATTCTAAAGGAACCAAGAAGTTTAGTGCTAATAATCACTTCTAGAATCATGGAGCTGCATGGGAACTCAAGAGGTCTTCTAGTTCTTCCCCACCCTGTTGCAGATGAGGAAAACAGGCCCAAAGAAGTTATGTGACTTGCCCTTTGATCTCCTGGGCAGAGATGACAGAACTAGGATAGGTTGGCTGAAATAAACAACTTTTACGCAAGCTGATAAATTTATCACAGTATGAAAATCTATGGACTACATGTGATTGTAAATCTTTTTATTTTACCCAGGGTTTTTCTATACTCTTACTTCTAAAGCTCTTGAGTGGAGATTGGTAGATAGAGGGGCCTCTGGGCTCAGGTTCAGAAAGGTGCTCCTGGAAGTAGGGCTCACAATTCTTTTTCTGACACCTCTAAAGCTCTAATGATCCTGGGCAAATCATTTAACTTATATGTGACTTGGTCCTCTCTGGTTTATCTACTAAGTTAGAATAGATAAAGAGAGACTGGGAATTTCTCATCCTTCTCTAATTCCTGTATCTTCACTTCTATTGCCTGAGCAATGCTTCATTTGGTCACTTTACCACAATTCTTCATCCTCAAAGATGTGACTTAGGTATATTCTAATGGCCACATAATGGATTTTTTTTCATAAAGGACCAAGATAAAGTGTAGTCCTTGACAAACACACTCTGAATCTCTTTCTCATACATTCCCCTTCTTCCTCTAGTTGTCTGAATAATCCCAAGGTTCTGACTCATTTTTCTACTCCCACCCCAATTACTGAAAGCCACTTACTTATGGAAAAAAAATTCCTAAAACTTATTTTTTAAACAAAGGGGGTGGGGAGTCATTTATATTGTCTTAGTTTTTAATAGCAGTTCTTAAACTTTTTGGTCTCAGGCCCCATTTATACTCTTCAAAAATTATTGAGGACCTGAAAGAGCTTTTGTTTATGTGGGTTATATCTGCTGATATTTAGCACATTAGAAAATAAAATGTGAACCTCCTAAAAGAGTTTTAAGGATCCCCAAACCACTAGAAAAATCTATTGTTTTTTTTCCCAGTCCAATAAGCTATGCCATCACAATATACCCTCTCTTCTGGTACCTACCTTTTCAGGAACCCTGGTCCCTTCCTTCCGTATTTAGAATCCTATATTCCAGGTTAACAACTTCCAGTTTCTTAGTTGGTTGGCATATCCTTGTTTGGACATCAGGGATGGGACTGGGGGGGTCAATGGGCTGTCCTAGTACCCTTTCCTTATTGTTTATGCCTCTCTCTGTTGTGTTACTTTGGGTAACTCCAGTTAAGCCATATAGAATTCACTTAAAATGGGCCAAATAATCTATTGCTTTCACTGATGGCTTGTTAGTCTCAGCAACAGTTCTCAATACATTATTAGCTAACTGTTCAAAAGGAGACATTCTAAAGTTGCTAAACTCATAAATAAATTCTCACTCTTATACTGAAGTTAATTTGCCCAGGGTTAATTTTTGAAGTTGAACCAAATTGTCACATTAAAATAATTATTTCTATTTCAGTGTACAAAGCCCAGAAATTCATATTTCACTTAATCTCAAAGGAATTCAGAGGGCACCTACTCCAATCTTTACCTAACCAGGAATCCCTTCAACAAAATCCCCAACAAGTTTAGACTTTGAAACCCACCACTTTGGGAGGTCTCTCATTCCATTTTTAAATAGTTCTGTTAGGAAGACTGTCGTTACATTGAACCTAAATCTGCCCATCTGTAATTTCTACCCATTGCTCTCCATTCTGCCTTCTTGGTTCATACAGGGCAATCCCTCTTCCACATGACAACCTTTCAGACACTTGAAAACAATTATGTCATTTCCCCTACTTCCAAAGCACCCAAGTTTTTTCAAATGAACACTGGAAAGCAAACTTGAGACTCCTCACTATGCTTGCTTCCCCTCCTCTGGACACAATATAAAAAGTATCCTTCTGAAAATAGGATTTCCAGTTGAACACTGGACTCTAGATGAAGCCTGACTAGGGCAGAATAGAGCAGGACCATTACTTCCAGTGTCCCGGACATTATACACATCTCTCTCAATATAATTTGAAATAACATGAGCTTTTTCAGTTGCCAGGTAATGTTGATGACTCATATTGAGCTTACAGTCCACTAAAACCTCTAGATCTTTTTCACATAAACCACTGTTCAAAAGATCATAATTTGGAGCTTAAAGGTACCTTATAAGTCATCTAGTTCAATTCCTGTCAGGGAAATTGGACTAGATGTGGCCCAGAGAAGTTAAGTGACTTGCCCAGGGTCACACAGTAAGTGGCAGTGCTGGGATTCAAGCCCAGGTCCTTAACATCAAATTCAATGGTCTTTTTACTGCTGCCCCAGGTTACCTCATCCAACTTGTAAAGCTGCTCCTGACTTCCTAGACTTTGCCACTTTGCCTCCACTGCCTCTGTGACTGGGGCCTCTTCATCCTCGAACATTGATCACCCTGGAATATATAACTATGCTGCCTCTTTCCTCCATGGGTGAGTTCTTTTGGGAGTCTCCATTTTGAGGAGGGGCCTAGGCTGGCCATTTCCCTCTTAGCTTTGCTTCTGACTTTCTGGAAACCAAGTCTCAGCTTGGGTACCTCCCTCCCCCTTCCCCTCCCTTTTAGCTCCCTTTTGTTTGTTATCTTCTCCCATTAGAGTATAAATTCCTTGATGGCAGCTTCCTTCTATTTGTATCCCTAGTGTTTAGCACAGTGCTGGGTACACAGTAAGAACTTAATAAATGCTTGTCTTGCCTTGACTTTTTGAACCTAAGTACATGTTTTATATTTGTCTCTATTATTTTTCAAATAATATATTGTGTTCGAAATGTGTTCAAATCCTATCTTTGTTACTTACTACACACTACCTGGGCCACCTTGGGTAGATCACTTAATCTCTCTGGGCCTCAGTTTCTTCAACTGTACAATGAGGGGACTGAATTGGAAGCTTCTAAAGGTCCTTTTCAGGTCTAAACCTATAATAAGCCTATTAAATATCATCTTAATGAGGTGCCTTTTCACTTTAATTCTGCCTTTTTGGATTCTGTCATCTAATTTCATCTAAGGTATTAGCTTTACCCTGCTGGCTTTGTGTTACTTACAGATTTGATAAGTAACTAAGTTGCTGATTAAAATGTTGACCAGCACTTGGTCAATGAGAAATCACTGGGGCACTTCACTAGAGACAGCACTCCCTTCAAATGGACACTAAGGCAACAATTATTGTCTGGCTCTGGTCATTCAAATAGTTCTGAATCTACTGGACTGTATTATCTAATCTAGTCTGATTATCTTGTTTATAAGGACTTTATGAGAGACTTTCTCAAATACTTTGGTGAAATTTAGGTAAACTATGTACATAGTATTCCTTAGCTTTAAATACTGTTGGGTATTAGTCTGACCTGAGGGGATAGAAACTGAGGCACTTGAGCACGAAGACTAGGCTGGGATGAGTTAAGAGGTTGTACTGGCGGTTGCTGCGGCTGTTGCATGGTCCTGGCTTGTGCTGCTCCGCTATTGCCAAACATACCCAGATTGCCACTCGGTATCTGGAGAAGGACAGAAAAAATAATTTGTTTTTTTCTTCATTTTCTAAAAAGATTACTTTTTCATCAGTCTAGACCTGTAATAAAAAACATTAACTAAAGATGTTAAGCATCTTACAATGGTTTGAAAAGAGCATAAACACTGCTGAAGTTACTAAGTTCATAGAAGCTATATCACAATGGATAAAACTTTTAAGATGCTAGATAAGACTATCAAAAAAAAAAAGGAAAAAGAGAAGAAACATCATTTAGCCAACCTAATGGAGAATACAAGAAATATTTCAAAGAATGACACCAATATACACACTACTTGGGTAATTTATATTTCCAAAGGAATAATTTAACAGTTACAGAGTTATTAATATGGGCAGGGATTTATCTTAACAGGAGAATATTAGTCAGAAACAAAATAATTATTTTTAGTTGGGAAATTTAATTGTCACTTCAATGAACCTTAAAATTTCTAACTAGTTAGTAGTTGAACATTCAAACATATAGTCAAGACTCTGAAAGAGGGAAATGAGATTATAGCACTGGTGCAAAGTTGCTACTCAAACTAACTCTAACAAGATTCTAGTAACAATTTTTAAATTTTTGCCTCAACATATTTAATCAATATGCGTGTAACATTATATCACTTTTCTGTGAGATGGGCTCAAAGGCATTAAAAATTATTCTTGTGAGTAGATCATGCAAAATTTTTCATAAAATGATTGTGTGATGAGCAAACTCATTGTAATCTGAATATTAGTTATATATGCTAATAGTTTCTCTTAACAGAAGTTGTTATAACTTCAGCAAAACAATACAATGTTATAATGGAACACCAACAGTGGTGGTGTATTGAAACATTATTGATTCTATGCTAAAAAGAAAATCTCATACATGCAGAAATGTTCTCTCAAAATTTGGAAATTTACTCAAAAGTGGAATCCAGTAAGAGAATTCCTGTAAAACTCAGAAATGTAAGAAAACTTTATTTACAATGTAGACCTTGTTTTAGCTTAGAGAATTTTTATATAAGAAAACATGCTTCTAGCACACTACATTTAAAAAAAAATCCTAGGTCTTCATACTAGAGACTTCTTTGGAGAAATAATTTTCAACTTTTCTGACGGTAATGAAAGTAGGAAGAAAAATGCCAGTTGGATCTAATATGAACTTTAATAAAGGTTCATCCTAGACTTTAGTGTCACTGAATATACCTAGCAACTTAATGTTAATCTGAGGGATACTTCAATAAGTTAGTGCTACTTAAAAGAATCCTGAGACTGTCTATCTATATATACTTTTTTAGAAATTCCCTAAAACTCAAAGCTAAATTCTATGAATTGTGATGAGACAAAAATAAATTAATTTTCCTTCAATTTCTGCATCTTCTTATGTTTAGTGATAGTTGGCAGTATATTATGAAGGTTCACAGTAAATCTTAAAATACAGCATTTGTAGTTTTAAATTATCTTCTTAATTTTATTACACTTTGAAATGTTAATATTAAGTAAAGATGATAAAGATTCCTTCAAAACATAACTTCTAGGGAATTGAAAAAAAAAATCACCATTTGATTTGTCCAAGTAGCCTTACCTGTCTAGAAGAATTCAAGTTTTGCATGCCCAGCCCTGAGGCAATCCCACCCAGGGTCTGATTAGGGAGTGCACTGTTTGAAAGGGGGAGCTTCAGGCTTGGTGAAGGCAAAAATGGTGAAGTAGTGGGCTCTTCCACTAGGCCGCCATCCTGATTGGAGAAAGAAAGGGTGAGCTGTGTGCAATGTCCAACAGCAGACAAAGCACAAAACAATTTCCCAAGGAAATATAAAGGATATGGATGAATAAAGGATTAAAATATCAAAAAGGCATGAAGAATAAGCGAATGAAGAATATGGGTAAAGGGAAAGAGAAGGGGGGAGAGAAAGAGAAAGAGTATTAAGATAGTTTTCCTTCCATTTTTTTGTATTTTACAAATGCATATATAGAAGCTTCCCCACTTTCCTCTCTCTCCCCGCTTCATGTATAGTACCTTTAATACTTTCACTAATCCTAGAAACTGCTAAGGGAAAGGAGAAAGGTCAAGGACTTGAAAACTATACTAAGTGTCCTAATAGGACTCTGATTATCTTCAAATTAGCTGAATTCCTTTGTGTAGTTACAAAGCTTGGCCCAACATAGAATGGACAACTGATTAACCACCATAGATCCTTTTTGTAAACAAAAATACAGATAAGGGGTGTAATTCCAAGATAGAAACAAATCCACTGGAGAACAAAAAAGAAACCTGATCCTTGGTAGTCTCCCAAGGATCCCTAGCATTTTCTTATTTGCCCTTCTGTTTTTCTATAATACTCTTCTATTTTTGGGATTCAATTCTTTTGCTTTGGCATTAGAGGAAGGGAAGGGAAAAAGAATTTATATAGCTCCTTTGTTCCAAGTACTGTGCTTTACATAAATTATCTCATTTGATCACTATATTTGACGTTAATAATCTCAAAGTCTTATCCGGTTATGCTAAATATTCAAGGAAACTTTAGGAAGCTTATTCATTATAAGCTACAAAGTCCACTGTCCTCAGAGTCTATAGGAGTATTAATCAAAGCCTATGAGTCAAGAATTGGCATTAAAATCATCGCTGCTTATAGACTTCAGCTGACAGATTAAACACACAGATCAGATTTGTTATGAAATCAGAATATCCAAATATGAATCTGTACCATGGAAAGGCTATTGAGTAGTTATGTTGATAGAGAAATTTGTGCAGGTGATTTGTCAAAGTTCATCCAACTGAAGCAGGCATCAGAATACCTATCTAAGCAAAATGATAACTCACCTTGTCAAGAAAGGTGGGGCGGTCCATGGAAGACTCTTTGGAGATTGGTGGGCGGCAGCCAAGGGGTTTGGTGACCATTCCATTATAGTCAGTCACTCCCATTCCACGCTTGTCCATTTCCACCTTCTTTTCCAGCAGAGCACCTGGAGAGAACAAAGGGAAATGCATTAAGCTTAAGAAAATGCTTAATTTCAGTCATTACCATCAGGTATAAGACTATCAATCACAGAAAAAAGATTCAAAACTAAAAACTTTTGAAGCCCTAGGCTCCTGGATGACTTGAAAGTTTACAGTACAAGGGTGTCTGCTTAGATGTACAGTGTTATCAGGAAAGGGACAGAAAAAGTTCTTTCCTAAACTAAAGGTAAGCCATAAGCAAGAAGAAGGTTCTCTGACTAAAAAATAATTTGTCAAAGATAAATTGGAACAAGAGTAAGTTTTGTTTAAAGGATTAAAGTGTTTTAAGAAGGCCACTCAGGCCCCCGCGTCTTTGTTATTCTCCAGGCTACGCTCCTGACTCTCTGCTCAGATATTCCCTACATTCCTCCTAACTCCAGCCCTGGATTCTACAGATTGAAGGTACCTCTGAAGACTTACATGAACTTGTGAGAAATGAAGTGAGCAGAACTATTCGAACATTGTACAAAATAACAGCAATATCGTAATGTTGCTCAACTACGAAAGACTTAGCTACTCTTGACTAATACAATGATGCATGACAATTCCAAAGGTCTAATTTTGAAAAACACTATCTACCTCCAGGGAGAGAAATGATGAACTCTGGGTGCAGACTGAAGCATATGTTTTTTTTCCCCTACTTTATAATTCATGCCTTTTTTTTGGGGGGGGGCAACATTCCTAACATGGAAATGTTTTCCATGACTTTATATGTATAATGGCTATCATATTTCTTATCTTCTCAATGGGTGGGGGAAAGGAGAGAATCTGGAATAGAAAATTAAAAAAAAATTACCTTCCATCCCTGTGGTCACTCTTTGACTAACTGGTTTTTCTCAGAACCTCCATTTTAGGAGGCACACTCAGGCCACTCATATCTTCATTCCTTTGCAGGCACACTCCTGACACTCTCCTCAGATTTTCTCTAAGGTGCCTACCCTTCCCTTCTCCACCTTCATCCTCCTTATCCCTTTTCAGCTTCCTTTTATGTGTTATTTTCCCCTGTTCAAATGTAATCTCCTTGAAGGCAGGGACTGTCCAGCTTATATTTCTATTCCTAGCACCTAACATAGTGTCTGGTATATAGTAAACTCTCAGTAAATGATTACTGACTTGTTGACTTGTTTTCAAGAAGCTACTATAAAAATCATCCTTTAATACCTTTTGGTGGTATGAAGACATGTCTACATTTTAAACGACCTCAATGAAGCAGCTAGGTGGCGCAGTGAGTAGAGCACAGGCCCTGGAGTCAGGAGAACCTGAGTTCAAATTTGACCTTCGACACTTGACACACTAGCTGTGTGACCTTGGGCAAGTCACTTAACCCTGATTGCCTTGCCTTCCCTCCTCCAAAAAAAAAGATTAAATAACCTCAACTCTTAGCTTTCCTCCACCATGATGAGTTTCTCCTACCTTGTGTGGGCTGTGAGTACTTCTCTGAAGAAGACTGTGACTCTTGCAGGCTCTATTTTGGCTGCTAGATAAGTGCAAGGACTTCTAATAAAACCTTACTGTTACTTCACCTAATCTTTCTAATGACCACAGGGAGGCCTACCAGACTTGACCATCTGCCCTATATCCTCCAGATTCCTGGACACTGTTAATTTGTGTCTTGATGCAGCCCAAGGACCCATGGCCTTTGCCATCCATCTTACAAATACAGCTTGGTTCCGATTCCAAGAAGTGGTAGCAGCATTTAAATTTGCAATATTTGAAATCATAATTATATGTAAAATATGATTCCAGACCAATGGAAATATGCAATGAAAATGTTTTAAAATACTTTTCATCTCTTAATTAATGTAAAATAACAGCAAAGAATAAGACGCGTTTCTTATTCAAGTTTATTACAAAGTAACACAATAGATATACAGAACATAAAATATAAAAAAAAAAACACCACTGGATCTAACACCTAAAGATAAGCCTTCACTGACAATATGATGAAAATGTTGTTATTGTCATTTAAAATATTTTAGCAATTTAGATTGAACTGTCTTCTTTTCCTTTAAATCTTTATATACTGGTAAGTGCAGAGAGCTTTATACACATCTCAGCTAATTCACATGCTTATATGAATGAACACAATGAAACAAGTACAGATGGATGACCTGAAATATTATATAAAATCTGTAATGCTTTAAAAAGGCTATTGTTGTCCTTGCAATCTTTTTCAATAGCTAGGCTAAAAAAATCTTGAAAACCAGTCTTCCAAAACTGCTTTAGTCACCCATGCTTTCTATGTGACCACCAAAGAAATGGAAGTGATAGCTTTTCAGACGACAAGAACTGAGTCTGATAAAGAAGCACTGGTTTTAATTTAAAATCCCCTTATGCATTTGTTGTTGTTGTTCAGTTGTTTCAGTCATGTCTGACTCTTTATGACCCCATTTGGAGTTTTCTTGGCAAAGATACTAGAGTGGTTTGCCATTTCCTTCTCCATCTCATTTTTACAGATGAGGAAACTGAGCACACAAGATTAAGTGACTTGCCCAGGATCACATAGTTAAGTGTCGGAGGCCAGATTTGAACTCAGGAAGATCAGTCTTCCTGACTCTAGGTCTGGCATTCTATCCACTGAGCTACCTAACTTCCCCTTATGTATTACCTCCCAATTAGTGGCAGGTGACACTTAGATGCTTTAAATCCAGGTTGAGTTTTTTCATTCTTGGAAATTTAACTCCTGGAAGGCATTCTTTTCATCCATATTAAAAATTTATCAACCAGAATATCCACCTAATTGTTTTCTTCAAAACACCAGTATATTTAGCTGCCAAGCTTCTCTGATCATTTTAACACTATGAAACTGAATTAGATTTTTAAAGTTATTGAACCAAGTAATGCTTGCAATAAGCTTCTTCACTATTCACTTAATCTCCATTTTCTTTCACTGCCTTAAATAAACTTGAAGCTCTTGTCTAAATAGCTGTTCTGCTAAAAGGAATGAGTTTACTATACAACTATAAGATGCTCCATTTCTATCACTGTAACACTTCTATTCCTTGTGGTTGCCTGTAAACTACAAAAAAATGATGTAACTTTGCCTTTTGGTTTTATTTTACTTGAATGTTTTATAATATCCCATACAGTATATCCAGGTATTCTGACATATCATCTAATTTTAGAGTTACTAAGACCATATTCATGCCATTAAATTACATAACATTTTTGTTCAAATGTATCAACAAGCCTCTTTTTTTCTGTGTGTGTCAGCAGTACTTCAATCTGAAGTAGTCTTCCTTTTGTCTATTTTGTTAAGAACTCTTTAAAAAAAATTAACACACCACTGTTAACAGAGCACATCATATCCACAGGAGACGACAACACAATGGTGTTTTAAAACCCTTACCAAGCTCCATGAGTCACACTAATTGAATTTTGGCTTGCATTAAATGTGACCTAGCATTATTTTAGAATTTGCACTAAATCAGACTTTGGATTATTTGAGATTGCATTAAAGGTGGCCTTAGGATTTCAGGCTATCCTACAGCTGAACTCTCTTTTAGTCACTGTCACCTCCAATTAGAATGTGAACTCCTGGAGAGCAGGGACTGTTTCACCTTTTCTTTTTATAGTTCCACCACTTAGCAACATATTTGACAAGTAGTAAGCACTTAATGTTTTTCATTCATTCACTGACTGAAAAACCAGGATCCAGAACAAGGAATCAGAGGGATTACATTCACACATTGCTAAAATGGTTTGAATTTTGTTAATCAAATGAGATTTTTATTTGCTCTTTGTGTTTACGCAAAGAGATTCTACAAAGAACTCAAAAAGACCCTCCAAATTAAATAAACATAATTTAATACTCAGTGACTTCAATGCAAAGTTACAGAGGAGGGATGAAAAACTTAGGAAAACATGGTTCAGGAGCAAAAACAAAAGAAGTTAAAGGCTTGCAGACTACACAGAAGACTCATGTCTATGTATCACAAATAATTTTTTAAAAATTGGGAGTAGGGAACCAGAAATAGTACTAAATAACATCACAAAAAATTAAAATGATTATACTTTAACTACAACAAGATTGGTTAAAAATATTAAAGTTGTGTGAATTAGCTGTGTTCTATGTTCAGTCAAATCAATGACTTATTGGACAACTCTACAATGACAAAGAGGAGGAAGAGATCTTCAGTTTTTATTATACTTCTGCTTCCTCTGCCAAAGAGGTTGACCTTCGAATTGGAAATGACAGAACTAAAATGGCTAAGCAAGTTGATATCCATGACAAGTAAGGAGATAGTAAGAGAGAGCACCCTGGATGAATTCAAGTAAATTAGCCCAAATAAACGATGTACTCAGGAACTGAAAAAAAGAAAAAAAAAAGAACAACCAAACTGACATATGTGATTACTAAGCCACTGTCAATAATATTTTCAAGATTATGGATGGAGAATAGTAATGGTACCACTTGGAGAAGGCAAATGTCCTGATTCTGCCAAAAAAGGAAAAAAGTAAGAGAACAAAGTTGGCCAATTATTAGCCACTAACCTTTGATTCTTGACAGAATTTTAGAGCAAATCATTAAAGAGCTAATTAATGAATAACCAGAATGGGAAGCTGTGATTATAAAGAACCGGCATGGCTTTTTTTTGACTTTACTGAAACGGTAGATGAGAGAAATTCTGTTGATATACAGAAGCTTGTCTAGATTTTTAATAATGTTTTCTAACAAAGTGTCTCGTATTACTCATGTAAAGAAGATGGAGAGTTGTGGACAAAACAATACAATTAGATGGACTCAGAACTGTTTGAATGACTAGACTCAGTAATCATTAATGAGTCAATATCAGAGTGGCAGGAGGTCTCCAGTAAAGCATCCTAGATGCTTTTTCACATGATAAGATGAGTGATTATTTCAGAGGGAAGGCACTAACATTAATAGGGACTCAGAATCTTCTTAAATAAGATTAGATTTTAGCCGATACTTGAGGGAAGCCAGGAAGAAAGACAAGGAGAGAACTCTGGGTATAGAGGACACCCAGAGAAAATGCAGAGTTGGAAGATGGAGTGTCGGGTGCAAGGAATAGCAAGTAGACCAGTGAAAGTGGATTACAGAATATATCTAGGGGAGAAAAGACTGGAACAGTAGAGTGAGAGAGAAGGGGAATGGAGGAGCAGGAGAGTAATGAGGATCTGTACAAGGGCGGTAGCAGTGTCAGAGTGGAAAGTGTGCAGATAGGAGAGATGTGACAAACAGAATTGCCAAGACTTGAGAGAGTTAAGGATGACACCTAGATTTTGAGTCTGGGTAAATGGGAGGATGGTGGTGCTCTTGATAGTATTAGAGAATTTTGGAAGAAGTAAGAGTTTGGGAGAAAAGATAATGAGTTCAATTTTAGACATACTGAGCCTAAGACGAATTTAAGATCTTTATAGCAGTTGGCAGCACAGTGGAGAGTGATGGAACTGGAATCAGGAAGCTCTGAATTCACGTATTACCTCAGACATTTGTTAGCTATGTAACCCAGGGAAAGTCAATAAACCTCTTTCTGCTTCAATTTCCTCATTTATAAAATGGGGATAATAATAGCATCTACCTTTCGGGGTTGTTGTAAGGACAGAATGAAGTAATATATGTAAAGCACTGTGCAAACCTTAAAGTGCTATATAAATGCTAGTTATCACCACCACCATCACCATTTCGACTACCACCACCATTATCATCCACGGGATATCCAGTTTGAGAGGTCCAAGAGGCAGTTTGGATGAGAGACCAGAGGTCAACAGAGAGGTTAGGGGTGGATAAGTAGATCTGAGAATCATCTACATCGGGATCACAATTGAACCCATGAGAGGGAATGACATCACCAAGTGAAACAGCATGGAGGGAGAAGGCCCCAGGACAGAACTTTGGGGGATATCCACAGTTACTGCACATGCCCCGAATAAAGATCCAGCACAGAAGACCAAGAAGGAGCAGGTAGGTAGGTAGGAGAACAAGGAGAAAGCAGTGTTATGGAAACTTAAAGAGAAATGAATATTAAAGAGAAGAGGGATTCTTTCAATTTTGATTTTACCCTCAGGATCTAAGACATCAAAGCAGTTTTCCTTGATAATTTCTTGAAATATGCTATCTAGGCTTTTTAAAAAAATCACGGCTTTCAGGCAGTCCAATAATTCTTAAATTATCACTCTGTAAGCTGTTTTCCAGATCACTTGTTTTTCTGATGAGGTACTCCACATTTACTTCGACAGTGTTACAGTCTGGAGAGGTCAAGAAAGATGAAGACAGAGAAATGAAGACTGGATCTAGCAATTAAGAGATCATTGCAGAGGGTGCAGAAAATAACACTTCAAGTCAAATTTTGGAGTGGCTTAGACAACAAAAGGTCTGAGTGAAACTTTTTTCCAGCCTAATACAATTCAGGAGGTTGATGATATGGGAGGGGGTGCAGAGTGAGGGCTGGTGCTTGCCCAGAGTGCATGCAACAGCACTAGTGGTAGGTATTGGGTACAGCTGGCACTGACTGGCCACTCTTGTCAATATGTAGTTCTGAGTCACAGTTCTAAGGTGGAGAGGAGAGGGTCATTTGAGGTCAGTCACAAGGTAGAATGGACTCTGGTCATAGTTCCAAGGCAGAGAGGTGCTCTAGTGGTTGTGGCTGTAGGAAAGCAAGGGACCTAGTCACAGTTCAGGGCCAAGAGTAGTACTAGTGCTTAGGGGCTGTAGGGGAGCAGGGACCTTTTCTGGGTAAAGACTAGAGCACAAACCAGGAGAGCAGTGACCACACCTCTCTCTGGTTCATATCACCTTGGAAGCACTGAAAACTTGCAGACCCCCAGAACTAGGTTTGAAAACAGCAGCAGGAAAAAGCCTAAAATTTGGGACCGTGCATCCCCATCCTTGGGTGAGCAGACCCCCACTTCATTATAAAGTTCAAAGGCAAGAAATAGCCTTGGAAAATTGGCAAACAACAAAAAAAACTTGACCACAAAAAGCTACTAACTATGGTGGCAGGGAAGACGAAGACCCAACCTTATAAGAACACAACAATGTGAATATAGCCACAAGAAAAGCCTCAAAAAATGCTAATTGGACTCATGCCCAACAAGAATTCCTGGAAGAGTTAAAGAAAGAGATAAGAATGGTAGAGGAAAAATTGGGAAAAGAAATTACAGTGATGCAAGAAAATTATTAAAAGAGAATTGATAGATTGGCAAAAGAGGCACAAAAAATATTGAAGAAAATAACACCTTTAAAAAACACAATTGATCCAATGGTAAAAGAGATGCAAAACTCATTGAAGAGAAGAACTCCTTAAAAAACGAAATGGCCTAAATGGAAAAGGAGGTATAAAAGCTCGCTGAAGAAAATAATTCCTTAAAAATTAAGGGCAAATGGAAGTTAATGACTCCATGAGACATCAAGAAACAATAAAACATGGTTAAAGGAATGAAAAAAATAGAAGAAAATGTGAAATATCTCATTAGAAAAACAAGTGATCTGGAAAACAGATTGAAGAGTGATAATTTAAGAATTATTGGACTGCCTGAAAGCCAAGATTAAAAAAAGCCTAAACATCATATTACAAGAAATTATCAAAGAAAACTATTACAAAGAAAATTATCTAAGGATCCTGAGGGTAAAATCAAAACTGAAAAATTCCACTGATCACCTTCTGAAAGAGGTAAAAAGAAAATGAAAATTCCAGATCCCAGAGCTCACAGATCAAGGAGAGAATACCGCAAGCAGCTAGAAAGAAACAATTCAAATAGTGTGATGCCGCAGTCAGGATCACACAAGATTTACTAGCTTACACATTAAAAAACAACCAGAGGCCTTGGAATATGATATTCAAGAAGGCAAAGGAGCAAAGATTATAGTCGAGAATAACTATCCAGCAAAACTGAGTATAATCTTTTAGGGGAAAAAATGGATATTTAATGAAATAGAGGACTTCCTCCCATTCCTGATGAAAAGACTAGAGCTGAATAGAAAATCTGACATTCAAACACAAAACTCAAGAGAAGCATAAAAAGGTAAACATGAAAGAGTAATCCTGAGAGATTCAATAAAGTTAAACTGTTTAAATTTCTATATAGGAAGATGATACATTTAACTCCTAAGAACTTTGTTATTCTAAGGGCAGTTAGAAGGAGTCTTCATAGACAGAGGGCATTGGTATAAGTTAATTATGTTGGTATGATCTGCAAAAAAAAAAAAAAAAATTAAGGCGAAAGAAAGAAGGATGCACTGGGAGAGGAAGAATGGGGAAAATTTTCCCATATAAAAGAAATGTGGAAGGAAGAGCTTTTATGGTACAGGGGAAACTAGGTGATGGTGGTGGGCAATGCTTGAATCTCACTGTCCTTGGAAATGGTTCAAAGAGGGAAGAATATATATACACGCTCAGCTGAGTATAGCAATCTACTTTACATAAATACATACTCAGATGAGCATAGCAATCTATTTTACCCAAGAGGGAAACAGGAGGGAAAGAGGATAAGAGATATAGGGGGCGGGGGGAAGGAGGGATAAGTGATAAAAAGAAGGGCAGATTAATAGGCAGCGGTCAGAAGCAAAACAGACTTTTGAGGAGGGGCAGGATAAAAAGAGAGAGAAGGATAAAAATAAGGAAATAGGATAGCGGGAAATACACAGTAAGTAATCATAACTGTGAATGTGAATAGGATGAGTTTATCCATAAATCAGAAGCAGGTAGCAGAATGGATTAGAAACCAGAATGCAACAATATGTTGTCTATAAGAGACACACTTGAAATAGAAAATGACACACAGAGAGTTAAAATAAAGGGCTAGTGCAGAATGTATTGTGCTTCAGCTGAAGTAAAAAAGCCCAGAGTAGCAATCATTATCTCAAAAGCAAAAACAGACCTAATGAAAAGAGATAACCATGGAAACCACATTTTCTTAAAAGGTTCCATAGATAATGAACTAATTTTAAAATTTTTCACAGCAACTTTCTCTGATAAAGGCCTCATTTCTCAAATATATAAGGTATTGAGTCAAATTTATAAAAATAAGAGCCATTCCCCAATTGGTAAATGGTCGAAGGGTAACATTTCATTGAATTATGAATGTGGGCAAAAAAACATTATTCTGAGAGGGGATCCACAGGCTTTATTAGACTGCCAAAGAGGTCCAATGATACAAATAACTGTGTAACAAATAACTGATAACAAATACCATTATGTCTGCACATAAAATTTTTAAAAAATCAATACATTCTGTGAATGGGGATAGACAAATTTTTAATCCTTTAAATGTGTACTATAATTTGTATCTTCAGTGGTATACTTCTTGGGATCTAAACAGTTTATTTCTTAGTAAATGAACATCATACTTTAAGTCCTTTCTGAAATATCTAAGATTCTCTCTTCTACTCAATTATTACTCTATGATATTGAGAATAAAACTTTGAAAACTGAAACTTTATTTGCAAGTCCCTCTTTTTAAAGCATTGCTTTGAGAATACTATTTTATTACTCACTCATGGCCTGATCAAGATTCATATTGTTACTCTTCAAAGCTTCTTCAGCTGGCTCTCTCTGTGGGAAAACAAAAAAAAAAAATTGTATTTTCATAATAAGTGTCTATTTAAAAAGTCAAAGAACTTGGGAAGACTTTAAACATACATCAAAGAATTTATTTTTAAACTAAATTACTTGCAATAATAAAATAAATTGAACATTTTTATTTGATTTGTTCAATTTAACATTCATGTTTTTGATAGATTTTGACTAGTGCCAATACAGCTTTAATATAATTACAATTAGTAATCCATAGAAAACTTTATAAGAACAGCACAAGGAAAAGTGGGTTGCAAAAGTTCACCAAAGATATAGTTTTAAAAAATTAAATTAGTAAGGCAGATGTACAGATTACTCTGATGCCCAATGTATGCCAGCCAACAGCTTCTTTATCTATCTTTTCTCAGGTTTAGATAGAAAAAAAAATAGAATAGGCTTTTTAGAATGGCCTTTTCACTTCCCACATCTTATCATCCCTATTACTTGTCAGTTAAGATTAAAGTTAAAAGTAGGCACTCTCTCATAATAATAATTAAAAAAAATTATGCCTCTATAGTTAAGATCATTTCATATGGGGAGAGAAAGAGAAATTAAGTATAGGTGCAAAGAAAGAGCAAGTGATGGTTGAAGGTTTTTAGATTTTTAAGCAGGAGAATGATACGGTTTAAAAAAAAAAAAGATGTTTCAGAGAAAAAAATTTACCTCTGTTCAATTTTTAAAAAATTCTGAACTTGACCAATACCAAATAATATGAGCATTTCCATAGATAAAGTAGAACAGAAAAGATGGTTGTACATGAAAGTGTGAATATGTGTTGTATACAGGTTGCTTTTCTTTTTAAATATATAATTAAAACTCAAAGGCTATTTTCAAAGCCATCCTGCTTGTGTTTCCTGCTGAATTTTGTTCTGTTTTCTTCTATTTATTTTAAAAGATCACCCTCTTTTATTGACCTTTTTTATTCTGATGACCCCATTTTGAACCTACTGCCCAATTCCTCTTCATAAAACATTTTTGCCTTAGGTATGCATAGTCAAATGGCCATATTTGAAAATGTGTAGGTTGTTCTGGACTCCTCATCTCTCTGTCAAGAGATAGGTAGCATTTTTCACCACTAGCACTTTGTAACTGTGGTTGACCATGGCTCAAGTCTTTTGAAGTCGTTTTTTAAAAAATTAAAAACTTTTTTTCAAAGTTGCTTTTCTTTAAAATATTATCACATAAATCACTCTCTGGGTTCTGCTCATTTTACTCAGCATCTGTTCATTTAAGTCTTTCCAAGTTTCTAAGAAACCTTCTATTTTGTCACTTTCAGCCAAACAATATACCATCACATTCATATCCCATAATTTGTTTGGCCATTTCCCACTTGATGGGTACTCACGCAATTTCCAATTCATCTCCACTATGAAAAGAACTACTACAAATATTTTTGTACATATGGGGTCCTTTCCCTTTTTCTTTGACCTCTTTGGGATATAGGTATAATAAGTGTATTGCTTGGCCAAAGGATATGCACAGTTTAGTGGCTTTGGGGGAAGAGTTCCAAATTTTTTTCCAAAATGGCTGTACCAATTTGCATCTTCACCAATATTTTATTAGTGTCCCTGTTTTCCCACAGTTCTTTCTGAAACTGCCATTTTTGCAAAACTGATGGGGAGAAGGTTAGAATCTCACAGTTGCTTTAATTTGCATTTCTCTTACTATTATCGACTGAGACATTTTTTCACATGATTGTTGATGGCTTGTATTTCTTCTTTTGAGAACTAACTTTTCATAACCACTGACTATCTACTAGGGGACTGACTTCATTCCTACATATAAATGGACCAGTTTCTTATTATATCTTGCTACAGAGGCTTTTCTCCCAGTTAGCCACTTCCTTTCTAATTTTAATTGCATTGTGAAAACTTTTAAAATTTTATGTAGTTCAAATTGTCCATTTTATCTTCTGTGATCCTTTCTATCTCTTGTCAATCATAACCTCTTCTCCTACCCATAGCTGCGGTGCTTTGAAGTTGTATTCATTCATATAGTTCCTGTGTGTGTCATGGTAGGCAGACTCCCAGATATTTTATACTTTCTGTAATTATTTTCAATGGAATTTCTATCTTTTCCTGCTGGGTTCTGCTTGAAGTATACAGAAAGGCTGATGGTTTATGTGGGTTTATTTTATATTATGTTACTTTGCGGAAGTTAGTTTTAATTTTCAGTTGGCTCTCTAAGATTCTTCAAGTAGACCATCATATCATCTGCAAAAAAGTGATTTTCTTTGTTCTTTGTCTGCTTATTCTCTCAAATTATTATTTTCTGTCTTATTGTTACAGCCAATACTTCTTGCATTATATTAAATAATAGTGGTGATAATGGATATCTTTGCTTTACCCTTAATTTTACTTAAAAGGCTTCTACTTTATTCCTATTATATATAATACTGGCTCTGTTTTAAAGTTATTTACCACATTGAGAAATGACCCATTTATTTTGATGCTTCTTAGTATTTTCAAAAAAAAAAGTGGGTATTTTATTCTGTCAAAAGTGTTTTGCATACAATATTTGATTTTGATTCTACTTGTTACCAATCAATATAGTCTATTATGTTTATAGCTTGCATATTACAGAACTGACCTTAGATACCCAGTATAAATAAAACCTGGTCATGATGTATAAACTTTATTATATGTTACTTAAAATTCTTGTATCAATATTCACCAAGGATATTGGTATGCAATTTTCTTTCTCTGATTTTTACCTACTAGTTTAGGTACCCAAACCATATTTACTGGTAAGAAATGACAAGTATGAGGAATACAGCGAAGAACAGAAACATTTACGTGAACTGACAGAAAGTAAAATGAGCAAAGTAGGTTAATTTTAAGGGGAAAGTGCAACCACCATAAAACAAATTAAACTGAATGTTTACAAGCTCAAAGATGAGATATGAGAAGATACCTCCCCCTGCTCCTTTGTAGAAGTTGAGGTCTACAGGTATGGAATACTGCACATAAAATCAGATTTTTCCCCTTTTTAAATCAGGTCTGCTGAATATTTTTTCTTTTTAAAAAATTCTCTTAAAAGGCATAGATCTTTTGGAGGAGGAGACATATGGGGGAAATAGGAGATAAAAAAAAAAGACATCAATAAAATCCAGTGGAATTAGTTGTGTTTTGGATGTCTGATAGAATTCACTTGTATATCCATGTGGTCTTAAGGTTTTTTCTTTGGGATTCCATTTACAATTTTTTCAGTTTCTCTTTCTGAGCATTTTAGTATTTTGGAAGAACTTTTCATGTTAAAACTATACTCTGGAAACTTGAAGCATTTTATAGGGTTTCTCAATTCTTCAAATACTTTATCATATAATTCTCTAGTTTATAAGTAATGAACTGATAAAAAATATTGACTTTTCAAGTGTCAAAAGAGTATATGACGAGAAAAGTGAGTTAAAGTGCGTGTTTTTAGTATATGTGCTGCATTCATTATTTTGTGAACACCCATTTTATTACATAAACATACCTTTAGCCATTTGAATATAGGTTTGAGAGACTATATAGAGGGAGCAAGACACTATTAGTGGTATAGCTTTTGTATTTCAAATCAAGTTTTTTTTTTAATCTTTGCAATATGGAAGATATGAATGAAAATGAAGTCATATAGTCCTTATTCTTTTAGCTATTTTTAAAGTTTTTTTTTCCCTCATAGAATAGATTACAAGGGCACCATAACTTTCCTAATCAAATCTATAAAATTACGAGTTATCTAAAAATTCTAAGTTAGTGTGTTTCAACATCATTCTTAAAATAACTCTTTCTCTGATCAGTAGGCACAAGTGAAAAAAAATCTGAGTATTTAATCATTTAACAAAATCTTTTATTTATATCACAATAGATACAGTAGCAACAAAACAAAATGCTAATTACCGGAAAGCCCATGTCTGTGAGTTGTTTAATCAGACGGTTCATGATCCAGGCCTCATCTTGCTTGCTAGATGTCTTCATGCCCTAGACAAATGAAATGTGGTCAAAGGAAAAAAAAAATCTATTAATCACTTCTTTGTTGTATTTACAAAAAATATGGCATAGTCCTAATCTATTGCAGTTTAGAATTAGAAAATCTCTTTGGATCACTACTTGATAATTTTTATATTCCGGGAAATTTTTAATATATGGTCACTGCTAAAATTATGGATTGTTTCAGTATTCATAGGCAGGGATGTGTGCATAAAAATAATTCATTAACTAGAAAAGCAAAACAATTACTTCATCTTCCTCAGAGAATTAATGCAGCTAATTATAAATGTACATTTTCAAAATTAAATGCTCTTATTCAAACTATACTGAGCACTAAAAGAGGCTAACTAAAAATAACATGGTAGCTCTTAGGACTTTAAAAATATAAAGACCAACACAAAATAAGGTCTTCTTTCAAGCAAAAAGATAAGGAATGTGAGAAACCAAAAAAAAAATTCATTTTATTTAGTTTTTTTTTTCTATTTCTATGAAGCCTTTATAATGGAGAAAAGGAAAGAAAGGTCAATTGTAGAAAGATATAAAAGGGACAATACAGAAAGGATAAAGGCAGAGAAGGACAAAAGACCCGAAGAGACTTAAGTGATCTGCAAAAATCCTAATTTTGAAAACGTCCTCATTTAAATTCTAAAATGAACACCCCCCCCATAACACTCCAAACCCTAGAAAATATTCTTTACAAAGGTTTTCTAAACTATGTAATAAAACTGCATGAAGATATTATTAAACTATTCTCTTTCATCAAATTCTTCTTATTAGGTCAGTTTAATCACTATTATATAATCATATGACCATAGCTTTATGGACCTTAAAAGTCATCTTATCCAAGAACTAAATTTTGTGTATGAGAAAAATGAGGCATAGTGCAGTTAAGTGACTTGTGTTTTCTGACTCCAAATCCAACAGTTTCTCCTTTACCGTGCTGTCTTTCAAAGTTAAAATCTGGGCTCATAACAATTGAATTTCAAAGTTAGTATATATCATGATGTACTGGCAATCAAGATGGGCTCTTAGCACTTATTCAACCAAATGCCCTTGAAGAGTTTGGCCCTTGTTTCATTGATTAAATTAGGAGTCCTTGATGACCTCCTTGCTTCAAGGGAAAGCCTATCTTACATGGGTTTGAGTGACATGTTTGGGACACCAGAGGCTTTTAGACCACGTGGATTTAAGTCACATTTTTGTGACACTTTTAGGTCATGTGGGTGAGTTGCATGTGTACTCACCTTTGACCCTGAACAACCCAGAGGTTGGCTTTCTCTTTTGGAGCTCTGAGACACAGCAGGAGTGGCGTGTGACTCTGGGCCAGTTGTTGTTATGAGCTCCCCGGCTTTGGAGAAAACCCAGATGTTGATGCTTCTCTGATAACTGTATATTGTGATTTTGTCAGACACAAATCTGTCCGTTAATTCATGTTTACTTGCTCTGTTTGTATTTACTCTGAAGCTCAGGATGCTGGCTTTTCCCTGTGAGCTGAGTGAATGATATTTGTATGTTGGATTAAAGTAAGATTGTTAA
>CM053626.1:159740359-159762768 GCA_028646595.1 Phalanger gymnotis | reverse complement strand
CCCTCAACGTTGCTTTCCTTAGTAAAGCAGATCAAAAGAACTTGTGCTTGCAGCGTTCTTGTTGTTGAGCTTGTGTTGGTTTTTCGCCCCCACAGCAGCTGCTAGCCCAACTGTTGAAACATATGACTGATGATTCAAATTTTTAATTCAATATTTTAACTGTAAAATTTGGTGTGTGTGTTTGGCACATGTGTGTGGCCCATTAATATTAAGGATTTCCACTTCTAGATGTAAGGGCAAAAAAAGTTATTTTGCACATGGGTACAATAGCTTCCAACACTGCTGAACCAAGTGACTTGATTTTAGTTTTCCTATAATAACGACGGAATTCAAAAGGGGAAGACTGCTTATTACTCCTTAATGTATCTTAACTAGCCCTGATTTCTCTTTTCTTTTTTCCAAAAGAAAATTCTACCTTTTGAAGTCCTTTCTTTGGGGCATTCCCCCAGGAACTGCAGGAGGAGTTGCTTTCTTGTGAAGCAGCATTATTCCACATATCTCCTTCTTCATCTTCCCACTGATTGGTAGTGAGGTTCATTTCATCCCCACCACTGCCCCAGCCTTCTTGCATAGATTTTGAAGCTGGAAGAAAAAAAAATGACATATCTACTTAACCGATCTGTAATATACAGAGCAAACATTGTTTCACTGCAATGTAACCTTGGGAGGGGTACATTACAACTGACATTGAGCTTTTGACTTCTAAACCATCAGGACTGCCATTCCAATTAGTAAAGTATATAAAGCTCAAAGTAGCAGAATAGAGCCAAGGAGACTTTGCAATGCCCACACATAAATAACTTGTAGACCTTTCTATGTATGAACAGATCAGTCAAAATTAATCTCCCTAAATTATATGTAAAACACATGCCTTAATTAAAATAAGGTAATAATTAAGCTTCCTAGCCATTGATTATCTCCTCAATTTTTAAAATGTGACAACAAAATGTTAGATCTTACTCACCTTGTTTGCACAGGGCTGGGGCAGCAGCTGGGGCACTTGTTCTTCCAAATGTCCCTGATGGCTCAGAATTATCTCCCCATCCTGCGCCACTGCTGGGTGGCTTTCCCCAAGCTGCTGTGCCATTATCAACTGTAGCAGCAGGAGATGATGATTCTCCCCAAGAAGCTTCAGTCTTTGAATGAACATTAGGCATGTCTCCCCAGCCTGTTGAAACTGAAAAACATATAGTAAAATGAAAGTAAAAATAGTGTTTAGTATTTGTTCTAATTTTTAAAAGTTTATGATTCTTAATTTAGTCCCCCCTTACTGTATATTACATTTTAAAACTCATTAAGCAATACCTACAAAAGCTACCTCCATCCACCAACCACCTGAAATTTTCCTAATATTTGCAATATCATCTTTTGTATGAATCATTTAGAACTAAATGCTTCAAGATAAGCAATGAATTATATGAAGTCTTACCCATAATAAAAGAGTTTGTACCACTTATAACTAGTAATAATTGGATTACTTATAATTACATAGAAAACAAAATATATACTGGATAAAAGTTTTATAACACTCAAGCAAATGAAATAAGAGAATTATTAGAATAGATAAAAATTATGGGCATCCTGGGAAATTAACTTAGGGATATTAAAGATAAAATTTCAGCAAAGGTAAGGTATTATTACAAGTGATTAACTCATTCACTCAGATTTTGTAATCTCTGCATTAAAAATTTTTTGAAATGTAAACACGTTAAATTATTAGGTACAAAACAAATACTGATTGTAGGAACCACAATTCTTTGAATGCCTACTCTAGAAATGGAAATAGGAGAAAATATTTCTACATAACATAACTTCAAACTTACACACTGGCAGAATGCCTACTTACTCAAAAATTAAGACAGTGGTCCTTCCATTTTAAATTGTTCTTCAACAAAAATAATAATCTAACTTTCAGTGTCAACTACCACACAATAACACTGCACCAAACAGTGGTTAAAAAAAAGCCAAGGTGCAACATATAATTTTCCCGAAGGGCGAAAATATGTATTATAGGTTTAACAGGTATGATACTTTACAATGAATAAGAAAAGTTTTCACATTAGAATGGCAATGTAATTACAGAAATCAATAATCTTAATTGTTTTATTCTATTTGTCACTGAAGCTAATTATAAATCAGGTTGATAGTTATCTTGGGAATTACATAAATGACAGATTTACTGTATAACAATAAATCTGAACCTTGCATGAGAGACTAGTAACAAGATTTAAAATAATAAAATGACACTTCAAATTCTTTTCAATCAAGTTCTAAGCAAAACTGTAATAATGTTTCTGTGCTTTGTTTTAGACATCACATGCCTTTCTCGATTCATTAAAAATGATAGAAGTATATAGTACATGTTCAAAAAACACTTGATTTCATTTAATTTAAAAATAATGTTAAGCACGACATGTCACTAGAAGCAAACATTATAGCTTTTTATTTTAATGGGGAAAATGGAGAATGTATATGGGATACCTAGGAAAGTGTCCATTAACCCAAAAATATAATAACCAAGGAACACATTTGAAGAAGTAGAAGTAGAATTCTATTTAGCTAAAGTCACAGAATAGGGATTCTTACTATGAATTCATTACTTTAACATTAGGGCATTGCACAAAACTATGACACTAGATGGTATTCGTTGCTCACATAACTAGTGTTGATCCAGGATTATTTTCCTTCAGGGTTGAGGATACGACTTCTGATAAGAATCAGTTCTTTCTGGTTTCTTTTTCAAAAATGTACGCTTAGAAAGTGGCTAAATTTAACTAGGTGAATATATAATGAAGATGGCAAAAAAGAATTGCTCTGATAAATATTTCTTGAGTAAATTCTATGTGCTTAGCATTATCAGGGGTTGATGCAAGATAAACAAACTGCAATTTTCTCCATCACATCCCATTCAACCATTCGTTTGGGCTAGATTACCATGTGCTTTGCTGCACCATTTCTCCTCCACTAGGTTCAGCACTTGTGCAATGGACACTTGCACAGAAAATTGTGACTCTTGGGGAAATTAACCCACTCAGCTTTGAAATACACAATCATAACAGCTAGTGCTTTTGTAGAATTTTAAGTAAAGTACCTTGTAAATATTAACTCATTTTATCCTTACAACAATTCTAGTAGGTACTGTCATTTTA
This sequence comes from Phalanger gymnotis, assembly GCA_028646595.1. NCBI lineage: Eukaryota > Metazoa > Chordata > Mammalia > Diprotodontia > Phalangeridae > Phalanger > Phalanger gymnotis. The sequence goes on along the minus strand of CM053626.1, from coordinate 159,759,619 downwards.
AAAATATTTTATGGGTGGGCAAATGGAGACAGAGGCTAAATGACTGGCCCAGGGTTACAGAGCCAGTATCTGAAGAAGGATTTGAACTCAGGTCTTCCTGATTCCAGGTCCACAGTTCTATCCATGGTGCCACCATGATGCCTCACTTAATCACAGTAAGCACTTTGCATTTCATTCATTTGTACTCTTTCCAACAATGTGAATTTATTATGACCTTGAGTGGAGTATGAAGTTAGAATGAGAAATGGAAGTTGCAACACCAATACATCTTTATAGTTGGGTTCAGGCTGGAAAACATTCTTTTATATAGATGACTACAATGGACTATTGCTAAAAACATTTATATATTAAAGAACAAATTAAGTGGAATAACAAAGCAAGCTATTTTTTCTGGGCTCTCTGGCTCATGGATTACACTTAGGCCCAAATTTAGCTTTTGTATATTACAGGCCATGTGACCAACTCATCTTCCTTTCCTGTCATATAATACGTTCTTTACTCTTGTTCTCCATGTTTCTAGTTGGTTTTATGTTGTAACTTGTTCACACCCACCATACATCTTTCCATTGGCCTCTGTATGACACTCATCTTTAGTTTTTTGGAGTCAGTAGAGTTCCAGGTCTTGCTGCCGCATAGTAACATTGGTAATATGTTTGGATTGAAAAGATAAAAGATAGACCTTTGCTTTCTTGGGAAGGCTGGGTTCAGGAAAAGAGCTTTACAATTTCCCAAAAGCAATCCAGCCTGCTTTCCTCCTCTTCAACTCTGGGCCCAGCTCACTGTCAATCTCTATCATCTGTCCCAGATACACATACTACAAAGCTGTCCATTCAGCTGTAGGGTAAAATCTGGGCAATAGAAACTGTTCATCCATCTGGTCTTTCCTCTGGATAGTGAGAGTAAGGAATTACAGGTGAATAGCCAGAGGCTCCATCCACTGAGATCTTTTCAATGTTAGAAGAAAGTAGAGAAGACTTTTGGCATGTTGGATGGACCCCTCATGTGAACCTTTGGGATAACATAGATGAGAGTCACATAGGATAGGTAGGCATGAATGGGCTGAGATTTGGGTTATTGAAAGGAACTCCTGAATGGCTGAGACCACAGATTCATGAATATTATTAGAGCAGAGGCTCTTAACCTGGGGTCCATGAACTTAAAAAAATATGTATGTTGGTAACTATTTAAAAATAACTGGTTAATTCAGTTAAAAATAATATTATGAGAAGGGGTCTATGGGCTTCATGAAACTATTAAAAGGGCCTAAAAACACAAAAAGTTTAAGAGTCCTTATACTAGGAATGGTTGTAAAATTTTTGGATCTCAGAACTCTTAAAAAAACACTCTTAAAAATTATTGAATAGGCCAAAGAACTTTTATGTAGAAAGTTATATCCAGTGATGTGCTGGTTTAATAATTGGCTCTCCCCACAAAATGCATGCAGAACACACCTTTAAGCTTTACCTGCATTAATAAACATTTTCTCCATTATTTTAGGTCTAGAAAATCAGCAAAACAAAAAATTATTGGAGATAGCAATCAAGTCTTTGGGAATTTTCAAGGGTTAAATACACTGAAAATTTAATAAGTAGTTCCCACAAGCTACTTTGAGCTGGCTTTAGCACACTTTTCATCATATCCACCAATATTTATCATACCAGAAACTTTTTAAAATACTGGTAAATTAAAAAAAAAATAACAATAGTAAACTCATTACATGTGAAATTTGTAGTATTTTTTATGAAAAATAACTTAATTATTAAAATTAGTGAGAAAAGTGGCACTGTTTTATAATTTTTTTAAAAAAATAAATCTCTTGCTCCTTGGAAAAAAAGCTATGGCAGCATATTAAAAAGTAGAGACATCACCTTTTTGACAAAGGTCCATATAGTCAAAGCCATGGTTTTTTCAGTAACAATGTATGGCTAGGAGAGCTGGACCATAAGGAAAGCCAAGTACTGCAGAATCAATGTTTTTGAATTGTGGTGCTAAAGAAGACTTTTGAGAGTCCCTTAGACAGCAAGGACATCAAATCAGTCAGTACTTAAAGAAATTAATTCAGGCAATTCATTGGAAAGTCTAAAACTTAAATACTTTGGCCAAACAATGAGAAGACAGGATCCACTGGAAAAGACCCTGATGTTGGGAAAGCCCGAAGACAAAAGGAAAAGGAGACAGCAGAGGTTGAGATGGATGGATAGTGTCATGGAAATAACAAACATGAACTTGGACAGTCTTTGAGAGATAGTAGAGGATAGCAGGGCCTGGCATACTAAGGTCAATGGAGTTACAAAGAGTCTGACATGACTGAGCAACTGAACAACAACAACTACTACTACTTTAATGTATGGCAGCTGGCAGAAGACAGCTAGATTATCATACCTGCTTCTTTTGCTAAGTGTTATTTTGGTTGAAGTATATGAAGAAAATCTGGCCTGCTACAGGTCCACATAGTTGGAAAAGGGAGGGGTATTTTAATAGCCTTTTTAGATAATTTGGATAGTCTATCAAACCTTGATGAGTGATAGTTTCTTAAAGGTTAGTTGCAATATGGAATCTGAGACCATATCAATAAACTTTTATTAGTCTGTTATTTTGAAATCCATTGGTTTACCTTGCAATTTGAATGGATAAGTACTATGTAAATGTTAGTTATTATTATTATTATTATTATTATTGTTATTATTATTATATTTAATCCATGCATGATTTTGAATCTATGTATGCACTGGCCATTTAAAAATATTAGTTCACTGAGTTATTCAGATTTTCCAAATATTGACACATTTCAATATGCAATATCAAAAATCACATTTGTTGTTATCACCACTGATCTCATCCGAAAAGTCTTTAAGTGCTGGAAGCTCACACAGTCACCGTATCAGGTGCAAATTTTCCAAAATTCTAATTTTCACTTAAAAACCTGAATTTTATCATTGGTAACAAATATTGCCAGTTGTTTTCCTTAAATGACAGGCTTACTTCATTCTCTTTTGAGAAAATGTCTGACAAACTCTAGAGTTATCTAGAAATTAACTGAAATAATTAATAACTTTATCAAAGTTGCAGTATTTATGAAATAAGCTGACATAAAGCATTTCTGTGTATTACAAAACAACAACCCAGAATGAAGAGACAGAAAGAAAACTACACTCAGAATCATTATAGAATGAATAAAATATTTGGGAGATACATAAAAGCATATGAAAACAACTACAAAACACTCTTTATGGTAATAAAGACAGACTTAAATTACTGAAGAGATATTAACTGCTCACAGATAGGTTAAGAACATATAATAAAAATGACAATACTATTTAACTTACTTATTTAGTGCAATATAAACCAAGCTACCAAAGTAGTACTTGATAAAGTAGAAAAAAAGATTTCATCTGGAGGAACAAAAGGTCAAGAATTTCAAGGGAAATAATTTTTAAAATGGGAAAGAAGGGGATTTAGCATTATCATATCTTAAATTACACTACTAAACAGTAATTATCAAAAACTATTTGGTACTAGCTAAAAAATAGAGGTTAATTAGTAGAAGATTAAGTAATGTAAAAGTAGAATGTAAAATCATTCCAGCAAGGGTTGGACTGACTACCTTGAAAGAGAGGCCTAGGTCACTGAAGACCATGGGAGTTGTATTTCATCCCAGACTGGTAAGAGAGAAAAGCTACATTAAGATAGGAGCTTGAGGGCAGAAATTTTTTTCAAAAATCAGATAATACAGAACCTCAAAGTCACAAAAGAGGTATCCAGGATTTGTGCCAAAACAAACAAACAATCCAAATCGGCCAACTAAATCTCAAGTAGATTTGTTAAGGACAACAAATTAAAACAGGAGGGAAAGTGTAAGGGTAGGGTTCAAATCACTCCATTTTGGCTCTGGTGTTTTAAAGAGGGGAAGAACAGTTTTTGATTGAACAATCAAACTATGAACAGGATCTTGAATCAATCAAGTCTGTTAGGTGGGGGACTGACTCATACCCTAAGCAATTTGTATAAAAGGAAGAAGCTATCTCAGAACTGTGGAGAGATTGTGAGTCTCCAGCTTCAAGAAGTAGGAACAAGAATGGTATTTCTAGAACACCTATGAGGAACAAAGGGAGGATTGAGCTGTGGAAGAGAAGAGAGATATGGAAGGGAGACAATGACTATACAAATAACTCAGAGTGGAGCATAATAGCTGAGCAGTCTCAAGAAAAGGTCCACTTTCTTCCAGTTTCCCCAATTAATGCCTAATTACAAACAGTATAATATAATCTGCTGTTTCATTACCCAAATGTTTCAGCAAATTTAATTTTGCCTCAACCATGAAAATGCCAGCAATTAACTAGGTACAGATATAAAAATAAGGTTATGGACCCAACTTCTACATGGGTGTCAAGAATTTTCCTAACTTAGGGATAGGAGCACTTGTGAATCAATTCAGAATGTTTCATCTAAAATTAAATGAAGAAGGAACCAAGTGGGGGGCCATTATATTGTTCCATAGGCTTAAAATGAACTAATTTTTATTTTAACATATTATGTGTACCACATGCAAAACCTTATGAACCTAACATCCTAATATTTAATAAACACAAAGTTCCCAGGCTACTACGTCAAGGACTTGCTTTTCAACAAAAATGGCTCGGAAGTCTGGAAAGCAGTGTGGCAGAAATAATGATTCAAGCAACATCTCACACTATATACTAAGATAAGCTTCATGGATACACAGATATAAAAGGTCACATCACAAACATATTAGAGGAGTAACATACATACATTATTTTGTACACACAATGTACATACATTTCAGATGTACATAATAACATTCAACATAAATACATAATTTAACACATATATTGACTCTCCCTCAAATACCCTAACCACTCAGTTCCTCAACTTACTTTTCATGACAGAGTTACTCTTTCACCCCACTTAAGCCCCACAGAAAGACAGTCCAAGTATGCAATCTACTTCCTGACAAAGAGGTGATAGACTCAAAATACAGAATAAGAAATATTTGGGGGCATGGCCAATATGGGAATTTGTTTTGCTTGACTATGTATTTTGTATCTTTTCACTGGGGATCCCATTCTCAAGTGTCCTGTGAATGGAGGATGGCAGTTAATTCTCTTTCAAGCACTAGGGAAGAGATTTCTTGGGCTTGATGCAATCAGCCCATCCTGTAAGTTTCTATCAGCAAGATGTCTAGTATTTGTATCTTTGGTCCTGGGCTTAAGGCTTAAAGGCTTTGCTCCTAAAGGTGAGAGATCTGGAGGTGCTGGTACCTAGAGGTGATGGGTATGGTAAACTGAGGCAAAAGTCCTTGTTTGGGTTGTGGAGGTGAACATCAGATGTTAAGGCTCAGGTTCTAGGGCTGGATCCTAGAGGCTAGAGGCAAGTTTTGTGAGGCTTTGCTCTGGTCTCTGCATGGTAGTAATAGAGAGGTGAGCTGTAACACCAACACTGTCAATCAAGAAAGAGAAACATTAGACTGCAGGGCAATATCCTGAGGAAAAGAAGGTATGGAAACCACTTCAAGAACAGAATGACATCACTCTTTGCATTCCTAATCATGGAAGATTTGAATAGACTTTTGTATTTCTTGTGGGAGGGAGGGGGAAGAGAGATGTTCTATGGAGCCTTTATATTTGCTCTGAGAGGGAGAGTAGACATTTATTGCAGTGGCTCATGATGAACATTAGAAAAAACATTACTAAGAAAATAATTTCTGATTGTCAGCATCTGTTGCCCAAAGAGGTAAATAAATTATATGAAAAATCTGATAAAAGACACTAGTGGTGTCTTTTATTGTGGTGAAAAACTATGTTAGAAAACATAGCTAAGGGAATAAGAAATGAGACCAAAATCCTGTAAAATTACAGAAGTCTCTTGCCCATGTTATTAATATTCAAAGAGAGGATTTGAGAGTTAATGCACATAGTATGTACCAGGTAATAAAACACAAAAATGATTACACTTCTAACAAAAGGATTAGTTATATAGAGGTCAGACCACCAACTGTTAAAAAAAAATCAAAATGAACAAAAAACCCACAATAATATTAAGAAAAAGTTATAGAATACAATGAAGTTAACCATAATTTTACCTGTAAAAACAAGCCATTACAGCTTTTTCCAGCCTCAAAGAAAATGGATAGTGGAACAGTCACTGACAGTGATTATAAAAGAATCAATTTCCAATAACAAGTATTTGATTTCCTTGCCAGTTACATGAAAAATAAAGGAAGAGATGATTTAGAATATAAACTTGTTTGTAAAATCTCATTTAGGAGGGTTTTAGAAGATTATCAGTACTAATGTGTTATAGGAGTTACAGTACAGGGAAAAAAGTTTAAAGAAAGCCTGTAGAAAGATACAAGTTAACTTCTCCTTAGGGTGTGTAAGGATAAAGCCAGGAGAACATAGCACGGATGAAAAAAAAAACTGTAATGATTTTTTTTTGTTAAATTATAAACTTTTCACCAAGGACAATCAAGAAATTACACTCAGAATCATCACGGAATGTATGAAATAGAAGGCAGAAGGTAGAGATGAGGCAGAAGAGCATTCCAGGCATGGGGAAAATGCCTGGAGCCAAGAGTTGATTGGTGTATGGCTACCAGTCACGGAATACTTAAGACTGCAAAGGCCAGAGAATAAGGATTATCCAAAGAATAACTGGGATGTGTACGGTGAGTAAAGGTAGGTTACAACAGTCAGTCTGTCAACAAGCATTTATTAAGTGCTTATTATGTTCAAGTGTTGTATTAAGCATTAAGAATAAAAAGAAAGGCAAAAACATTGCCCTTGCCCAGAAAGGAGCTCCCATACTGATGAAGGAGACCACATGTAAAATAGATACACACAAGATACATACAGAATATATGGGAAGTAATTTGGAAAAGGAAATGGCAAACCACTCTAGTATCTTTGCCAAGAAAACTCCATGAGGGGTCATGAAGAGTCATAAATGAATGAACTCAACAACAACAATCTCAGAAGTAAGGCACCAGAAGCAGAGGATAGGCAAAGGCCTCTTGCAGTTGCATTTGAGTTGAATCTTGAAGGGAGTCAGGGAAACTAAGAGGTGGTGGTGGAAAGGGATTCCATTCTAGGAATGTGGGATACGACATCCAATACAAAGGCACACAGTCCTAGTCACAGACCTAGAGTTGTATGCTAGGAACACCAATAATGCCAGTGGAGCTAGAATGTAGAGTGCTCAGAGAGGGATAAAGCGTAAGAAAAATGGAAAGTTAGAAGGCTTTACATGCAAAACAGAGGACTTTATATTTGATCTTGGAGTCAACAGGAGCTGAGTGGTGTTAATGACATGGTCAAACCTTTGCTTTAAGAAAATCACTTTGGCAGCTGAGTGAAAGATGGACTGGAGTGGATTTGAGGCAGGGAGATCAATTAAAAGGCTACTGGAATAGTCAAGGTGAAAGGTGACAAAAATTTGTAATAAGGCAGCGGCTATGAGGGCAGATGTGAAAACAGGGCAAGATCTCACAACAGATTGAATGTGTAGGGTGAAAGTGAGAAGTTGAGGATGAAACCAAGGTTTTGAACCTGAGTGATGTCCTTGACAATAACAGGAAAGTCAAGGAAAACAGAGTGTTCTGGAGGAAAGATAACGATTTCTGTTTTGGACAAGTTGAGCTAAGAGGCCTAAAGGAAGTTTAAGAAGTCATACTATGAATAAAAAAATGGAGTGGGAAGGAAGCATAATGAATGTCATTATGATGAAAAAAATCCAAAAAGGCGGATCCCCATATCCAAGAGGACATGAATAACAGTTGTACAGGATGGGCATACATGTATAGTTTCCCATCATGTATTAAAGTATCCAATGAGTGTGAAGGTGGACCAATGTTCCTTCTAAGCATCAGACATTAAAAACTTTAAAAAAAAAGCTGCATTAAATCTTAATGACCATTTTATAGTAGACCTTTATTATTGCTACTTTCGAAGTTTGATTATAGGATACCAATAATCATAGTTTTATTATTCTTTGTGCAATTAAAACAAATAGGATCAAAAACACTTTTGAATGTTGAAAAAGAAAATAATTTAAGCTCATTTTTATGTATATAAACATGCTCACCAATCCACCTCTCACCTGAATTTCCTTTCCCCACTTCTCCCTCTCATTTCAACCTGCTGCCCTACAAAAAAACAAGCTGCAACAGATATACTGCAGCATTTCTATTTTTAGTTAGTTAGGAGGCTTAAAATAGTGACTGCTAGCTGAGATAGGTCAATGGGATCTAGCTCTGAAGCTGAGCCATGAGAACAGCTGAACCTTATTGCAACAGAGCTAGGGCTTTCTGATCTTACATCATTCTACCTGCAGACATTTCTATTTTTGGCAATATTCTTTTACCTAAAGAATGACAGAGATACAGGTTAGTTTATAGGGAACTGTACAACTTTGAGCTTCAGCTACTATGCGGAATTCTGGACATATGCTACAGAATGGCTACTTTGGTACCACAGAACATACTATCCCTCTTAAATTTTAACAGGAAGACTATGTCCACTTTAAATAGATTTTGCTCTTTGGTCTACTTACAGTATACTGTTTACAACAGTATAAGAAAATAAAAGTGTCAGTTAACCCAAGTTCTAATTCTTAGATGCCCATGGAAATTGTAAGATTGTATTTTTGTCATTTTCATGCCACCTTTTTTACATTAAAAAGAAATAGCATTAAGAGAATTATAAAAGCCCATATTCAAATCATCACAGTAAATTATCAAATAATAATATATTTGTAGTTGCTTGTGCTTGAAAGGATTTTTCTATCTCCCTTTCAAAAAAAAAACACTCCAAAAAACCAACCATGAAGGAAACTTCATTTCTAGACCAAATTTTTAAAGTTTTTATAATTTCCATATCAAGACATCCATCCTTATTTCTCTTGACATTCTCCCAGTTATCTAGCTTCAAAACCTCATGATCATCTTTGACCTTTCACTCTGTCAGTTGCCAAGTTGTCAGTTGTTCTTTAGCAAAGTCTGACTCTTCTTTTCATTCACACTGCTGTCATTATCTCTTGTTTGTACTATTGTAAGAATCCATACTTCATGAAGATGAGAAATTAAAATTGTGAATATACGCCTTAATATGTCAATCTTCTGCTCAAGTAATTGGTTTTTTGAAGAAAATAGAAATGTTTAAATACTCTTCACAACCTGGTCGCAACTGACCCTTCCAGCCTTAATTCAAACTACTCTCTGACTCAATATATGCTCTAATCCAACCACCTTACTATTGTTGCCTGATTTCACCCTGCATGTGCCTACTGCCATACCAGCACAGGCCTTCTCCTCACTCCCCATTTATTGGATGTCTTCCTTTCTACTTCTCTGCCTGCTGACTTCTTTCTCTTCCTTTAAATTTAACATGACAAAACATTCTTATATTATTTTTAGCTTCATATCCCCAAATCTTAGCAGTGCCTGGTAGGCAGTAAACATAAACGTTTTTGACTAGGATCTCTACTTTGCTCTTAATTCTACTTTGTACACAAGCTATATCCTATCTTTTCCATTAGACCATACTATCCATGTATTTACTCAATGACAAAATTGTGTATCTATGTATTTCCAAACCCTAGCACAGTTTTGTGCAAATAGTATGCCAACAAATGTTTGCTAAATTAAAAACTGATGCTATAATATTATGTAAATAACTGAAAAATATTCAACTTTTAAGAAATAAGCTATGAACTGAGCTAGAGAATAGTGTCAGCTACTTCTAGGAAGCCAAAAAAACTAGTTAGTAAAGTGAAAAACTGGAAGTCTTGTGTAGTAGCTAAGACAGTAGTATTGCAGTAGGACACTGGGCTAGGAACCAGCAAGATCTGAGTTCAAATGTGGCCTCAGACACCTACTAGCTTTTGATTCTGGGCAAGCTATTTAACCTCTGTATGCCTCAGTTTTCCCATCTGTAAAATAAAGATAATAACAGCACCTACCTCCCTGTGTTGTGGTGAAGATCGAATGAGATAGTAATTGTAAAGTGCGTGGCACAGTGCCGGGCACATAAATGTTAGCTCATTACAAGTAGCATACTTCAGTTATACTGATGCAATGTGGTATTAGCAACATTTTACTTTCATATAATTTTGCCAGATAAGCCTCACCTATGATTTCCTGACAGTATCATCTTGCTTACTGGTTTGATTCCTCAGTGAAATCCAAAAATTCCTTTTTGTTTTATGTAAATGTTCATGGAAATCCATGGATATCCAATTCCCTCTTCCCTACCCTGCATATATTCAGTCTTCTGAGTTTAAATAGGTAATAACTTAAAGAACTCACTAACAGACTGTTTGTTTTTGTCTGTTTGTTTGATTATTTATTTGATAATGTGGGAGAACCATAACTGTGCTAGGCACTGGGTTGAGTGCTGGGGATACGGAGAAAGGCCCAAACAATCCTTGTTCTCAAGGAGCTTATAGTCTAATGGAGACATTATGTAAGTAAATAGGTGCATACAAGATACCTGGAGTCAGCAGGAGATAACCTTAGAGAGGAAGGCTTTAGTAGCTGGAAGAATTAAGAGAGCACTTTTGGAATTTAAGCTGAATCTTGAAGAAAGTCAGATGAGGCAGAGGTGGGGACAGCATTCTAGGCATGGTGGTAATTATAATGAGTAGTAGAATGCGTTGTGAGGAATAGCACATACATTAGTTTGGCTCAATTATTAAGTTAATAGAAGGGACTAAAATGTAAGGTCTGGAAAGATAGGAAAGAACTGGGTTGTAAAGAGCTTTAAATGATGAATTATCTTGTTTTGGGAGGTAAAAGGGAACCACTAGAATTTACTAGGGGATGGGAGGAAGGCGATGGGAACAGAATAGGACACATGGTCAGACCTACACTTTAGGAAAATGGTTTTGGTTCTTGAGTGAAGCATATATTGGAGTGGGGTGGAATTTGAAGCAGGGGGATCAATCAGGAAATTATTGTAATAGAGCAGGTGAGAAGAGATGAGAGCTTGAACTAAGGTGGTGGCTGTATAAATGAAGAGACAGGGACCTATATAAGAATTGTGATTAAGGTGAAAGGATATATGGAGTGAGTGTGAGGAGTTGAGGAAGGCACTGCAGTTGTGAACTAAGTGATGGTACCCTCAAGAATAAAAGGGAAGTTCAGAAGAGGAGTGGGCATCCAGGGAAATCGATCTCTTGTTGATTAATCTCTCTCTCCATATATGTATGTACATACACATACACACATAAGTATGTATATACACACATATATGCATGTGTATACATGTGTGTATAGTATATATATGTATGCACATATGTATATATATATGAAAGAGCCTACTATATACTAGTACTATGCTAGCTGCTGGGGATAAAAATGCCAAAAATGACTTCTGTTTTAGACATGTTGAGTTTAGGATGCCTCTGAGACTTCTAGTTTAAAATGTCCAACAGGCAGCTGGTGTTATGGGACTGGAGTTCAGGAAGGAAATGAGAGCTGGATATATCAATCATAGAGATATCTGAATCCATGGGAGCTGATGAGATTATCATCTGAGCTAATATAGAGAGAAAAGAGGGCCTAGGACAGAGCTTTTGGTGACACAGACAATTATCATACATGACATGTATGAATATCCAGCAAAGGAGATTGCAAAGAAGCAGGCAAACAGAGAAGAGGAGAACCAAGCGTTCTCAAATAAAGCCAAAGAAGAGAAAATATCCAGGAGGGAAATTTTGGCAAATGTTGCAGAGAGGCTAAGAAGAATGAATTTTGAGTAGAGGCCATTAGATCTGACAATTAAAACATCACTGGTAAATTTTTGAAGAGAGTAGTTTCAGTTGAATAAAATTGGAAATGAGGTTGTTTCTTGAGCAGTTCTTTATTTATCTTCAATTTCTAAGAACAACAATTTCAGTACAAAGCCTCAATTTAGGCTGGGTACAGAATTCCAGAAACCAACAGTATGAGGGTGGCTTTAGGTGCTCCAACAGACTAGATTAAATGATTAAAACCCAGTTTTACCTAGATCAGGGGTCCATGAACTTGTCTGCTTAATATTTTGATAACTGTAATCTTACATATTTTATGAATTTAAAAACATTATTCTGAGAAGCGGTACACAGGATTCACCAGATTATCCATGACACAAAGAAGGCTAAGAACTCCTGATCTAGGGCATCTCCTTGAAAGAAGTTAGTAGATAGGAAACAAGTGACCAATGAATATTTTTATTCATTAGAGCTCAAGTTAATGGGCTCCTAAGGACCTGTAAACAGTCTTTATTTAAAGTTACATTTGGAAGAACATTTAAATAAACTGTATTTGCAACTAAAAAAGCAACCCAACTAATCAAAAAACCCCAATGAAACACAAGAATAGAAATTCTAAAAAACCAAAGAAAAGAAAAACAAAAATATCACTGATTTGATGTGGATGCAAAGGTGCCCTAAGAGGTTAATATTAAGGGTTGCTTTTTCAGTACCTTGTGAGGCCCCTCCTGAGCCTAAAGTTTCTTCCCCATATCTTGCAATAACACAAAGTTTTCCCCTCATACTGGACCACAAAATTCCTTGTTTCCCTCATCCTCGGTCATAAACTTTCCCATCTCCCTTATCTTGCCTTTATTAAAAAAAACAAAACAAAACAAAAACAGAAACCAAGACTCGGTTCCTCTGTAAATTGTTAATCCTTCTTCCAGGGCTAGCCTACTGTATTTGTGTCCATAAAGCTCCCCTTGGTTAGAAGAATATTGTCTAAGTGAATTCTTTCACACCTGAACCAACTTTACCAACTCTATACCTCATCAGTATCGATAAATAAAACTAGGCATTTTAAAAAAATGCATATAGAGCGGGTTATGAAACCTCATCCCAGCACTAGGACAAACAAGAGCTCTTTTGTCAAACAACTCTGTAGTGATTAAAGTCAGGACTTGCTGAGTCCCTATAGCAGTTGTAAAGAGCTCAACTATTGATACTAGTGCTTAGTCTTGTGGAAAATCTCATTGTAAGTACCAGGAGATTAATAAAATCCACTGCCACCTGCTACTAACAATAGTGTCCTATCTCAAAGGAATTATAAGACATGGGAATTTAACAATGAAAATGGACAATGTATAATTTAATATAATTTAAATTCAAACAAAGCAAATTATTTTTTTGCAGTGCCATAATGCCATTTCCTTTAATATAACATAAGAAAGTCTTTTTTGTTTAGCAATTTCTAGAGTTTTGGTCTGATTGTCCTAACCTGTGCCCTTAAGGACAAATGAATATAGTAAATCCACTAAGATTAAAATGTTAGCCACAGTATACAGACTAACAGGAATATTTTCAAAAAATGACTATAGAGCTAAATTCTCTTTAGGAACACTCATTTGCCTTGTAAAACAAACAAATAAAAAAAAAACCTTAACTAATTCTCTCATCTGAAATGTTTTTGTTGGCATTTGGTTTTCTTGTGGAAAGAACTTTCAGATATATAGAAGAAGATGATATTTCTACATGGCCTGGAGAAAAAGAGGTAAGGTGATGTAGAGTGCTGGACTGTGACAATTAAACAATATGACATTTATATAGCATTTTAAAGTTCATAAAATGCTTTTCACAATTTCTCTGGGGCTTAGTATATAGCTTTTTATAATCATTGCTGAGAACCAATTAAATGTAAAGTATTATTATTTTATTTTACTCTTTTCTCTTCAATAATATTGATGGAATATTCCATCAATAATATTGATGGAAAAATAATTATATTATTTTACTCTTTTCTCTTCAATAACTTTGCTGTATTATTCCTGAATAAATGAGAATCTATTTTTCTTATTAAGATAAGCATATCCACAAATATACCTTGTTATCACCTTGGTAATTTCTATGATTGACTAGTTTTCTAGATAAGAGGTATCAAATATATTACAGCAAAATTGCTGAGTGCTGCTGGAATCAGATTAAAATTGGGAAATGTTTAACAAAATAAATAAATATAGATAGATGATAGATAACATGATGTTTTCGATTTAACACCAGCGTTCTAAATCATGGAAAATATCCCATGATATTGCAGAATTCTAGAGAAAAAATTCCGGTGTACCAAGGGCTCTGCTGCTATTAACATATGATTTTTATTTCAAGAGTCAAAAGGTAACACCTAGTTGTATGAAATCCATGTAATTTTTCTGTGGTTAGTTTATTTGAACAAAAAAGTAAGATATCTGTAAACTGATGCTAAAATTACACAAATGAAATCTTTTATTGTGGTAATATTCTTAAACTTTAGTTGAAGCGATCTACTTTGTGTTTTTCAAAAGACTTAATATTATCTACAGAGGGTTAGGAGAATGACGGTTGTAGGGTAGACCCTATAAACTAGTCAGCTAATGATCCTACCAGCTGGAGAGTTCTGTTCTACTCATTAACTTTGTTGGTTGGTAAACTTTAATAAGCATCTCTGCAATTCTTTGTATTTCACAAATGGCTTTTAATACTTATCATACTATATTTGTATATGCATACTACATGTACTGAGATGAAAAACATTTTCTATTTTCAGACAGTATAAAACATTCTTCCTACCTGGACCAAGCAGCGGAGATCGATTGAGCTGAGTGCTTGACTGGTGTGATGGCAGATTTTCAACCATGTTTGTGTTGCTATTGGTGGTGGTGGTGGTGGTAGTGGTATTGGTTGCGGTACTGCTCTGGATTACAGGATTGTTTCTATCCCACATGTTTACAGTTTTATTGTTGTAATTGCTTGGGTCACCCCAAGCTGAGGTACCATCATCGATTTCCATCTTACGTCGAATGGAGGGAGGAGAAGGTTCTTCCCAACCTGTAGCCTCGCTAATGTCCTTCTGTTTGGCTGGCATTGGCCCACCAACCCATCCTGATCCAGTCTGTTTAACAGAAGCAGCTCCTCCCCAGTTACTCACATTGTTGTCTTGAGGTTTATTAGACCAGTTTTGCTGGGGACCAGGTTTTAAAGACTCCCCCCAATTTGTACCTGGATTAACTTTAGCATTTGTGCCACTACCCCATCCACTGGTCCCAGATCTTGTATCATTCCAACCAGAACCTGATCGATTATTGTCAGTATCCCATCCTGATCCATTCTTTTTTCCATCATTCAAATTTCCAAGGACAGACGACGAATCTGTCCAATCTCCCCCCCCCGAAGTCCAGCCTGGATTAGACTTTTGTCCATCTCCCCAGTTTTGAGATTTGGGTTTCTGAGGTTCACCCCAGGTAGGTGATTTGTCCCCCTGATTTACAGTCCCACTCCAAGCATGGCCACTTTTGGCAGCAGCATTATTGACAGCAGTAGAGCTTATTGAGTCCCCCCAACCCCCGAGGCCATTTGGTGCCTTGTTGTTGTTGTCTCCCCAACCTGTATTTGCTGGAACAGCAGCAGAGGGTGAGTTGCCCCACCCAGATACTGAAGAGGTATTTGTACTGTTCATGATGGACCCATCATTCTTCCCCCCTGAGTTTGAAGGCTGAGTAGTTGCACAACCCCAGGCCTCCGTCCCATTGTCATTTTTTCGCTCAGACCTAGGGGATTCCTCAAATTCCCAGGCAGTGTTTTGCTTTACAGGAGTCTGTCCCCAACCAGTATTGGACAGTACTCTTGGGTCAAGATCATTCCTTGGCAACTGGACTTGCCCTTGGTCTATAATTCCTTTATCTCTCCGTCGGCTCTCTCCAGCTCCTTCCCTCCCAGTGTTTCCTTCATTTTGACTTCCAGAACTGTCATTACTTCCTTCACTTGTTGCAGCGCCAGAAGTGCCAGCTTTGGCCCAAGAGTTTAGTTGTTCATTGCCCTGTTGTATGGCAGGATTCTGGTTGGTAACACTAGGGTTATCCCACCCCATCGTTCCTTTCCCATTGATGTCATTATTGGAATGCTGGTTTGGGGGCTTTCCCCATTCCCCATTCACACCACTTGAGGTGCTACGGCTGGGGTGGCCCCAAGCTCCAGAATGCATATTACCAACACCATTGCTGCCATTGCCCCTTCCCCAGGCGAGAACTCCAGGACCAGCGGGAGGCCCTGAATCCCATGCATTTGCTCCATTCCCTTCCTTCTGCACAGCTGGATCTATTCTGCTGGATCCATTTTGTTTAGCACTTAATGCTGAGTTCACAGTGTCTCCATTCCCCTGACTGAACCCAGAATTATTATTTCCTGTGGCAGGATTACCTGGGGACATCCCCCACACTGAACTGCTAATTCCTTCACCACTGCCCCCACTGACTTGAGAAACTGATGATCCATTAGCACCTGGAAGGCCTTGCAGATGGGGTGGGATGATGGCCCCTATACCAACAGCCATCCCCCAATTCGGCAGTCCATTCGTCTGCATTGCATTGATAGAGTTTGGTGAAGAGTTCATAGGGTTAGTGTTATTTGGTCCATCAGTGTTAAGGTTCTGAGGTTGTACGCTGAAAGACACATTCTGAGAAGTGGACGTTTGTGGTTCTGTGCTCTCTTGAGGCAGCAAGTTTCCCCAAGCACCTAAAGTGCCTGATGGGTTCCCATTCTGGTTGCCCATATTTTGACCTATGGCACTGACCGGACTGCAAATACTGGAAGGGTTGCCTGTTGCCACAGTTCCTTCATGTCCAAGTACAGGCCAGGCGGCTGGGTTGGCATTAGGATTAAGGTTCAGATTAATGCCAGCATTTGAGTTGGAAGTAGCCCAGCAGTTCTGACTTCTACTATCCCCAATCATGTTGTCCATTTTTCCATCCCCACTGCTGATGGAGCAGTGAGGGAGATTCGAGCTGGAGCCTGTGGTCACACCCCACACTCTGGATGAGTTTCCATTGCCGTTTGCTCCGCCTGCTCCAAGGGCGCTCTGATTACAAGTGCTTTGGACTAGTGCTCCGTTTGCGCCATTATTGCCATTATTTTTCTTAGTATGTCCAGTGAAGTTGCCGTGGGCACTCCCTGTAGCCATGCTACTGTTCTCTGGGCCACAGCTGGAGGCAGAGTCAATGTCTGTAGTACATTCTGAAGCAGATTCGGTCTCAGTTAGTGTAATGGAAGGCCACGCCTCCTTGTCAGTCCTATCTATTATCACTTTATCCCAGGTGCAGTTGGTTTCACTTCTAAAAGTAGGCTGCTGTCCCCAGTGGGAATTTTCATAATGGTCTACCAATCCACTGTGACTGAGATCTGAAAAAGATTAAATAAGATTCAAAATGAGGCTTCTTTGATGACACCAGTAAACCAACTTTTGTTATCTGTTGAGGGGACTTCTGAATTTCTGATATTTAGATTTTTGATTATGAATGACAAATGCTATAAATCAGTGATTTCTAACCTAAGTAAAAAGATTGTTTTTAAAGGAAAAAAATCTTATGATGTCCCTTTCCCAAAGTAGTAGTTTATCCTACTTGTTGTAACCACAGAGAAAAACATGATAAAAAGTTACTATAACAATAGCAAATGTTTATATAGCATTTACATTGTGCCAAGTACTGTGCTAAGTGATAATACAATGATTATTCCGGTGGTAGCCATTACTACCCCCATTTTACTGATTAAGAAACTGAAGCAAGCAGAGGTTAAGTGACTTACCTAAGCTCACACAGCTATCTAAGGTCACATATGAACTCAGGTGTCCTGTACTAGGACTATACTAGTACTGTGCATAGTACTAGTGAACTATGAATTTAGTAAGTCTTTTGAATGCATATGTATTTTATCGTATTCAATAGTACCTATGTAAATTTGTAAAATAATATGTGAGAGATATTACTCAGTCTACAGAGGGTGAGTTTGCTTATTTTTAATGAGTCAGATGACACAGATCCTTGCAGTAACTCCATAGCCCTTAGGTTGAAAACGAATACTGTATATCTCTTAATGAAAGTCTTCTAGACTTGTTCTACACTGTGACCATGTAACTGCTTGTTACAACCTGTGACTTAAGACTGCTAATTTCTGTACTGAAAGGCAGTGTTGCACAATGGATACGACACTGGCCTCAGTGTCAGGAAGGCTTCAGTTCCAGCCCTGTTTATGATACCTAATGGCTGTGTGACCCTACACAAGTCACAGAGAACCTCTCAGGACCTTTGACAACTCTGAAAGATTACATGCTGCAGAGCAACTACAGATTTGCACTGATTGAGGGAATTTTTTGAATTAATGAAATCACATATCAGGTAAAAAAAATTTCCCTCGTTTTATATTACTTTTCTCAGGTTGTACAAAAGTTCTTTGTTTTTTCTGGTTAATTGTTAATTATCAGACATCAATCAATTACCAAAAATCCCTCAGGGCAGGGACTCCTTTTTACCTCTGTATCCTTAGTGTCTTGAAGGGAAGAAAAAGGGAATAAGTACTGGTGCTTTACAAATATTACTTTGTTTGATCCTCATAACAACTCTTTAAGGTAGGTGCTGTTATTATATTCATTTTACAGTTGAGGAAACTGAGGCAAACAGAAATTATGTTACTTGCCCAGGATCACACAGCTAGTAAGTGTCTGAGGGCCAGATTTGAACTCCAGGACCAGCTCTCTATCCACTGTGCATTTAATATTTGCTGTGCATTCAAGAACTATGATTAAAAATATTAAGCAATATTGGTATCTTTAAGACAGATGCATAGCCAGAGCTACTCGACAAAGTTTTTATTACTTTTATCTGACTTAATTAGTAATTGTTTAGTCTATTTGACAATATAGTCTGGTCTCACCGGTAGAAACAGTGAATCCCCCCTTGAAGTACTTGCATTATTTGAATTCCAAAAGCACATTTCCATAGGTCTGGAACCAATGATCACATTTTACATAATTATACAATCTGTACAATGTAAATACAAATACATTTTATCCTTCTAGAGAATTCATCATTCACATTAATCAAAAACTTGGCTGTATTTTTTTAATATTTATATACATTTTAGTTTTAGTTTTAGTTTGCAACACATGGTTCTACATAATTTTGAGGTCCAGATTTTCTTCCTTCCCTCCCCAAGATGGCATGGAATCCCATATAACTTCCATGTATAACTTGGCATTGAGTTAATTTACACACTAGTGAAGTTGTGGAGAAGAATTATGATCAATGGAATGAATCATGAGAAAGAAGAAACAGAACTAAAAAAAAACCACAACCCAACAACGAATACCAAAGAGAGAAAAAAAAAGGGGGAGGAGGGGAGAAAAAGGCAAGCATGAAGTGTGCCTCGATCTGCATTCATACTTCATATTCTTTCTCTGTATGTAGATAGCACTCTCCATCGTGAGTC
>CM053626.1:159729359-159740259 GCA_028646595.1 Phalanger gymnotis | reverse complement strand
AATAGTATTCCATTACCTTCATATACCAAAATCCCAAAATTTATTCTGAGTAATCTACATACTTTAATCTTCTCTAACCTTCCAATAAGTCACTCCTGAAGTGTGGCTCTACCAGGGCCACATCAAGGAAAGACGTTAGATTCCTTGGCCTACTGATTCTAAACTCTGTGGTTTTATCGTTAAGATAGAAAAAGAATTTATTAAGCACTTATTATGTGCCAGGCATTGTGCTAAGTATACAAATTAAAAGCACATGAGCTTATTCATCAAAATAAACCATTTTGTTCTAGCAAGAACCATACACCTTCTACTAAATGCAGTTTTCTATTTACAAGGCTGTTTCCAGACTCAGCTCAAATGTCAACTGCCCCCTTCCCTGTCACCACCCCTAGTTGCTAGAGCAGCTAGATAATTGATGTTGATACTGTTATCTTGCATATACTCTGTATGTATCTTGTACATACATATTTATGTGCATGTTATAAGTTCCTTGAAGGTAGGGGCTATTTCTGATTTTTGATTAGGACATATATAGTTAATATGATACTGGAAGGTCCTCTTAGATACCTACTTTGGTGCATCATGGTCTACTAGTGGCTAAATAAAGGGTGAATCAGGAGTTTCTTATAGTCCTAGTGGGATGACTATTCCTTAAACATACTTTAATTAAACTGACTTTACGAGCCTGACAATGATAGATGAGATGTACACAAACCTGACTTGGAATCTCAGAATGTTAAACCTAGAAGTCTTAGAAATGATTTAAATCAACATTTTCATTTTATGAAGGGGCACTGAGGCCAAGACAGTTTAAGTTACTTGGCAATACTTACAGAGATAATAAATAATGTAGATAATGATTAATACTCAGGACACCTGACACCCAGTTCAGTAGTCATTTGGTAGCTTAAGTATGTCAATCAAGTATAAAAAGGGCCCAGAATGACAATTCCAAGCAACATTCTAATTTTTTAATTCTAATTCTAAATTTCTAAATTTCTGTAGTAAACAAGATTTAGCTGTTCTTAGAAGACCAAGGTGCTTCTTGAAACTCTAAAGCACAAGTCATTCTGTGAGTGGATTTATAAAATAATCTTTATTCCATGGGAGTCTACTCAGGTGATTGGATAGGAACAGGAGAAATATCATATACAATAAATCCTTGACTTCAAAGAGATCTGGGTACAGCACCATATTTTGATAAAATACGGAGAAAGGTCTAACTCAAATGGAGCCTGTGGTACAATTCATGTTCCTGCAACAATCATGCTCTAACTGTAGCTATCCAGAAAAACCAGGGTTTTAAAGGAAAATAAAGAAAAAAAGCTCAGTGAAAGAGGAAATACTATGAGGTAACCTCAACCCCTCTATTCTGCTTCTATAAAGGTGGGAGATACTATTATTGCTACTCTTCCTCATAACAGAGGCTCATATTTATATGACTTGTTTGTTTATAAAATGCTTTTTATAAAACTTTGTGAAGAATGTAGCTTAACTATTACTCCCTCGATTTTAAGAATGAGGAAAAAGATTGCCCATGGCTAGGAAGACCTGTGACTCCAAGTCCAGGGGTGTTTCCACTACAGAAGACTGCCAGTGGGTTTTGACTTCCAAAGAACAAACATCTGTGGGCTTCGGGCAGGTAATATGATAAAAGACTGAAAAAAAATCACTTTACTCCAGGCTCAAAGATCACTAGCCCTATTCACTGGTCTTGTACGTGCTGATTTTCTGATCTCAGATACTGACTCCCTAAAACAAAGGTACCAATCTCATGTTTTGTGTCTTGGCTAACACTCCCAAGTTTGATAGTTTCCTCAATCATGTTCTAGTATAACAGGGGCCCTGATGCCCATTTGTTGAATTTAATTCAGTTCAACAACCATTTATTGATGCCTTACTGTGTGCCAGGCATAAGGACACAAAGGCAAAAATGACATGTGCTAGAGAGGGAAAACAAAATGTAAACAAAGTGATTTCAGGGTGTTGGGGGGGGAACTCATTGATAACCGAGGTGGAGATGAGGAAAGATGAGGTGGTACTAGGAAAGAGATAGTTATTCCAAGAGGCAAAAAGGGAAGGAAATCATTCCAGGCATAGGAGAAAAATACAACATATACAGAGGACAGCAAGTTGGCCAGTTCAGCTGGAAGTGTGTGTGTGTGTGTGTGTGTGTGTGTGTGTGTGTGTGTGATAACATTAAACAAGTCTGGAAAGACAGTTTGATGCCAGATTATGAAGGGCTTTAAATGCCAAATGGAAGGGTTTGTATTTCACCCTATAAACAACAGAGAGCCACTGAGGCTTTTTGAGCATGACAGTAACATGGTCATACTTGTGCTTTATCAGTTTGGCAGCTAAATGGAAGATGGACTGGAGAGGGGGGAGAGACTGGAGACCAATTAAGAGACTTCTGGTCTCAGCTATAATCTCATCTTCTGCAAGAAGACTTTCTCTTGTCCTCCTTAAACTTAGTGCCTTCCCTCCAAGATTACCCCTGATTTATCCTTTATAGATCTTTTATACATAGTTGTTTGCATGTTGTCTCTTCCATAGACTGTGAACCCCTTGAGAACAGGAATGGGGTTGTTTCTTGTTTTGTGGGCACCTTTCTTTGTATAACTTAAGTATACAGTATACAGTGCTTAGTAGAGTAGTACCTGATAAATTCTTAATGCCGATCACCACATTCTAGGTTGGAGGTGATGAGGGCCTGAACTCTGGTGGTTGTGGTGTGAGTAGAGAGAAGGGAATGAATTTAAGATACGAGGTTGGAATGAACAAGACTTGGCAATTGTTTGGGTATGAAGAAGAAGAAAGGGTTGAGGATGATCCTAAGGTTATGAATGTGGGTAATTGGAAAGATGGTGAAATCTTTGACAGAAATAAGGAAGTTAGGAAGAAGCATAAGTTTAGGGGGAAAGACGAGTTCTGTTTTAGATATACTGAATTTGAGATTCCCATGGGTCATTAAAGTGTAGAAGTACAGTAGGCTGGTGGTGAGGGGGGACCAGAGTTTAGGAGAGATACTAGGACAGGGTATCTAGATGTAGGAGTCATCTGCATATTGTGATGAGATTACCAAGATGTAGATGGAGAAGACACTAGGAAAGACCCTTGAATATTTGATGACTACAGAAGGCTGATTTGGAATGAGGAAGAGCTCGGGTTCAAATCCAGTTTCTTGGTGCCTCAGACAACTGTAAGACTCTAAATTGGCAGTCTGCAAGTGTTGTGGGAGATTCTACATACTCTTTGTGTCCCCTAAAGTAAATAAATCACAGGTCCAGACCACCTGCTGCACTTATCCCACTCATCTTAAAAACAAAAACAAATTCTACTCCCCCCATCCCCAACCCATACATGTTCTTCATTTTGGTTGTTAAATCATCTGAGAGATCTTAATCTATTTGTATAAAAAGTTCATTTACTAGAGTCAAACCCTATTAATGGGAGCTTTGTTTAAAAAAAAAAAACAACTGCATAAAGTGAACTATTCCATCCAGCTGCTCTATAACTCAAAAGGAAAAGAATGGGGTGTGGGAGGAGATCTTGATATTTTAAAAACTTTTAGCCTAAAACTTGTGTAAATTCAAACTTAATGCCCCACTGGCTGCCCTACATTCTCTTAATAGGAAACTGAATCCCCCAAATTTCACCTCCAATCAATCACATTACCTCTTCAGTGTACTGCTCTGACACTGTGCTGACAGTCCCTCAATGAGCTAAGGGGACAGGGAAGTACAGGGACGATAAAGCGTGCAGATTTTACTAGATAAACCAATTTCTGCTTGTGGTTCAGCTTCTGTTTGCATTTCAACCTGGCAGGAATGTGCTAACAACCAATTAAAGGCAACTGATTATATTCAAATATTATAACAAAGTAGGAAAATCTTCCCAAATAAATTAGGCATCTTTAAGGAGCTCTAGTGAAAGGCGGTTGAAGAGTGGATAACCATGACAGCATAAAAGAAGGACCACTGGATATTTAGAGCTAAGAGTAAAATAAGAGGCAGTTCCCGTGGAAGAGGAAGGTGGACCACCTCAAGAGAAAGTAGTTTCTTGAGTTCCAAATAATAATGATGTAGACTCACAAGTGCCATCAGACAAAAGAATACCTGGGGCAAGAAGAGAGGAATAGTGGTTACTATAAGTTACTATAAGTGAGTTACCACTTGCTGAGAAGGCTGGAAACAACTATTTATTGACTTAATAAATAGAGAGATATACCCCATAGGGCAATATCATTGCACTGCAAGAAATGATACATACTAGGAATTCTGAGAAATATGGAAATACTTGCATGAACTAATAAAGAGTGAAAAGTAAAAACATGACAAATAACAATAATGCAAATGAAAAAACTAAAAGTTGACTCAGATTAAATACAAAGACCAATAATACAGTGTTTCTAGAGGATGGTTAATGAAATACATCTCCTGATTATGAAATATTCCTATTTCTCTATGTAAAGGGGGAGATACTAGCAATGGCAAATGTCATATATTCTATGTCAAAGATGCATATTAGTTTCACTTAATTACTTTGGTTAGAAGAGAGGCTAATTCTATGGGTAGACAGTATACACAGTTCCTGCCTGCCTCCCTCTCTATTGCCCACTAATATAATACTAGACTGCAGTGAGGCATTCTATAGAGAATGAAGGAGTTAAGGTCTCCTGTTAGGCCACGACTGTTTTCAAGTTTGTAGGTACTGTTTTCAGTTTATGGCACTATATTTTAGGAAAGACAAAAAACAGAAGAGGGTGACCAGGATTGAAGAGGAATGGAGCTCTGGGCCCTCTTCTCTTCTCCCTCTAAACTACTTCACTTGGTGATCTCATCAAGTCCCATGGATTTCATTACCATCTCTATGTTGATGATTCTCAAATGTACCTTTCCTAACCCTAGCCTCTCTGCTGACTTCTAATCTCGCATTTCTAACTGCCTTTTAGATATTCTGAAAACTGCATCTTTAGTATACATGTGAAACTCAAATGTCCCAAATAGTTCATTATTCCCCCCTCCGGCCTTCTCCTTCTCCTACCTACCTTTATTATTATAGAGGGCAACCCCATCCTCTTAGTCCCTCAGGTTCACAACCTAGAAGTCACCCTGAATTTCCCACCATCTCTCAACATCCATATTCAATCTGTTGCCAAGGCCTGTCAATCTCAACTATGCAACATTTCTAGGATAAACCATTCTCTCTTCTGACACTGCCACCACTCTAGTGTAGGCCTTCATCACCTAACACCTTGCTTACTGCAATAGCCTGCTGGTGAGTTTACCTGCCTCAAGTGTCTTCCCCATTCCAATCCATCCTATATTCAGCTACTACAGTGATTTTCCTAAAACACAAGTTGATCCCGTCACTCCCCAACTCAAATAACTTCAGTGGCTTCCTCTTGCCTCCAGGAGCAAATACAAAATGCTATTTGGCATTCAAAGCCCTTCATAACCTAGTCCCCTCCTAACTTTTTTAGTCTTTTTATACCTTACTCCCCAGCAGGTACTCTTCAATTCAGTGACACTGGCTTTCTGGCTGTTCCATGAAGAAGACACTCCATCTCTTGGCTCTGGACATTCTCTCTGGCTGCCCACATGCCTGGAACTCTCTCCCTCCTCAACCCTTACTACCTATGTCCCTGGCTTCCTTTAAGTCCCAACAAAATGAATTCCAGTGCTTTCTCTCTTTTTATAATTTCCTATCTTATATATAGCTTGTTTTTGTATATATTTGCTTGCATGTTGTCTCCCCCATTAGATTTTCAAGCTTCTTGAAATCAGGGACTAAAATTTACCTCTTTTTGTATGCCCAGTGCTTAGCACAGTGCCTGGTACATAGTAGGCACCTAATAAATGTTGATTGATTGACTGATAGGATAATGGTTGAATTAGGAATATTCTAGAGAAAAGAGAATTTAGGGAGATTATGATAGTTCCTTTCAGATACTGGAAGACCTGCCAATGCAGAAGAAAGGTCAAATGTGCTTTGCCTAGTCCCACAGTCACAACTAGGCGCTGATCAGAAATAGGTGGTAGTTGAAGGGGGCAATTTCAGTTCCATTTGATGAAAAACTTCCCAATAATTACAACCGTTTCAAAGTGGAATTGGGAGTTTCAATGAGTTCTTCATCACTGGTGATCTTCAAACTGAAGCTGGATGAACATTTGTCCGGGATGATGGTGTTGGGATTATTTGGGAGGTCTTTGGGACTAGATGACTTCTAAGATTTCTTAGATTCTGTAGAAATTAATTACACTTTTCCCAACTGTAGGCATTCTTTTTCTTTTTTTAAGTCATGTCTAACCTCAACTGACTTATCTCTGGATATAATTTTCTTTTTAAAAAAAAGGTGATATTTTGTTTTGACATACTTTCCTCCAAACATGTCCAAACTACTCTAA
This sequence comes from Phalanger gymnotis, assembly GCA_028646595.1. NCBI lineage: Eukaryota > Metazoa > Chordata > Mammalia > Diprotodontia > Phalangeridae > Phalanger > Phalanger gymnotis. The sequence goes on along the minus strand of CM053626.1, from coordinate 159,733,849 downwards.
AGAACATTTTTCAGAAACTTTTCATTTACATGTTTGGAGACATTGTATGTATTGCTCTGGTTTCTATACTCTGCATCTTTGCACATGAGTCAATCGAAGTACTTCTTAATTCTCTATATTTCATCACTTGTGGTAATAATTTCATTCATATGCCAAAGTTTATTTAGCAATTATCCAATTATTGAACATATCATCTCCAGCTTTTTGTTATTACAAAGTCTATCTTGGATAAGTGGTTCAGTAAACAGAAAACTTGGGTTCAAATCTTAGCTATGTGACCCTGGGAAAATCACTTATCCACTGTCAGCCACAGTTTTCACATCTGCAAAATGGGGACAATAATAGCACCTACCTCTGAGGTTGTTGTGAGGATCAAATGAGACAAATTTTAATATACTTAACATACATTTGTTTTATTTTATTTTTATAATTATTTCATAATCATAATAATCATATAATATATACTATACCAAGGCTGTCCAAAATGCGGCCTGTGGGCTGCCTGCAGTGTAGGAAGGAAGGCTATACCAAAATAAAAAATATTAAGGAAAATAATGAAAAAATGAGAAGGGAAAAAATGAAAAAAGTGGATGTCATTCTTATCTCAAACTATATCAGCAACTATCATAATTATCTGATACTGGGTAAAAAAATGAAATGTTGGTTAGTGAAGACTAGATTAGAAAGATTTAACATTTACTAAATCTAGGAATACTACTAGAAAAGGACATCATTATTGAGCAACTGTTGAGGAAACTGGAAAATAGTCCAGTGAAAAATAGATTTCAAATAGCATTTTATACCAAATATAAAAATAAAATACAAATTGTTAAATTTTAAATTATAACAAAGAAAAACAGTTGTGAAAACAATTAATATAGAGATAGTGTCTGAGAATATAAGCAATATTCCACTTTTGTAGCTCTTGTCTGTTTACTCAAAGGATGGAGGTATGTTTCATTATTTGTTCCCTGGGATCTAGATTCCAGAGAAATAATTACATAGTATAATTACTTAAGAATTTGGCTTCATTTTAGTATTTCCTCCCTAGTCCTCCCAATTACATTGCTATAATCATTGTGTATATTGGTCTTCTGGGCCTAATTGCTTCATTCTGCATCAATTCACACAAATCTTTCCCATGTTTCTTTGAATCTCCCATTCATAATTTCATACTGCACAATATTCCATTATATCCATATACAGTTTTATGAGCCATTCAACAACTGATGGGCAACCACTTTGTTTCCAGCACTTTGCTCTGATAAAAAGGGTTGCTTAAGCAATGCTTGTAAGGAAAAATCACTCTTCTCACATATGGATGCTAAAGAAAAGGATAGGTATACATTTGTTCTAAATTGAATCTGAAATATGTCTAACATCTACTGAAAAGGCTAGGATAGAGGAAAACTTCTATCTCAATTTTATATTTTGTTTTAAGGTTTTCAAAGTGCATTACATGCGCAGGATGACACAGCTAGTATTTACCTGATATAGATTTCAAACACAGGTCTTCTAGACTTTAAGTTCAGTATTCTATACACTGTATCATGCTGTTTCTCAGCTAGTTATTTAGAGGCCTTGTTTTCAGCCTCAACTGATAGATAATCAACAAAAGGAGGTGCAAATAGTATGATGGCACTGGGGCCTAGCACAATTTAGGCAGAACTCCTGACACTTGCAACTGGTAGAGCTGCATCATCTAAGGGTCTTGTAGTCTTTCAACTTTTCTGTAGCATTTGATACTGCTGATTACCTCTTCCTTTTTATAGTCTCTCTTCCCTAGGCTTTGGGGACATTGCTCTCTCTTACTTCTCTATCTACCTTTCTGATTGTTCTTTTAAATATATTTCACCTAGGTAGGAAAGGTTTGAAGAAATGTGAATCTTTCCTTTTACATTATTCCAAAAGCTACTTTAGTATTAATCTATGGTTGCTTTTGAAAAAAAAAATAGCATGATATAAGAATACTGTTTCTTTTTCATTCATCTACCCCTTTAATGTGAGCATTTCCCAGGGCTCTGTTCTTGGCTTTCTCCTCCCATAACTCTCTACTCACTCCTTTGGCAAATACTGGCTACTATAATCGGCAAATTTCTATCTCCAGCCTTCACCTCCAGGCTTGTATTGCATTTCTGATTGCCTTCTGGGCATCAGTCCCTGCCAATCAGACATGTTCATTAAATAATTAATTTCCCTTTTGTAATGGGGATTGCTCTCCATGGAGTGTGCACTGGATTGCCTGGGGCACTTTGGAGAAATGTGCTTATTACTGAAGGACTTGACACTACAGGATGATGTAGCAAACTTGGAGTGGTTTCTGGGCCTGTGACAAATTGGTAAGATAGGACTGGCCAATCAGCTAGGAGGAGTGGCCCATTCAACTCACCTTAAAAATGGAGTGACTTTAATAGTGGGACTTCCTGTGATGGTTTGGGGGGCGGGGAATGGCCTTTCTCCAGGGCAGAAAGGTAGCTGCGATTACATGACAGTTAGATCATGGGCCCCAGGACTACCTTGTTTGTTTTATGTTTCTTTGCCTGATTATGGGTAACTCAATAGTAAATCCAAGGTGGATATATCCAGCAGTGAGTTCGAGCAGGCAAGACAGCCTGCACAGTCTACAACCATTTGATTTCTAGCTTCTAGATTCTCAAAGCATAGCCAACTTCTAACACCACTAAATATGTTATGGTGGTATATATATTTATTTTTCTGTTTCTCCCTGTGTGCTTTAACTTATCTTTTCTCTAAGATTTTTTGGTCTTGCTTACATCAATCTTATTTGACACTTGAAATAAACAATTGTAATGAAAATAAAACGTAAAAACCTATCTTTGCCATCTGACATCTCTTTCCACAAGAACAAGAACTGTATTTTTCTTAAAATAGGTGGCAAATTATAGCTATCAGAAAAATAATAATAAATCTGCATATTTTAGAACCAGGCGATTACATATCATAAGATTGAACACAATAGATCAATTTCTTACAACTGTAAAGCTCAAATTCAGATACAGCTCAGCTCGCCTGTTTGACCCGTCCATTCTTTTATGGACCATTGCTCGGGATCACAAAACATCTATTTAATTAGTTATTTTGATATTTTCTGCACAAGAGAAAAGAGTACCAGGTCACAGCTAAGATAAAAAAATACTAGCTTTCATCTCAAAAAACAGGTATATTAAAAGATCAGTGTGAATGACTTGTAAGGATCGGGACCTGTGATTTCAAAGGTTAAGAAACTCCCTGGTGAATAAACTCTCAGTCTGTATCTTCTCTGAAACTTTTGCCTAGAATACAGAGAGGTTAAATGACTAGCTAGGGTCATATAGCCAATATGTACCAGAGGCAGGACTTAAACCCAGGTTTTCCTTGCTCTGAGGATGACTTTTTATCCACTACTTCTTATGAAGCTTATTCTCCCCACCTTTCCCTCCTCCTCCCAAAAAAGTCCCTCAATGGAACTCAGAATTTTATATTTAATACAAAGCCCCAAATTGACATGAATCCTTACTATCTGTGTGACCTTGGGCCCCAGTTCCTCATCTGTAAAATGAGAGGTTTGAATTAGATCGTTTGAGAGGTCTCTTACAGCTCTAGATCTACGGTTCTTACAATTATATAATAAGTATCTTAGCATAAAACATATATACCCTATATAAGGCCATTTATTTTCTTCACTAGAAAGCTGCAAATTCCAATTGGAATTTTAACAACTTTCATTTGGATTCCATTTTTAATAAGTGAAATACACTAATATTTTAAATTCAACCCGCAAAGCAAATATCCTATTGCATAACTATATTTATCACTATTGCTCCAAGACTATTGCTATTTTACTCTTTTCCATACAGACATTTACTTATGGGTAATGACATTGCTTCACACTCATGTATTACAGTCGACTAGTTGCGAACATCACTTCCTTCATCTTCCCACAGTCCCCTAACTCTGTAAACCTCACTTTGTTCTGTCTTATTAGGGTATCATATGAAACTGCCAGAACAAGTAGGTCATATCATAGCACTGGTGTTACAGAAAAGAAATTATGTCTTTAATAGTACTTTTTAATCCAATGTATTTCCACCTCTCTTGCCCAGGCTTCTCCCAAACAGTCCATGGTAGTAGGCACAGGTAGATAAGGAAGTAACATAAATGCAGGGCTTAAAAACTTTTAGGCATGAGGGCCTATAGCAAGGCTGAATAACAGTGCTTGTATCACTAGCAAGCACTAACATATGAGGAAGAAATGGAGGTGGACAGAGGAGAGAAAGCGATAAAAGCATGTAGATGCGTGGAAGGCAATGTTATAAAAAATTGTATTCTGTGACAATTGCAGGCTCTAATTGTGTTGTTAAGCAAAATTGTCTCATTAGCATGGCTTTTGTTTCTTTTGAGTGGAAGTACTTTCAGCTGTTAAGTGCTAAGCCCCAGGGCCCTGTCAGGTGTGAAACCTGTGTGGGTGTGGATTGGTGACTTAGGAGGGG
>CM053626.1:159700319-159728859 GCA_028646595.1 Phalanger gymnotis | reverse complement strand
GTTAGTCTTTCACAACATGAGTATTGTGTTAGGGTTATACATAATGATACGCATGTGGCTCATGTTGAATTGCTTGACTTCTTAGGGAGGGTGGATGGGAAGGGAAGAGGGGAGAGAATTTGGAACTCAAGGTTTTAAAAAAATAGATGTTCAAAAGTAGAGCTAGAAGAAGGTAATTTAGTTCTACCTTCTCATTTTACAGATGAAGAAACCAAAGCACAGAGCACTGAAGTGACTTGCAAAGGGATCACACAGGTAGTAAATGTCTGAGGTAGAATTTGAACTTGGGTCTTCCCAACTTTAATTTCAGTGCCTCATCCTCTATGCCATGATGTCCCTTCACATCCTATGTGACTCTTGTGAATACTGTCCCATAAATCTTTCGCAGGGTATTCTACCACTAGGGTCTTTTTTCTGGGTCTCAAAGTCACACAGATCTCCATGAAGCACATGGCCTGTCTCCCTATTATCACTGATTTTTAAAAACAACTGGCTAAACTTTTCCATCCATGGCTACTTTTAAACAGATGGCACTGCTTCTTGTGCACAATCTGTTATTTGAAATATGAAACACGTGGAATGATCTCAAAGACTTTGCAGAATAAGAAAGTTATCAAATGCCTTTTTATAGCAGTAACACTGAATAAACTTTTCCTATTGAATATCCTTCCTCTTTCAGATTATCTGATCCATCAAACCTATAACATGCTGCAGTTGATTGACTACCACCATGTACATCCCTCCGCTGTCCCTTTGGCAACCTGAAATTTTGACCCTTTGGAGATTGTTGTGTTTCAGGACTTGTGGCCAATGAGCATTAACAGAACACTGGTGTTTTAAAAAAAAAGGATGGTTTTTTTTGGTTTCAACAAGCAGTTTGACATTATCACAAACGTGTCACATCCTATTGTAATTCAATGTAGTCTTATGTTCTCTTCTTATCCAATTGTGGGACTAAGAAATCCCCCTATAGTATCTGTTCAAAATAGGTAATGGTCTGAATGTATGTCATAATATATACAAGACACATTGTTTATCCATTTGGCTTCTGCTATGTGGGCTGTAATAATGAAATCCTTTAAAGAAAAGTACATAACAGATTTAACATGTTAGTTGAAGCCTAACTGCTTGTCTGTGTTTTCTTCTACTGTTAAAAAAATGATCCAATGGCCCTTTTTTCTTTCCCTTCATTTTTGACATCATAATCACCCCCTTTCCTGCCCCCCCCATAAAAAAACCTTCTTCTATCACAAATAAGAATAGTCAAATAAAACAAATCTATACACTGGCCACATTTGAAAGCATAAATCTCATGCTGCATCTCATATTCATTATCTCTACCAATCCTGTGGCATCTGAAATGTCATTGCACTAAATGTCTTATGTTTTCGAAGTTGTTCTTTACAATGTTGTAGTTACTGTATAAATTATTCTGCTGGTTCCACTTGCTTTGTTATAGCATTATACTCATTACTTAATAATTTATTATTATAATATTAATATATTGCATTACACTCCCATACCATAACTTGTATAGCCATTTCCCAATTTAGGCATCTCCCTCATTTCTCATTCTTTACCACTGCAAAACGAGCTGTTATAAATAATTTTTTTGTATATAAGAGTTTTTTCTGTCTTTGTTTGATCTCTTTTGTTACAAGCCTAATATTGGGCACAACGGGTCAAAAGGTATGCATGGGGAAAACTCCAAACTGCTTTCCAGAATTACCAGACCAATTTAAAACTATACCAACACATCTATGTTTGTATTTTAAAGTTTCTACTCAGTCTTAGTATTGTTTGAAATCCTCTCTTTGATTAATGATCCCTTTATCCCCAGCCCCCCTTTTTCCTATATAGGATTATACTTAGTTTTATAGAACAGGTTATTCTCAGTTGAAAGCCTTTATCTTTTGGGGTTTTTTTTTGGATTCAATACTGAACTCCAGTATCTCATCTCCTTTAAAATAGTAACTGACTGGTCTTATATAATCTTGACAGTGGTTCCTTGGTACATTAACTCTTTCTTTCTGGATGCTTGTGATATCTTTTCCCTTCATTTGGAAGTCCTGAATTTTGGCTATGATATTCCTGGGGTATTTTCAATTTGGAGTTTCTTAGTTGGTGATTGGTAGATTTCTTCCACTTTTACTTTGCCTTTCGCTGGTTCTAACGGATCTGGGCAGTTTTAAAAAATGATTTATCAAAACAAGGGGTCTGGGAGGATTTTTTTTGTCATGATTTTCTTGAAATCTGACTAAAAATCATTTATCATCCATCTTCTCTCCCTCCCTTCCCTCATCCCTGTCCCCCCAGTTCAGCTGTTTTTTTGATAGCAGATGCCTTACATTTTCATCTTTTTTTTAGATTTGATTTTGTTTTAATATCTCTTGTTGTCTCATGAAGTCACTGATTTATTTGATACATTTTAATTTTCAGGGAGTTCCTTATTTGGGTAAGGTTTAGCATCTCTTGTATACTAAGCTATTTATTCTCCTTCCTATTCTTTCCTCAAGACTAGGCCTGCACAACCTGCAGCCTGCAGGCCTCTTGCTGCATGCCAAAGAATTTCTTCTACATACAAAGGATGTTTTGCGCTACATTTTTTGCAGGCTGCCTGAAATCCTTTGGCTTGTCACCAGTAGCATGAGGGCTATAAGCAGCTACAGGCTGTACAAGTCTGCTCTAGATCCCTCACTTTACTTTTATTAAAATTTTTAAAATCTCTTGCTTTGTTTCCTTCCACAATATCTTACACAGTTTCTGGCCAAGTTCTTCTTTTATTGGACTATAGTTGTAGTTATTCTCTTTTTCTGGGCTTTTGTCTTGGATGTCCTTGGATTCATAAAACTGATTTATTGTATGTCTTTTGTTTACTCCTATTCCCAGTCTTACTTCCTGAAATGGTACTTTGCATAAAAAATGTTGGGAGCCCTGTTTGGTTCTAATCTTTGTCTGGGGGTCTGCCTAATAGGCTTTCAGTTTTATTGGTGTCTCTGCTCAGTGCTGACAAGTTTTAGGTCTGCCTATCTTCTCTGAGTACAGAGAGCTATGTCCTTTAGGGTTCTCAGGTTTCAGTATGTTACAAAATTTTAGTGTCCTAGGGCACCAGGGTCTACTTTTTTCTGTCTAAGATTCACTAGCTCCCATCTTTATGTCTAGGGTGAGAGCACTAGCTCTCAGAGTCTGGCTGCCCTGAGGCTTCCTCACTGGTGCTCTCCAGCCTCCTACCTCTGCACTAGCCCTGGCTTTTCTGGATGAATACTTTCCTTTCCAGCAGGCTTTAGGCTGGGCTGTCCCTTTGTGCAAACCTGGGCTGAATGAAGACACTAATTGTAGCTTCCTTTTGGATTTCTTGATTTCATTTGGTCTGCTGCTCTTGTTTACATCACTCTCTCTCTGTCTTACCAGAAGTCTATGCTGAACTCCAGAGTGATTGTGGATCTTATTTAATAGGTTCTTCAATGTTCTAAAGTTTGATGCAATTAGCACAAAGTCATTCATAAACAGAAACATGTGGAGGACCTTAGCAACTATAGGGAATTCTTAATCTTTCTGAACTTTGCAATGACATCTTTGGCAAGCACATTTCTCTCTCATGCCAGGATTGATATTAATAAGAGTACTTAAACAAGCTATCTCTGTTATTACATCTTTTAAGAATCTTCTATGATCTTAAAATATGCACAGGAAACATCTTGTTGGAGATTCATTAGGGATACTTTTTGTTTTACTGAATCAAATATTAAATTTTTTTTTACCTGTTCTCTGCCTACATTTTAATCAAGGATGTCCCTGATACTTAAAACTATGGAATAACAAGTCTATGATACTGGATGTAGTCTATTTTTGGAAGACTTTGTAAAAATAAGAAAGAGGGCATAAGAGTTGATAGTTACTGATATTCTCACTAATCCTTTTTTTTTTTTTACCCCAATAGTACTGTCCCTGATACTTACTAACCATTAGGAACCCAGTCTTTTCAGATATCATAAAAATGAATCCCTCAGTGCCCTCAAAATTGTCAGCTCTAGGATGGACCTCATCTGTGTATATTTGGTCTAGCCCAGTTGTTCTAATAATTTTGTTTTAGTTTTTAACCAATTCTCTCTCTACATCATTATGAAACACACTGAGGATGTCATATTGGTACTTCTACCAACAGTGATGGAGAATATAGTTTGTTATCAAAGTCTTAATAAATAGTTTCTGTTTTTCCCTTTTGTTGTCCTTTCAGTTGTATCCTTAAGTTCTCTTAGGATGACAGGGCTTAATTTGGTCTCACACCAGCTTTATGCAAATTAATTTTTTCCCTTAATTACTTCTGGATGTTTCGTGGGACAACACTACTCATAATTATCGACTCCCTCCTCTGTGTAATTTATAATGACTTCATATCCTAAACCACTGCTACTGGTGGCTCTATCTTCCTCCACAGTGAAAGAAGATCAGGGTTTGCTAGCCAAGGTAATCTGAAGTTCTTTTGCTCTCCACATTGTAGTGATTGTCTTACATTGACTAAATTTCCATAAAAAATGGTGAATGTCATTGTTGACATCTGTTCCTTTATTAATGTTCCATTCCAGGGTCAGAGATTTTTAAAGCAGGACATTTGGACCTGTTATAATTGTATACCTCCTCAAAGAGAATCTGTGAACATTTCTTAATTCAGCTACAACTTTCTTTAATTTTTTAAGTTCATTTATAATAATAATACCAATGCTTATATGATTCAAGTTTTTCTAGGAGTATGTTGACCAGTTGGGTCACTGGACAAGGAACTTGCTAAAAACTGTGTGATTCTTAACACCTCCTACAAAACTTCTGGGAAAAAAAGGCATACTTACATATAAAGAGGATATTTTCATTTCCTCACTATTTGCTTTTTCCTAAACCACTTAAGATCTGACTTCTTTTTCCATCATTCAGTTAAAAACCAACAACCTACGTCACCAAAGCCAATGGACTTTCTTCAGTCCTAATTCTCCTTGATCTTCCTATAGCTTTTGAATCTGTTGAACCACCCCTCTCCCAATCCCTTTCTGGGTATTGTTCTCCTTTCTTGACATTGGAGACACCATATTCTCATGGTTCTTCTCTAATTGCACTTTTACTGTCTTCTTTATTGCTGCTCTTCTTTTACGGTGAGCTAGATGAGGCCTGCAGTCAGGAAGACCCAAGTTCACATATAGCCTCAAACATTTATTAGCTGTTTGAACTTGGGCAAATCACTTAACTGCCACCTGCCTCAGTTTCCTCAATTGTAAAATGGTGATAATAAAATCACTTAACTCCCAGTGTTGTTTTGAGGATCCAACGAGAAAATAATTGTAAAGCACTCAGCACAGTGCTTGACATAGTAAGTGCTATATAAATGTTAGCAATTATTATAATTATTATTGTTGTAAAATGGGGTAATAAAGTATCTACCTCCCAGGGTTGCTGTAAGGATACAATGATATAATATTTGTAAAGTGCTTAGCACATTGCCTAGCATATAAGGCATTTTTGTTGCCTTCTTTCCAGCCCTCTCAAGATCCCCCAAGTTTCTGTACTTGATACTTTTTTCTCCTGATATTCTTTTCCCTTGGCAATCTCCTTTACTTCCACAATTTCAAACAAAGCTTTTGGATGACTTAACCCTTTCATGGCTGGAACATGTCTTTCCTGGTATTCCTGTTTTCTGGTCCTCTCTTTTCTAATTTTAGAACCTTAAACAAATCAACTCCTGTCCTAGAAATAATGTATCAATCTACTCCTTTATGGAACTACCCACTAATAACTTTCCAAACTAAAACATCCCTCTCCCTGGCTACTACTTCCCATTATGTTTTCTTTTTCCTTTAAAAAGAATATAACCCTCATGTTGGCAGAAGCTATCTTTGCTTTTGTATTACATCTCTAGCACTTCTTTGTGTGTTTGATGTATAGTAAACATTTAAAAAATGTTTTTCCTTCCATTCATTCAAGCATTATTTTCTTCATGCAATGCTAAACCCCGTATTATCTTTCTCCCCTTTGTGTTTAGCTAGTTCATTCAACCTCCCAATCCCAAAGTCTGTTCCCTATAACTCCAGTCCTTCCTTCAGTTATCTGAAGTTCTCTCCTTTTTTCTTTTTCTATTTTTATTCCACTAAAATGTACTTCCTTTTTCTCCTAAGGACTTGAAAAATAAGTTACGTCCCCACTGTGCACAAAATACAAAACTAGAGTAGTTAAAGGGGGAAAATGGACCTAAAATAGGAAAAGCTTTCCAAAAAAAAAAGGAAGCAAAAAAAAAAAAAAGAAAGCAAAAAGTCAGCACTTCTATATAGATTTATAATTTCAAAATATAAGACCAACCAAGCTCAACTATTTACTAGATTCTTCTAGTGAAACCAGTTGCTACCCAGTATATTATTATTCTAATCAACTATGCAGTATTTCATAATTTGAAATAAATGCTGAAGTTCTAATATTTTTAAAATCACCACTATATTTTTAGAAGTCAAATTCCCTTTATCATATCACTGATTTATAGATTTGAGTGAAAAAAAAAGAAACATAAATCTAAAGCAATGAGAAAATAAAATAAAAAGATTTGTAAAATGATGCTAATTTCTTTGACCAGACATTTGTATTAGCAAAGTATATACTAAATTCAAGATCTAAGACGGCAGGGAGATCTACATAGTATTGTGCAAATCGCAGTTGCTTTAGAATATGAATATTTACATATGTAAAATGTATTTTGCTAAAGAGATTACCCAATAGTATTCATATCTACAAGATCATTTCTCTCATAAAAATTCAAGTTTACTTCTAAATTACTATTTGAAAAGCCAGAATGGAAATTTGTTATATTCTTTTCTCCTATTTGATAATTTATTCTAAAATCAGATAATACAATAAAATACAATTTTAAAGTGATTTAAATTAAAATTAATTTGAATTTTGACTGTGCTCATGATGTTTGCTCACAAAATGTTAATATATGACAAATTTTTAAATTGAAAATGTTTAATAGAGTATTAATAGATATAGTAAACAAAATTTTCATTAGTTATCTGATTAACTATACGGGCTTAATTTATCCAGAAAGATTTACTCTGAATAGGGCAATTGGTATGCTGAATGTTAGGTGGTACCAAAAATGGACAATTACTTGATCTTTTTTGTATCTCTCCATCGATTGTTTTTGAAAGAACAGAACACTAGAGCCTACAAAAGAGACACAATTCAAATGCTCCAGGATAGAGTATGTTTAATAATGTTTTTAAAAGTCACATGATGATCCTATGATTTAAAATGCTATTTGTATTGAGGGACACTATGAATATTAGAACTGGCTTCACTTCAAAAGCATTAAACATGCCAACTCACCATAATTAATGGCTATAAAGACACACAAAGTATTTTGCATTCAAAATTCCATCATTGGAACATAGACTACATAAATGTTTAAACTGTTAACTGATTTAAATGCAAGTAGTTATGAAACACACAACTAAGTGTTTTAATGGGAAAAAATAAAAGCATCCAAAAGAACAAACCCATAATCCTGGGTTTTCTTTAAAAATGTATTAAAATGAGCTGGTTTTCTAGGTTAGGAATCTTTAAAAGCACTCTTAAAATAAAACTGGGTGGGGGAGGGTACGAAGCTAGAGCTTGCTACAGTATTAAGGGGAACTTTCACAAATACTAATAATAAGCCACGGACAAAATAGCAGTAGATAATATTTTCATTTTTCTGCTCAGTGTAGCATATCTTTAAACAAGCAGCTCTTTTTGCTAAGACGCCATTTTATCAAATCTGAATCGCAGCCAAGAGCTTAGGATGCCATGCTACTGCAGCTCCTAAAATGTTATGTAATAAATTGATTTAATAGACACACATGCCATTTACTAATTCTTTGCTGTGTTACGTTTTCCTGCTCTAATAGGGGCTGATGGGTAATGAAATACCTGAAGAAAGGTGTCGCCCAACCATCCTAGGAGACGCTACATTGTGTGCAGAGCTGCCTCTACGTCTGCATCTATGTTCGCCTGGGCTCTCAGCTTCAATATGTCGGCTTTGTACAGCATGAGCCTCATCCTGTAGGGCTGCCAAAAAAATCTCTCAGTGCAAGCGTGCTCTCAGACAACCAGCAAGCTCATTCGGGCTTTAGCTATACTGATTGGGATATGCCCTTTCTGTATATGGAGTCACCCCCATTTTATTCAATGCTAGGTTATATTAGCAACAGACAAAATTTTAAAGCTTTGATTATCTAATCACAGCTGACACTAAACCTATCTTCCTTCCTCTTTAAATTCTTCCAACTGTCAAAAACATTTTCACTTTAGGACTCAACTACAATTAACACTGTATCTGTTTTTCTTCTGTTTTTTGAAAGTCAGCCAAAACAACAACCACATACTGGCAACTGGCTGCATGCAAATAAATTCCTACCTCCTTCATAGACTCTTTCTATACATCTACATCCTTTTCCTCTTTCTCCAAATGATCCTAGATATCTGGCATACTGGTGGTAATATTCTAAATAGGCCCTAAGTACAAACTGGCAAGTCATCAACTTCTTAATTATTTCTTTGTTTCTTCCTCCAAAAAGATCTAAGGAGTGAACATGAGAACAAATTAATCAAAACCTGTTTATAATGTACAGAGTGGCCACCCCAAATGATGTATTTCTTTCTCATCACAGAAAACAATAAAAGAAAAACAAATCTTCAAAAATTGCAAACTGGAGCAGTTACATTGCAGATTTGTAAAGACATTGTTTGAATAGTAAACACTATGACAGAATGACATTTTCTGGATCTCAACAGTGGCATGATTCATTGCATTTATACGGTAACAGCATGCTAATTCAGACAATCCTTTTAATATGGGTATGCAAGGGTCCAAGGAAATCAACACAGGGGCCAATTGTCCCTTTTCAACTATTATTTTATTGTGAGGCAAATTTTTAATTTACTAACAAAAATACTTTTCTAGTTTCCAGGGATGGTCAGTCTTAAAATGTATATATTGAACAGTACAGGTAATCTATTCTAATCACCCTCCTAATGTTGGAAACTACTATAAAATGTGACTAACAGATGAATATTACAGCCTCTGTTTGAATACATTCAATGAAGGGGACCACCTTAATTTGGGAGATAATATTTGACAATTCTTTCTAACAATTGTTAGAAAGTTCATTTTTATAGTGAGCTGAAATATGCCTCTTTATAACTTCTTGGTTGGTAGTAGTTTTACACTCTGAAATTATGTTTAATAAATTAATTAGTCTCTCAGTTATAATCACTCTGCTCATTTGACCTTCTCTCTAGGCTGAATTTATCTATTCATTCATAGCAGGTCTATAACAAATACTTGTTTATACCTTGCTTCAGTCTCCTTGTAGAATCACAGAAGCAGTTGTGCTATAGTGTAAAAGAGAATGGATTCAGTATCATAAGATCTAGGTTCAAGTCCTACTTCTGTCACTTACCACTTGTGTGATATTGGGCTTGATTTCCCTAAGACTCAGTTTTCTCATCTGTAAAATGTGTATAATAAATTAAAATGCACTTGTGCCAATTTTGTAACAGAAGCTGGGGACACAAGGGAAAAGAATGAAATGGCTTCCGTTCTCGAGGAGTTTACAATTTATTAAGGGAAACAATCTGTGTTTATAACACAAAATAAATACAAGATAATTTTTTTGAGGGGGAGGGCACTAGAACTGAAGGGGGCAGAGGAATCATGAAAGGCCTCTTGAAGAAGTGGTGCTCGTACCTGATGTTTCAAAGAAACAAGAGACAGTAAAAGGCAGACATGAAGAGGGAGTACATTCCAGATACAGATATCAGACGGCGAGGGATAGCAAGAAGTCCAGTCAAGCTATACTGTAGAGTAGTGGAAAGGGAATAATGTATAATTAAGCTGGAAAGTTATGTTGGGGCTTTACAGTCACAGAGGATTGAGTGGAAGAAAGGATATAAGAATGTATGCAAAAAGCTTTATAAATCATAAAGCATTATACAAATGTTTTGATAATATGATTTACAGAACCCCTCCCATCCTTAGTAACTTTCTCCTGAATGTTTTCCAGTTGGCCAATATGCCTATTAAATAAATCTCAGAACTGGACGTGATAAAGCTGAAATTAAAATCAAACATCTTTTGATTACCTGTCTACTGTTTTTTTTACCACACAGTGATGAGCAACTTTGTATTAGATTTCTCTGTACTTAAAAAAATTCCTGCATGCCATCAGGTAATCTCTATAAAGAAAAAGCTATTAATTTAGTCACTCTCAATGGCCTAAAAATAATTTTGTCAAATTGGTGATCCAATAGGCAAGAGTGTTTTTACATTATAATCAAAATTTCACTTTAACATAAATTTATTTGAACCCTAAAATCTAGATATAAAATCCTGAAAACAACACTGTTAGTTCACTATCAATATAAAATCAACAAAGCTATTTCAGCAAATTGGTGCTTAAAAGTTCTGATAATACATTATTAGATGTTGCCAATATTTGAAAAGCCAGTAATAGTAGTATTTAAAACCATTCAAAAAATTCAGGATTTTGTGAAGAATAGGACAAAAATTTCTCTTGGTTCTCAATGTCTCTGAAACATAATAAGCTTATTGAATATTTATTCTCATATTCTTTAGCCAATTTTTTCTCATGTTATAACAAACAGAACTTAACAGTAGCTGCAGGTAAGCAGGGGAATAGCCTATAAAGGAAATGGGGATTTGTTTTTGTCCCAACTTAACCTTGCATTTCCTGTCCCTGTCATATATTTCTAAGAGATATGGGAAGATGATGGTCATTAAGTGGAAAATTTAAAAAAAATGTAAATCAAGAAATAAAAAAAGTAGCAGCTCAATGCATGTGTACCAAATCAGTTGCAAACATAACTACTGGATTATTTCACACACCTGGATTTTTCTAAGTGCCAAATATAGTGAAGAGCAAAATGAAGACACACAAATTGTACTGAATTTAATAGGGAAACAATATTAAAGAATAACAAATCCCACAAATATTAAACCTAAAAAGACAATTCAGTAGAAATCAAACAACTATTTAGGGTGAAGAAATAAATGGTGTTCACAGCTTGGAACAAAAAGACCAGGTTGGGTCAAATGTATAATATTATCATAGTCAAATAAATACAGACTATATTTTGGTATGTTTACATCAGAATACTGATGGCAAAGTATACTGAATTCTACCGTAAATAAATACTGGAGGTGGGGGACTGGGTGAACAGACAGGAGAACAGAAAGAAAAAAATATGATCATAAGTGTTTTTTTGTATTTGAGGGACTATAAAAGAAAAGGCTCTTCAGGCAGACTTAAAGTTACTAGACTTTGATGTACTTGATATCCAAATGAACAGCAAAAATTTAGGTTCACGAATACTTTAGAAGTGTGCTTGATTAATTCAGATTCTCTGTAGAGGGTTTACCCCAAATAGTGGAGGTCTTCCTCTTGGTACTTTATCATTCCAGAGGAGCCATCAGCATTCAAGCTGTCCATCGTCTATTACCCACTGCTCTCAATTCCTTGGCCTATCTCCATTTCTGATCATACATTTCCTGGATAATACTTTTTTTTGTGCACGTCATTGCTTGTAATGTGCTGTAGCCTGTTAAAATCTGAATGTTTTCCCACTGTAACCTCACAGAGAGGAAGATGAGAATGTTGGACTTAAGAGTTTTGAGATGAGTTTAAATCCCACCACACATATTTCCTGCAACCATGAACAAATAGCTTCAGTTTTTCATCTATAAAACAAGGGGTAATATTACTTGGGTTGTTGCAAAGAAAACATCTTTAAGTGCAACATTTATGTAAGTAGTTGTTATATTATGATCTACAAACATGTATGTTCTAATTCTCTCAGAAAACTTATATGCAACTAAAAAATTTTTTTTTACAACATCATTATTATGATATTCAACTGAGTCTTCATTCACCATAGTTTTCCAGAAAGGTGACTAAAGTTTTCTACAAATGGGACACACAGGACTGTAACTGTCTGCAAACACTTTAGAGTAGATAGTGAAGCACTCAGACGCGGGATGATGCAAACTTTTAAACATTTAATATAAACAAACATTTAAACTTTAAAACATTTTAAACATAAGTACTATTATTCTTGGTTTGACTTAGGCTGTACAACTTTTTCAAGCCATGAAAAACGAAGCTGCATTTTCCCTAAACTTTTATTAAACATAATCTTTCCTGCAAGTGCCCTAATTTCATTTAAGGCTATTAGATCGCCAATGAACTCAGATCTCCTCCTAAAGAATATCATTCCAAAGACACGATGCGGCTACAGTGTTTAGTGCCCTTTAAGTATACCAAAACCTAGATAAGGAGGATCTATGTACAGTAACTCTTGGGTAAAGGGCACACAGAAAAACCAGTTGAAGTGAAACAGCTCCAAGAGATTATCCTTCCTGGTCACATGACAACTCTGAATTTCATTCATCTCACTAGAAATAGTCTATTGCCAGTTTCTTAGGGATAAGCCAATCATATGTCCCCTGCTTGGTTAATCCATTCTTCATTCTGTTAACCCATAATCTTCAACAGCTAGAAAAATCAGATATAAAAATGTAATTGTATTTTACATGCTCAACTTGAAAATATACCATGTGTCAAATTCTGTTACAATAAATATAAATTTCTGTATAACACAAAGATGTCCAAATTCTAACTGATGGCTTACCTACTTCAAGCAATAGCTGACACAAAATTTCAGTGCAACTTTCTGGACAGTACCTTGAAATTCACATTAAAATAATTTGACCTGAATGTGAATTCATCTGTTGACCTGCAATGTGTAAAATAAAGTTTAGAAAACACTTCCCATCCTGGAAGACCAATTTAAAATATAACAGTGTATTAAAAGAACAGACCATAAAATGGTAACAAAATGTTATGGCTAATTTAGTAATTTTTTCTAAGAAGCCTTGCTACTTTACAAAATGGAAGTGAGTTCAGGTTAGTCATGCAGACTGTAGGATCAGAGATTTTTAGAAGGGACATTAGAAGCCAACTGATCTAACCCTTTCATTTTACAGATCAATTATTTAACAAATATTTATTAAGCACCTCTTATGTGCCAAGCACCGTGCTAGGCACTAACAAGAAAAAAAGGAAATAGTCCCTGCTCTCAAGAAGCTTACATTCTATCAAGTCTCTCTCTGTCTCTGTCTTTCTCTCTCTCTCTCTCTCTGTCTCTCTCTCTCTCTCTCACACACACACACACACACACAAATAGAATAAAACCAAACAAACACAAGATAGGAGGACACGGCAAGAGTTCAGTCAAGAAGTGATGAGGGCCTGAACTTAGGTGGTGGCTATGTGAGTAATGAGAATGGGAGAGAGAGAGGTCAGTGATGTTGTAGGAGGTTTAAGTGGCAAAAGTTAGCAACTGAGTACATGATGTGGAAGGAAGGAAGGAAACAAGCATTTATTAAGTGCCTATTAAGAACCAGGCACTTTGCTAAGCCCTTGACGAATATCCTGTTTGATCCTAACAAAAACCCTGGAAGGAGGATAGCTATTATTAGCATCCTTTTTTATAGCTGAGGAAACTGAAGCACAGGTTAAGTGATTTGCCCAGGGTTACATGGTCAGTTAAATATCTAAGGCTGAATTTGAAATCAGGTCTTCCCAACTACAGACCCAGTACTCTGTCTACCATGCCATCTGGCTGCCTCATGAAAGTTATAAATCTGAAAGATGGTAGTTCCCTTATCAGAAACAGAGAAGTTTAGTGTGGCAAGGGCAGGTGTTAGAGGAAAGATAGTGAGTTCTATTTTGGACATGCTGAGTTTGAAGTCCAGAGACATTAAGGTGTAAGTGTAATCCAACTAAGCAGATGAAGGATTCAAACTCAGGTCTCAGGTTCCAAATTCAATACCCTTTCCATTGAACTGTAGAGACCTTTTAAGTCCCTTAAGGTTACCAAGATGTTAAGTAAATGTGAATTTGTAATTTTGTTTTAGGTTCTTCTCTGTTAAAACTGCTCTGTATTCCTTAGCATCTAATCTATGGCTTGGATTACTTACCTAAACAAGTGTTTATCAAGTGCCTATATGCTTAGCATTGTCTTAGGTGCTATGAAGTATAAGAACTATAAGAGCATTCATTTCAAGATGCTTACAAGCTGAAGTGATGAGACTAATCCAGTAAAAATGACAAGCAACATATGGGTTTGAAGACTGGGAAAAGAAGAGAAAGAATTACAATCTGGGGAAACAGTGAGAGAAAGAATAAGTATAGCACTGGTCCTGCAACAGTGAAGAGATAGATTTTATATTTTTAGGAGCAGAAAGGTTAAATAGACAGACTGGAATCAGACCATAGAGGGCCTTAAAAGGCTGGCAGGAATATTTGTTACTTTTTGCCATCTTAAACACACACACACACAGACACAACTCTTCCTATAACCTGATACCCTCCCAACTATCTATCCCACATCTTTCCTTATTTCACGTCTAAAACAGAACAACTCTTTCCCACAAAACCTATGCCTCTTCTGACCTTCCCTATGCCCTATCAAAGGTACAACCATTCAAGCTCTTTACAACCTGGCTCCAATCCAACATAGCTTTCCAGATTCATTACACATTATTCCCTTTTATCATCTCTATGGTTCAGTCAAACTGTCCTCACTGTTCCTCACACATAATACTTCAGTTCCCCTTTCTATATCTTTGAACAGGCTATCTCCCATACCAGGAAATGCACTCTTCTCCTGGTCTCAAAGACCAGCTGCAGCATCATCTTCTACATGAGGCCTTTCCAAATGCTCCTATCTTTAAGTTTCTCCCCCTCTAATTATCTTGTATTTAATTTATTTATGTGTGTTATATATGTACATGTTGTCTCTCCTGATAAAACATATGTTCCTTGGGTACAGAATGTTACTTTGTCTTCCTAATCAAATCACCTGGCAGAGTACTCAGTACAATTAAAAGGCACTTAATAAATGTTGACTGATAGCTGCATCTCACAAAAATGTCTACAATCTCCTGAGGCTAATAAAACTACTCTTACAAAGATCACTACTATCTTTTCTCAGGCTCTATCTTCCTTGACTTCTATAGAATCTGACACCTGTCAAGAAAAAAACCAAAAGAACCCCAAACTTCCTAACAACTACTACGTCAAACAGTTATCTGAGGGACTTCTAAGTTTCCTTTCAACAGAGGCCGGATGACCACCTTTCAGTTATGTTACAGGGATTTCTTTCAGGTATGGGTTAGAACAGATGGTCACTGAGGTCCCTTCTAACACTCAAATTCTATGATGTGGATTTGAATCCTAGTTCTGTTATTTACAATCTAAGTGACTGGGGAAAGGCCCGTAACTTCTCTGGGTTTCAGTTTCCTGATACATAAAATAAGGGGATTGGATTAGATGCCTGCTAGAGCTCCATCTAGCCCTAAATCTTTGGTCTTAGACTAGAAAGGTAGGACTTGGTAAATAGTGGTCAAAATATGGTGGAGAGTAGCAAGGTGACAACATGGTATGGAGAAGCACTAACCTTACAGACAAATGACCTTGGTTCAAATCCCACCCCTGACACATACAAGTATCTTCATCTATAAAATGAAGGGATTGAACTAAATTGGCTCTGAGGATCCTTCCAGCTCTATACCTATGATGCCATGGCCTATACTTTTTCCTTCAGCAAATGGAAACTCTGAATCATGCTGTTTAGCCAAGCAAAAGTGCCCTCATCATTCCTGGTCCTGTGATGACTAAGGTACTGATGGTGGGATTGTGGTGTCAGCTTCCATGACATTTCATTCCAAACACAGAAGTATAATGACTAGTTAGTGTTTGTGTTAGAGGATTCTCTCCCTTTGGGGAACTTATAGTTGGCACTGTAGCCCCATTCTATGATGAACTCTCTTGACCAACCCTTTCCCTCAGATCTTGGTGGGGACAATCCAGAACCTTGAGTCCAAGGGCTCCAGGAATTACTGTCATCAATGAAAGAATAAACGTCCTGGAAAAGGAGCCTACTATCAAAACCACCAACTTTATATCAACTGTCATGCATGGGGTGGTCAAGCCCAAGAGTCCTGTGAAGAGCAGAACTGAGGTCACTAGACTTAGTTCCAGCCCAGCCTTTGCAGCCAGTGTATAGGGATGTAACCCTTGTGAAGATGTGAATAGTAAACTCCTCTGCAGGTACTGTAAGTCCCTGCCTCCACAGCAGTCTTAGCTACTATAGATTTATCAAAGAAAGCTTTTATCACCAAAGTCATTGGCACTGTCAAATGATTAATATTAAAAATGATATTTATCAGTGGAAATTATGTTAAATAAGATGTAAAACCACCTGCTTTGCTGCTGTACCCTAAGGACCACCGGATCTTTGCATGTAACTCGTAGCTGAAGCCACCTAAATGTGTCGTCTCCCTCATTAGAATGCGAGCTCCTTGAGAGTAAGAACTATCTTGCTTTTAAAAATGTGTGCTCCCCAAGTGTAGCATAGTGTTTAGTATGTAGTAAGAACTTGACACTTTTGCTCATTCATTTATGCATTTATTCAATCATCCATCCATCCATGACGCCGTTCTGTCTGGATTTTCTTCCTTTGACTAGTATTTCTTAGTTGGCTCACCTCCCTGTCCTTACTCCCAAATATAAGCATTTCCCGAGCTTCTCTTATTGCCTGTTTCCTTCTGGAGGTGCTCAGTGGCACAGAGGATAGTGCAGAGCCTCAAGTCAGGAAGACCTAAGTTCAAATACTGCCTCAGACATGTGAGCTGCATGACTCTGGGCAAGCTGCCTAACCTCTGTTTCCCTGGTTTCTCCATCTGTAAAACAGGGATTATAATAACACCCACCTAGCAGAGTTGTTTTGAGGATCAAATAAGATAGCATTTGTTAAGCCCTTAGCACAAAGCCTAACACACAGGAAGCACTATGGAAATGGCAGGTATTATTATTCTTATGTTGTTGGATTTCTTTTCTTCTCACTGCATTTTCTGCCTTAGTGGCACCATCGGTTTCCACAGATTTCTCTCTCCACTTTGAAGCAAATGACTGTATCTCCATGTTACTGTAACTATCCTTTCTTCAAATCCTCAGAGCCTCACAACTCCAAACACTAGTCTTGAATATCTTCTCTACACATTAAGTAAATCATATCTCACCTCTGAGCCTTAGTTCCTAATTCTGTAAAATTAGCATGATGCTAAATGTCTCAGATTCTATGCTTCTATGTGTGAAACTGAAAGAAAAATTTCCCTTGAAACACGCTCTTTCTCCTCTTTGCTACCATTCTCTTACTCAAACACAACTTCGTAGTTTTTGTTAACTCATATCCAACCTGTTGCAAAATCCTGTCAATTCAACCTCTGTGACCTCTCATATCTATCTCTTTCCAAGATCCAATATTACACCTCTGGTTTTTTTTTTTAAATTACGTTTTGTGTGAACTATTCCAATGCCTTCCTAACTAATCCTTTCCACTCCCCACCCCATCAAATCTATCCAATATTCTACAGACTAATCTTCTTAAAGCAGAATTCTAATTCATTTAACTACTGCACACACTGCTCCCCCTCCTCCTCCTTCACCTTTCATAGAATTAAAAAGTCCGGGTTCTTTGGTCTAGTATTCAAGGCCCTCGACAATCCAGCCTCCACCTTCCTTTCTAGCACTTCCCTTCACACATTTTATGATAACGGCATAACGGATTTTGAGTCAGAGCAACTGAACTCAAATCCTGATTCTGTTGTACTATGTGACTCTGAGGAAGTCATTTAATCTCTCTTGGTCTCAGTTTCCTCATTTGTAAAATGAGGGTATTGAACTAAGTGGCCTCTAATGTCCCCCTCAGCATTATATCTATCATCTTATGATCTAGTAAAACTGTACTACTCATTCTCTAAAAACACTCTGTACTTTCCTGCCTCTATATTTTTGTTCACACTCTAATAATTTAAGTGGAATTTAGAACTGTGTAGGTTTAGCAACAATTTAGTCAAATTAGTCCAAAAGGCAGAGAAATAGAACTAGAGCTCAAAGAATGATAAAACTGAAAAGGAAAATTTAATCCACTGAGATGAATAATCTAACTTCTTCATTTCATAGATAAGGTTGATGCCCAAAGAGAATAAGTAGCTGCCTAATGCAGAGACGAGACTATAGAACGTGATTTCTATCATTCTTTTCAACACGCTACCCACTATACACACCCATATTTGCAAGTTGTTAGTTTGAGAGATTTAAGTCATAAGAGTCAATTTCCTAAGGAAAAACAGGTGTATAAGGCTGTAAAACATGCTATTGTCTGTTGTTGTTGAGTCATGACCTCATCTGGGGTTTTCTTGGCAAACATACTAGACTGATTTGCCATTTCCTTCTCCAGATCATTTTACAGATGTGGAAACTGAGAGGGTTTAAGTGACTTGCCCAGGGCCACACAGCTTACAGAGTGTCTGAGGACAGATTTGAACTCACAAAGGAGGATGAAGTCCTCCTGATTCTAAGCCCAGTGCTCTATCCACTGTGCCATCTACCTGTCCCATAAAATACTTAGCCACAGCACATAAGAAGAGTTACCAACACTTTTAATCTATTCTGAGATCAGTTTATTATCTTTCTGCAGAACCCATCCAAGATACACATATTTGGTGGTCTAATTCAACAGTTGCATATCTAGTTTAGTTCTGTGACATGATTTGGTCTATATTTATTTTTCATCCATTTTGCTTTTTTTGGTATGAATGGTTAGGCTTATCCTTGGTATTGATATAGGTTTTTCTGAGGAGGTATAGAATACTGGGGCTTGTTGAAATAACTACATAGTCATTTGTAAATAAGAGTATTTAAAAACCTTAATGTCAATAGGTTTGTTTGGAGCTTATGCATAATAATTTTCATGATACAGGGAAAGAGATAAATTTTTAAATGCATTTTTATTAAATAGATTGACTTCTTCCCAGATAAGCAGACCAGCTTTTCAAAAACTACAAAACTGGAGGTAAATATACAACTACCACCTTGACAGAAATAAAATGAAATACCAATAGTATTGAGCCAACATTGTCTAAACAATTGCAATACAAATGTTTCAGAGTACTTTGGTTTTGTATTAGTATTTTTCTTCACTTTTGGTGGGACAACAGCTATGTGTTCCTTACTTTTGGCTGTCCACCTTCATTGGAAGTGAATTTAAATCTGAGGGGATTTGGGGGGCGGAGGAGAGGGAGCTTAGCATAAATTCTTAATTTTATGAAGTGTACACCAGGGAGAGATAAAATTAAAAAACAAACTATAAACCAATATTCTTAATATTGATACAAAAATACTGCCCTTCCTTGGATCCCAGGAAAATACTATGTGCAATAGTACAGATGGAAGATGGCTTGTCATATGAAGTCTACTCCATTTTTTTGGAGACGAAATTAATTTTTATGTTCAATGTGTATTTCTTTAATGACAGAATGAAGGAAACTCGTTGTGAATACTAAAAAAAGCATTATTCAAGGAAGAAGATTAACAATAACTTTCTTTTCTGACAATTGAATATTTAATATTTAAGCAATACTGCTAACTAACCAAATTACTAGGGTAGTGTGACACAATAGGCTTAAAGTGTTGAAGGCAGAGGGTATTGAAGCCAGGAAAACTTGAGTTCAAGTGCCACCTCTGACACATAATAGCTGTGTGATTCTGGGCAAGTTACTTAACCTCTCTGGACAATTTTCCAATACTATAAATTGCAAAAAAGGTATTTACTGACACTGGCAGAGGGAGTTTCCTCACCCTTTATGAATGAAATCACAGGTCTCATTCCTATCCCTATAGCTTAGGATAAATGGGACTGAAAGATGTCTTTTTTCCCCCCAGTTTTCAAGATAAATGCCAATCTAATAGGAGAATCCTTCTTGTTCCTTTAGTAACATATCTGACTTTCACTCAGCTCAGTCCAAGTATTTTCTATTCTAGGACTTCTACCAATAGTTATCTTCTAGCAATTTTAGTCATATTATGGGAAATAGAAAAAAATGTAAGCACACACTATAATCCTTAGACATTACCTTTCCTCATAACATCAGTAATGATATAAGCATTATTTGAACAAAAACGGTTAGAGATACCAATTTATGGAGGCAAATTTCAATGAACCTACTTTTAAGAGATGAAATGTTCTAAAAGATTTTAATAATCAGAAAAATGCAAACTTCCAATGTGAATGTTTATATAGGCAATATTTGTAGATAATTCAAATTATCTTCAAATACAACTAGGTGAACAATTCTTCACCAATCTTGACTTTTGTCTTGCCACTGGACTTCAATGACTTAGAAGTCCACATCTAAAATTGGTAGAGAATTAGTTATATATTTTTCTTTGATCATTATTTGAGTAACAATGAAATGGGAACGAAAATTTTAAAACTCATATGTGTTTAATTTAAAATAAGTTTATAATTAAGTGATCCTCGCCTAAACAGCACATCCATGACTTAGCAATGACACACTTACTTGATGCTAATAAGCACTGAGACTTGTCTCAGTAATTGAGTAAAATACACTGAAGTTTCAAATATTTTTAGGTAGCTCATACCAGGAAATCATTAGACCAATAAACTGTACAGAACTCTTTCTCAATTAAAAGAATCTGGGGATAAGTGGTTTTCAAAGGAGCTTGTAATCTAGTTGTAGGTTTAAGATATTTAGGTAAGTTTTTGGTAATTTTCGGGAAAGGACACTAGTACCTAAGGGATCAGTATAAGCTCGTTGTAAGAAGTGATACTCGAGCTGAGTTTTCCAGAAGTTAGAGATTCTACATGGTCTAAGTGAGGAGAGAATGTATTACAGGCATGAAAGTAGGAAATGGAATAATAAGCATTTATATTGCATCCACTATGTGCCAGACACTTTTTACAAATATTATCTTGTTTGATACCTGTAGCAATGACCTGTAAGGTAGAAGCTATTATCCTCATTTTACAGTTGAAGAAACTGCGGCAAGTCGAGGTTAAATGACTTGCCTAAGGTCTTACAGCTATTATGTGTCTGAGGCTAGATTTTAACTCAGATCTTCTTGACTCTAGGCCCACCACTCTGTGCAACCGGAGGCCTCTCAAATGTGGAACAGCCCATGCAATGCTATGGAGAATAGAGACAGGGCACTGTATAGGTAAAAGCAAGATGGCTGTCGCTGGAACGCAAAATTTATGATGGAAAACTGGGTTGGAGCCAGACTGTGAAAGGCTTTAAAAGCTGAACAGAGGAGTCTGTTATTCTCAAGCCAAGAAGGAGTGACTGGAGTTTTAGAAATATTGATTTGGCAGCTCTGAGAAGTACAGGAACAGCCCTAACATGAAAAATTAATACTTCCAAATATTTAAGTCTGTCTTTATTTCTGTAAAAAGTGATTTGTGGTAGTATATGTATGACTCTTCTGGGTGTCTTCATAGGTAGACTTCCAAATACTTTATACATTCTGTAATTTTTCTGAATGGAGTTCCCTTTTCCATCACTTCTTGATTTTTGTTTTTTGGGTTTCTTTTGGTATGCAGACTGAAAAAATTTTATTGCCTTAAATAATTCATAAATTGTTTCAGTTATCTTTAGTTAAATCTCTATAGTTAAATAAACTATAAAAATGATGTGACTATTTTCCTCTTTACTTAAACTTATTCCCTCAACTTATACTTCTTGCTATTTTAGTATTTCAAGAAATATATAAAACAGGGGTGACAATGGCCATTCTTGCTTTAGTCTTGATCTTATTGGAAAGGGCTCAAGTACTTATCTCCATCACAGATAAAATATGCTTTTGGTGTTAAGCAGGTACTATTTACCAGACTAAGGAAAAGTCTATTCTTAGCATTTGTAGTATTTAAGAAATATGTAAACACTACTGTATTTTGAAAAAAAGCTCTTTCTGTATGTGCTGGTGATTGTCATTTTTATTAGTTTTGGTTATCAGTATAATCTATTTTGTAAAATCATTCTCGCATTCTTGGTACAAATTCAACCAGAACACAGTGTGTAATTTAAAAATATGTTCTCATATTAATTTTGCTAATAACTACTGAATATTTTCCCACTATCCCATTAGGGATAATGCTCTGTTTTATTCTTCTTCTGCTTTGGTTCTTCCTCTTTTAGACACTGACAATATTTGATAGAAGGAATTTGTCGAATTGCTTCTTTTTCGTATTTTTGAAAAAAAAAATATATAACAATGGAATTAATTATTCTTTGTACATCTGATAGAATTCTCTTCCATATCCATCTGATCTTGGTCCCTCACCCACCCCAGCCCCCTCACCTTCTTAGGGAATTATTCCTTTTTTTGAGATGGGGTTATTCAATTTGCTTTTTCTTCTTTCTTTATTCTAAACCTGCCTTTTTCACTTTTGATACTGGCAATTTGGTTTTCCTCTTTTTAAATCATATTATCTAATGGTTTATCTACTTTATTGGTTTTATCAACTAAATGGACTTTTTGTTTTCACTTTTATCTCGCCTTTATTTTCAAGATTGCTCTTTTTGTGTTTAGTTGGATTTGTTGATTTGTTGCTTTTTTAGTTTTTAATTGCATAACCATTGATTTGCTTTCCTTCTCTTTTGTTGATGAAAGCCTTCAGTGGAACCTTTTTTTGATAAAATTTATTCTTTGTTCTTTGACGCATCAATACTAAAAGATTTAAATACTTTCTTCAAATGCCCTTAATTCAGATACAAAACTAGCTTTCTGGAAAGGAATCTGCAGCAATGTTCAAAAAGTGACTAAACTTGTGTAAATTCTCTGACCCGGTAACAACTCCTGGATTCACTTCCCAATGAAATTTTTGTAGTTCAGTCATTTAGTTGTGTCTGACACCATTTGGGGTTTTCTTGGCAAGGATACTGGAGTGGTTTGCCATTTCCTTTTCCAGCTCATTTTACAGATAAAGAAGCTGAGGTAAACAGGGTTAAGTGACTTGCTCAGGATCACACAGCTAGTAAGTGTGTGAGGCCAGATTTGAACTCAGGAATTTGAGTTTTCCTGACTCTGGGCCTAGCATTATATCCACTATGCCACTTAGCTATCCCAAAATGCTTATATAACAGCAAAAAAGAAAGAAACTAATAGGGTACCCATCAAATATGGAATCACTAAACAAATTATGATATATAAATGTAATGGAATATTATTGTGCTATAAATGACAAAAAAGATGTTTCCAGAGACGCCTGAGGAGACTTGTATGAACTGATGCATGATGAAGTAACCAGAACTGGGAGAACAATTTATACAATGACTACAACACTGTAGATAATAAGAATTTCAAAGACAAGAACTTTGATCAATGCAATAATTAACCATGATTCCAACAGGATGATGAACCATGCTACCCACTGAGCAAAAGAGATGATAGATCCAAGATGCGGAATAACATATATTTTCAGAAATGGACAACGTAAGGAATTTGTTCTTTCTGATTACGTATTTTATTGTATTGGTTTTGTTTTTTTCCTTCATTCCAAAGAGGGTGTGGCAGAGCAGAAGGAAGATAGAAGAGGAGGAAGAAGATCATTGAGCATACCCTTCCTGGCTCTGCTTCTGACTTTCCAGTTTTTGCCACTATGCTTCACCTGCCATCTTAACCTTGTTACTTTCCTCAGCAAGTGGGATCTCCTCACCCTGGAATATCCCTCCACTATGCTGCTCCTTTTACCCCACTGGTGAGTTCTTTCAGGGCGCTCCATTTGGAGAAGAGGCATAAGCTGGTCAACATTCATTCCACTCTTGGCTCTGCTTCTGACTTAATAGATTTCAACTGCATGCATAAGCTACCATCTCATCCTCGAACGTCCCTGAGCACTTGGAGCCTCCACACCTGGAATATCCATTTTATTGTTGTGGCTTTCTCACCCCGGAATAATCCCTTATCAAGCTAGCCTCATATTTAAATTGATGAATTCTTCTTGGGGCTTCCATTTGTGGCTTAGGCCAGTTAACATTCATTCCTCACCTGGTTATGCTTCTAATTTTTTGTACTTTGAAACAGTGCCACCATGCAGGTACCTCTACCTTAGCTCCACTTTGTGTGCTGTCTTCCCCAATTAAAATGTAAGCCTCTAAAAGGCAAGGACTGTCTCTTCTTGCTTGTGTTTATCACAGTACTTGGCACACAGTAAAAGCCTAATCAGTATTTTCTGCCTTGCTTTTTTTTTAACAAGAAAAGAATAGAAGGAAGGCTAGAAAGAAAATCAGATCAAGTAACAAATGTTCAAGTAACAAATATTTAAAAGAAAACTACATATGAGAGATTGAAAGTCATAATCCATCCTCTTCTGTCTTACTACATATATGGAAAGACCTGTTTTACTTGCCGTTTAAGTTCAGAATTTTTTTAAAATCAAATAACCTTTACTGATTAAAGTATTTGCTACATTGTAGTCAGTATACAATGTGTTTAACATTCCTACTTTTCTGCATTTGTTTATGAGGATTCTAATGCCTTAGCACATGACCAGCTTTTGCAAAAGTGTCATGAACAGCTAAGAAATAATTCTCACTCTTTCTCTCTCCCTTTTCTATTCCCATTCATCAATCATTAGAAAGCTATGACAGAAGTTTTATAAAGACTAATGATTCTTAAGTTTTCCTCATGCCATTTCTGGTTGTTTTTGATGATAGATTACATTTTCTTTTATTTTTCCCCTTAATCTTTTGACTTTGTTTTAATATTTATTTTCTACAGCAAGCCTGTGAAGACTTCTCCTAGAGGAATGAGCGGAAGCGAACAATTTGTTCCAATAACCATGCCGGTGGCTGAAGTAGGCCCTGCTTGCTCAGACATTGAAGATGCCAAGGTTATCCACTGCATCCCAGGCCATCACCAGCTATCCTGACTTTTGTCCTGCTACTAGACTTTGATGAATCTGGAAGAAAGTGAGGCTGATGACTTTGCACAACTCTGCCTCACTTAAATCAAATTCATGCACATCAAGAAATCACTTATCATCTACTATTTTACCTCAACACTGTTATTGGTCCTCTTTATGAAGGATGACCACCGACAACAATATTTCTCATCATCTTCATTCATTAAGTTCTATTTTTTGCTCCATTCTTTTAAGGAAATGTGTTACTTGGGTAAGATTTTTGACTTTCTGTTCTAAGCTATTCATTTGTCTATTTTTTTTTCACCTAGAACTCTTACTTCATTTTAGTTCTTCCAGAGACTTTTGAAGTTCTTGTGGTGAAACAATTTTTTCCCCCGAGATTCTGCTTATAGTTGTTACCGAGATACTCTCTTCTGGGTTTACCTTTTGGGCACCCTTTAAAGTACAGCATTTCTGCATTGTGTTGTGTTCTCTTCTGTTTTTTTAGTCCCTGTTTTGAGAGTTTGTGCTAGAGTTACCTTTCTGCACTTTTGCATGGAGTGCAGACCCCATTTGGTTCTCTCTTCCAATTTCTGAAGCTCCTATGACAGGCTTCTACCTACTTTGACACTTAAGTACAGAGGGTTAAATAGGCTTAATTAACATTGAACCCCTTCTTCCCCCCTCCCCCAAGCATCCCAGGTCACCTCTCATGCACCCAGAGTATATTCAGTTAGAACACTGTAGGTTTCAGGAACTCCTGGAGCAACAATAGGTTTCAGGCCTTTTTATTTATCTGACCTTTAGCTAACTTTCCTGGCAGGGCCCTTCTCCCACTGCTCACAAATTTCTGGGTGTGTGGGAGGGGGAAAGGGAGGAGGGGTCCTGGGCAGATAAAGAGATTGGATACTGTTTCTCTTTGTATTTCCTGATCATTCAATCTGGTGCCTTCTTTTTAGATCTCTGCTGAAATATAAGTGGGGTAGCTGATCTCTTCTATGACCATATTCACTATTTCAGCTGGCGTAGATCACTTCTACTGGAATGATTAAAAAAAGGTTTTCCATAAAGGAGGGCTACAAATTAGTTTTCTCTGAAGAATGAGCATAGTTTTAATTAAGGAGAAAGGTTGTAGGGAAAGTAATCTAAACACTGGGAGACTTCATAAGCAAAAGCATGGACCTGGGAATGTGCATGCTATTATTTGGTGAACAATGTGGCTACAGAAGAGGAGGGCCAGTAGAGAGAAGCTTGGAGGGCTGGAGCCAGTTGGTTTGATGTTTAGACATTTTTCAGGAGTGTCCTACTTTTCATGACCCCTTTTGGGGTTTTCGTGGCAAAGAGACTGAATTGGTTTGCCACTTCCTTCTCTAGTTCATTTTACAGATGAGGAAACTGAGGCAAACAGGATTAAGTGACTTGTCCAGAGTCACATAGCAAGCAAATGTCTGAGGCCAGATCTGAACTCAGGTCTTCCTAACTCCAGACCTAGCACTCTATCCACTGTGCCACCTAGCTACCCCCAGGCTGGGCTAGCTGTCCTTTAAAAAAAAAAAGGCCATCTTCAGGATTTGGTTGATCTACAGGTTAGTCTAAACTTTGGAATAAGGAGGACTCTGGAGGCTTTAATGGAATTCTTATCCAATGCACTCAAAGACAAACAGCTCTTGCTGTGAGAAAACTCAGCAGATATCACCCCTAAATTGCAGCCTAGAGTGAAACAAGGCTGGCAAATAAAGGCCAGTCTATGAAAGTCAGAGCTGGCTCACATTTTTTTGGAGTAGCTGCAGTGATGAGGAGTGTTATGAAGCTAATGTAAGTTTCATAATCAAAACCAATCTAATCAACAAGCTTGTACATTGCCCCAAAGAAGTGAAGGACAGGCTCACGACAATGCAATTGCCACTTGTCGGAAAGTGCCAGACCACTATATAAGTGTGTGTGCTCCCATGATGATGAGCCCTGATGGCGTCAAAAATTTTATGAAGCTCTGGAAACCCTCATTATCAATGTGCCAAAAGAGGATGAGCTTTTAATTTAGGGCGACTTTAATGCCAGAGTAGGCACAGATTATCAAACATGGCAGGGAGTCTTTGAGAGGAATAGAGTTAGAAACTGTAACAGTAATAGGCATTTACTACTGAAGACTTGTGCATCTCATGTCTTCTGTTTACCTAAATGCTACAAAACTTTGTGGATGAACCCTTGCAGCAAACATTGGCATTTAATAGACTATGCCAGGGCCGTCCAAAATGCGGTCCACCGTGCAATTTATGCGGCCTGCCTACAAGCACAGAAATTTACATAAATGCATTAGTAAATGAAGCCAAGGTACCGCAGAGCTCTCACTAAAATGGCAAATCAAAATATATTGTCTATTGTTTCAAGAAAACCTAAGGTTGGACAGCCCTGGACTATGTCATTGTGAGGACAAAAGACAGACAGGATGTTACGGTGACAAAGGTGATGAATGGTACAAAATGCTGGACCAATTACAGAGTTATCCTCTCCAAGCTAAACAGTTATATTCAACAAAAGCGGCAGCCCCAAGGCAAGACAACTACCAGAAAATTTAATGTCAACAGATTAGATAGAATGCTTCTCTGTGTGCAAACAATTTGTTACTGAGTTGGAAGGAAAGCTGAACCAACACATGGCTGGCAAAGACAGAGCAGAAAAGATGTGGACAGTTTTCAGAGATATGGTGAATGGCATTGCATTAACTCACTGGGGCGAGAACACTCACTAACATTAGGATTAGTTTGATGAAAATGATGGGAGAATTCAGAAACTGTTTGTTAAATGAAAAATGAGAATTCTCCAGGGTTTACTAAGCAGAATAGTTTGTCCATCTCTAAGAAAGTAACATTCAGCTCCATCAAAAGTAAAGTGCAGAACGAGAGGGGGTGGAGCCAAGATGGCGGCTGGAAAGCAGGGACTAGCGTGAGCTCCCTGCCATGTCCCTCCAAAAACCTATAAAAAATGGCTCTGAACCAATTCTAGAACTGCAGAACCCACAAAATAGCATAGGGAAGCAGGGCTCTAGCCCAGGACAGCCTGGATGATCTCTTGGTAAGGTCTACCCTGCACGGAGCTGGGAGCGGAGCTGAGTGGAGCAGAGACCAAGCATGGGTGGCATGGACTGACCAGATTGGGAGCGGGGTGGAGCTGCAGCAGTTACCAGACTTCTCAACCCACAAACGTGAAAGATGACAGAGTAGGTTGGTGGGAGAAGCTGCTGGGGACTGGGATAGAGTTTGGGGTTCGGCCACCGCCCTGGGGGCAAGGGAGGTGGGGCAGCTTCAGAACTACAG
Organism: Phalanger gymnotis; assembly: GCA_028646595.1. Classification (NCBI taxonomy): domain Eukaryota; kingdom Metazoa; phylum Chordata; class Mammalia; order Diprotodontia; family Phalangeridae; genus Phalanger; species Phalanger gymnotis. Next base: position 159,700,681 of record CM053626.1, on the reverse strand, counting down.
CTGCAGATGCTTTTGACCCCAGGCCCACTTGGTGGGAGGAATTAAGTGGCTGATCAGAGCAGGAGCGAAGAGCCTGCTGAAGATCTAAGTCCAGTCCATGCTGGGGGTTCTTGGGGAAGGAGGAGTGCTGGTGAGGCAGAGCTGGCGCATCCCTCCAGGCTTGGAACATAGAACTCTTTAGTGTACAAGTAGTCATACCCCTCTGAAAAACTCAAGGGTCAAGTGAGTTGGCTGGGAACATGGCCAGGCAGCGAAAATGCACCCAGATTCTGTCTCAGACTCTGGAATCCTTCTTTGGTGACAAAGAAGAACAAAACATACAGCCAGAAGAAGTCAACTAAGTCAAAGGGCCTACAACAAAA
>CM053626.1:159615090-159699819 GCA_028646595.1 Phalanger gymnotis | reverse complement strand
CCAACCCTTTCACCTTCCTCTCCTTATTAAGGCAGATCAAAAGAATCTGTGTTTTTGCAGCATGCTGGCAGCTTTCTGGGTGCTGGCTGTGGGTGGATCTTTCCCCCCCACAGAAGCTGCTAGCCAGATTGTTAAAATAACAGAAGGCACAGAAAAAGTTTAGAAACTCAGAAATGCATAAGATATATGTAGAGTATTGTATAATATCAAGAAAAAAGAATAGGAAATCCATGAAGCCAGATGACTTCTTCTCTGGTAGACAATGGAGGGCCAAAAAGTTTTATATGGATTTTCCAGATCTCAGGGGTGCCACGCCCCTAATCTCTACCATGTGAAAGGGATAACTGTAGTAAGCAGTGAAATGAAAACTCAGGTAGAAGAGGGGTCAAAGTAGAGTCTAGGAGGGTGATCAACAGTGTCAAAAGCTGTAAAGTCCAGAAGGAAGAGGAATGCTAGCCTTCAAAAAAGCCGTTTCAGTCTAATGGCAGGGAATGGAGAGGTGAGTGGGAATGATAAAGTAGAGGCAATGAGTAAAAACAGCTTTTTCTAGGAGTATAGCTGTGAAAAGGAAAAGGGCATATTGGATAATCACTTGAGGAGCAAGTAAAGGTTTCTTTGAGGATGGGGGAGATGACAGTATATTTTTATACATCAGTAAAGGAATCAAAAGATAACGTATAGTCAGTTCTGCTACAATGTTTGTTTTGAAAATGTGAATTTATTCCAATACAACTGCTATGTTATGGAACAATTTGAGCATAACATAAATTTTATGTTTATGTACAACATCCCAGAAACACTGAAAGAACACAGAAAACTGCACCATTTCATCATAATTCACAAGCTACAACCCTTCCACCAATGATCACTTTGATAAGCAAACTTCAGGTTTTTTCTTTTTTTACTCAGGTCTTTTTCAAGCTAATGTGCCATATTTATTGTATATTTTCTAATGCAGGAAGGGCTCTGGGCTGAGAAGAGCTGGTCTGCCTCCTACTCTGTCCCTCACCTTCTACTGGCCACGGGTCCTGGTCCTGGTTCTTCAGTTTTGGCTCATGGAGCCTGCCCTCTGATTCCCAGTGGTTTGACTCTATCAGCCTGGGCTCCATGGGAATTAAGGTGCAGGGTGAGCCATTTAACATGAATAAACATATAGTACAATATGTGCTACCATTTTTATTAGGTTCTGATCCTTTTTCATGAATTATTGACAATGTTTTTGAGGGCTATGCCTCTAATCCTACTTTTCTTCATAAACCCTGTTTTTTTATTGTGCAATTTTGCACAGTAGTATGATTTCTTAAGAACATATATGTCTCATTATAGTAGAACTGACTGTTCATGGCTTTAGTAAGGAAAGTTTAGAATAGACAAGGGAAGTGTAACAGAAAGTCAATCAGGGATGAATAAAAGGATTAGTTGTGAGAACTCAGGAGCACAGGACTGAGAACAGAGAAAGGAAATGATAGGAGTAATCTAAGTTTGGAGAATGGAAAAGGATGAGAGGCAATAAACAAAATTCCGTACAATGTCACTGGTGTCCCAGAATACTAATTAGGAAATAATACCTTTAGGTATGAAAATAAGTCATATCTATTATAATAAAGGTTTAAGACAATCTTTCAATTATTTGTGGTAATTTTTAAAAAAAATACTTTCTACAAAGTAAAAATATCAAGGAACTAGATTTTTTTTATTAGAATTGGTCATTTTGGAAACTTACAATTTAAGCCAGAATTCTGAATGAAAGATGCCATAATGGATGGCATATTTGTTTTAACTAATCAATCAAAAAGTATTAAAGACCTATGTGTAATTAAGAGAAAAGAATGATAATCTGTCATATTAATTGTACCTAATCAAGTACAACGTGTGACCAAATCTGCAACCTAATGTGACAAATTGTTTTGATCTATAAGGCACCAATTTGAAGACATTAATCACCAGTCTTGGAGGTATAGTGGATGGTACTTTCCTTAATACCTGTATGACCTTCACACCTGACTTCTCTCAGCTTCACTTTCCTCATTTGTAAAACAGGGATAATAGCACCTACTTCATAGGATGTTGGAAGATTGAACATGAAAATATGTGTAAAGTGCTTTGCAAACATTAAAGTACTGTGTGTATGTATGTGTATACACACATACACATATGAATTAGGATGTGACACTAAATTCCACATTCTTATAAAATAGCATTTCTCTTTATTAAAAATGGTCAGTGTCTGATCATAAACTAAGGTTGCTGTTGTTTTTCACTTTAAAATTCCATTAATCCTCACCCCTCCCTGCATACCCCCAACCCAATACAACCTTCCCAAACTCAGGTGTCATGGATTAAATAAAGTCATTCAACCTATGAACTTTCAAAATAAATTAAAATGAACAGTCTAGTTAAAGGTTTGACTAGTCTGGAAAAAATATACTCATGCTATTCTCACTAAAGAGATTTAACTTGCAATGTGACAGTTTTTAAATAATCAAAAAAGAATAAATTATGAATAATAATATATTACATTTCTATGTTACAGTTTACAAAACAGTTTCATGTAAATCATCACCTAATCATCAGAATTATGTGAGACACTCCTAACAGATATTATCATCTCCATTTTACCAATGAGGAAATTGAGGGCTCAAAGTAATTTTTTCAAGAAAAGAGCTAGAAAGGCAGATCTTCTGATTCCCAATCTTTGTGCTCTTTTTACTATTTCACATAACCTTCTCTAATATATGAATACGTAAAACACTATTCTGAACTAGATTTGGGCCAATATGGAAGAGTCAGCTCTCAAAGCAGACATGACCAGTAAGTTTGGAAAGAAATGGCTATGTCCCCTTATGACAGGACAAGGAATAGGAAATCTGGGAAAATGTAGCACAAAATAGGTTGGCAAAGCAGACTTCAAAGTATCCTGTTCAGGAAAAATCAGTGCAGAATGAAATTCTAAAGACGAACAAAAAATTTCCAATGCATCTAATGAAGAAGAAAAGAAGAGCGTTTTATTCAAGAAACTTAACTACCAATTCATATTCATAAAATAAAGATAAAAAATAGAAGCAAGAGCAGGGGATCAATAATTTATGTAAAAGACCTTTAAGGATGTCAGGAACTCTAAAATCTAGCTTAAGATGAGGTCTGCAGTGAATCGAGAGGCAAGCAAGACAAATCAATCAAGAACTGCTCATTAAGTTCCTACTATGTGCCCAGCAACATGCTAGACACTACAGATGGGAAGAAGAAAACAACTTCTATTCCCAAGGAATTTACACGCTATCATGTACAAGTACATAGATAAATATATATATAGCATAAATTTAAATGGAATAAACACACATATACATATGAAGTAGGAAAATACAAAGTAGTTTGGGAAGGAAAGCCCTAGTATTGGGAGCACTTACTGAAGGCTGAGGTGGTATCAGGAAAGGCTTTATGCAGGAGACAGTGCTTGAACTGTGTGAAGAGTTCTCTATGGGGTAGAGATAAGGAGAAGGGCATTCCAGGCATTTGGGATATCCAGGGCAGAGGCAGAGATGTGAGATGGTATCGTGTGTGAGGAATAGGACAGCCTAGCTGTGTCACGGGAGAGTAGTAACAACATAGAAAGAATGCTGGACTTAAAAGTCAGAAATACAAAGTATTTTACATACATCATTTTATTTGATCCTTACAATAACCCTGAGGCAGGCACTCTAGGTACTGTATTCTCTTTTTTACAGATGAGGTAATTAAGGATCAGAGAAGAAAGGTAAAGTAAATTGTCTCTGGCCACACAGCCAGTGCAGGATTCAATTATGTTTTTCTGACTCCAAAGTACAGTGTCCTTTGAACGAAATTTCACTGCCTATTAACCCAGAAAAGACCTGGGTTAAAATTCTTGCTGACTCTGATTTAGGAGCAATTTGGATTTGAAGATTTTTCCCACCCATTAATAGGCCATGTGGCCTGCTTACATCACAGGAAGCCTAAGACATATGTGGTGGGAGGAGCTTCTTGACAGGAAAAGGAAGTTATTTAACAGGAAATGCTGAGAGAGAGAAATGTTATGGCTACTAATAGCTGCCCTCGTGATTGTTAGAACTGAACTGGCTGACTTCGCTGTACTCTGAGTTTGTCTTTGGGGAGACTCCAGCAGGGGGTCAGAGAGGTTTTGAGATGGAGAGTGTTCAGGCTGTGATATGGTGTTTTAAGTTCCTTGCTGTTATGATAAAGTGGGCTGACTGGCTGTGGGAGCTGAACATTTGGTTATGGGATATGATTTTCTGGTGTCTAAGTAAATGTCATGCTTCTTTTACCTTCTTTATGGAGAGTCTCTCATTCCTTATGATACAAAACTACATAGGCATATTCATGATTATCATTGATGTTGTATTTATTGCCTTACTGTTTCACCTGGGGAAATCATAATCTCTGAATCTCAATTTCATCGCCTATAAAGTAGGGATAATATCTGCAGGAATTGTAAAGGGCTGTAGTTTTAAATGTAATAATATATGTAAAGTACCTTACCAATCTTAAAGCACTATGTAAATATGAAGTATTATTATTCCTTACCATAATATGTAAATCTGAGCTATTATTATAAGGACCACAAAAAGGGCTTTAAGCTTTACCAGGGAAAAGCAAAAGGTCCAGGAGAGTTCTCACTTCTATTACTACAGCAGAACCACTATATTCTTGGCCCATAGGAATTGTGGGAAAAAAAACCCTTTTTATTCATTCATACAGTTTTGCTTTCTTTTCCCATTCATTAAGGAACATGATAATAGCTGACATTTATGTAACACTTTAGGGATCACAATCCACCTTACATGAGATAACCTCATTCAGCCTTAGGAGACAGGTTGTATAGATCCCATTACTCCTATTTTACAGACAAAGAAAGTCAAGTACAGGAAGGTTAAGTGATCAGCTAAAGATCATACAACGGGAAGAAGCAAAGGCAGGAATCAAAAAGGGCCTTTCCCTTACAGTCCCAGCTTCAAACCTCTACATAAAAAACAAAAATGGTTAATCGGAAATAGAAACTGAAAATAATGAAATGACACTAAGAGAGGTAACTACTTGCCCTCAATCAGTTTAAGTTATTGAGCAGGGACACAGCGCTTCTCAGGGCACTAAAATAACAGATGGACATAATTACTGAGAAAATTGTAAAGAACTGGAAAAGTAGCTTCAAGGTTCAAAGTGGATAAATGTGGCCCCAATTTCCAAAAGACTGTCTTCTATTAGCCAGTGAAATTGATTTTACTCCCTGGCAGATATTTCTCAGGTCTACACACAGAATGCTGAAATGAGGCCCCTTGGCTGTTGTATGATATTGATTGGTGTTGATGAAGAACAAGGCCCTCAGGTATACAAATGCAATCCTGCAGGCTACTACTGTGGATTTAAGGCCACCGTAGCTGGAGTCAAACAAACTGAGTCAACCAGTTTTCTTGAAAGTGAAGAAAAAATTTGACTGGACATTTGAACACACAGTAGAGACAGCAATAACATGCCTGTCTACTGTTCTATCCACTGATTTCGAACCTTCAGAATTAGAAGTTGGAGTAGTTACAGTTGAAAACCCTAAATTCAGGATTCTCACAGAATTGGAGATTGATACACACCTTGTAGCTCTAGCTGAGAGGGATTAACACTGTAATTAGTCTCCCTAATCTACTATGTGCTGACCAGGATATCTGGTAAAAACCAACACATTCATCATGGGTCTGGACTGAAAGACGAACCATATCCCCACTGAAGTGGACTTGGCTCTGTATAAATAAAACAGAGGTTTTAGAAAAAAAATACTCAGCACTGCCCCCCATCTACTTTCTTTAACCTTTTAATAATTTTTTGAAATGTGTGTCATTTCAAAAATATATAAATTTTTAAAAATATCTTAAATTTAATAATTTATTGTAAATTTGTTTATTTTCCTGTATTGAAATTTTGATTACAAAATATTACATCATGTAACCCTACAGTATCCTATTGTTAACAAGTCATTACATGCATACATTCCTGCCTATGCATGCTGGACTTCCTGACAAGTGCAACATACTCATCTGCCAACACTTGTTTGTTAAGACCTGCCAGCAAACTTGACCACTGATTGGTTATAACTTGCATTTTATGTGTTTATTTGGAAAATAATGTAACCACTACAACTTTAACTGTTATACAACAGATGAAACGGCTATGAATGTTTTTTTCAAAGTTCTCTTCTCTATGTTTCTACCACCCCTTTATTTTTATTCAGTGCCCCACAATTGCATCCAAGGCTACTACCCCCCCCCCATTGTTCTATCACCCACTTTGGAAATCTCTGACTAGTTGTTTACATGTTGTACCTCTCTTCAGAATGTAAATTCCTTAAGGACAGGGACTTTCTTTGTACCACTAGCATTTAGCAAAATGTCTAGCACTTAGTAATTACTTAATAAAATGACTGACAGAAGGGACTTTAGAGACCTCTAGTTCAGGGTTCTCAAAGTATGGTCCTTGGAATCCTCAAGATCATTTCAGGGGGGTGCTGGGGAGCTGATGAGATCACCAAGTGAAGGAGTATAGAGCGAGAAGAGGGCCCAGGCCAAACCCTGAGGACCACTTACAGTTAGAGGGACTGCCCTTAAGGAAGAGGATCCAGCAAAGGAGACAGAGAAGGAGCAGATAGATAGGAGGAGAACCAGGAAAGAGTGGTGGCCTGAAAAAGTAGAGAGAATAGAGTATCAAGGAGAAACAGTATCAAAGGCTGCAAGGAGATCAAAGAGAATAAGGATTAGAAAAAGGTCATTAGATTTGGTCATTAAGAGATCATTAGGAACTTGGGGGAGAGCCATTTTGATTGAATGATAATGAAGTTGGAAGCCAAACTTCAAGAGTTAAGATGAGTGCAAAGAAAGTGGAAGCACCTACTGTAGATAGCCTTCTCAAAGAGGTTAGCCACAAAAGGGAGAAGAGATATGAAACAATGGTTAGAAGGTATGTAGATGGATTAAGCGAGGGTTTTTTTGAGGACATGGGCATGTGTGTGTGGGTAGAAGGGGAAGCAGCTAACAGATAAAGAGAAATTAAAAATTAGTGTGAGAATAGGAATGATGGAGGAACAATCTGCTAAAGAAGATAGGATAGGATGGGATCATGTGCACACAGAAGCCTAAGCCTTGATGAGGAAAAAGGCAACCTCTTTATGTGAAATGGGTGAAAGAGGAGATAGTGACAGTAGGCATTTGAGTGATATAAATTGAGGAGAAAAGGGCTCTCTGCAAATGGCCTCAATTTTTTCAGTGAAAATATGAGGCAAGTTCTTAGCTGAGAGTACAAGAAGGGAAAGTTATGGGTGGTTTGAGAAGAGATGAAAAGATCTGGAAAAGCCACTGTGGTGAGTGGGATAATGAATCAATTAGAGATGAAAAAGAACTGCAACTACAGTCAGGGACCAGTTAAAATTACATAGCAAAATCTGTAGTGGACCCAGTCAGCATGGTTTCATGACTCTTAGCTTTGCTTGGCAGCAAATGAATAGGAACAAAGACAGTGTCTGGTGGGAATAATACAAGGCCGGGGTTTGGTAAGGCAAACTCTTTAATAGGACGAGGAGGCAAAGGATTCTAGAGAAGAGGACAGTGTAGAGTTGAACTAGTTCATTAAGATGGGAAAGGTAAGAGAGTATAGCCAGGGCAGAGGAGGTATGCTGGGAAAGGCCTGAGAGGCAGGGTGGAATGACTGGGAGGTCATGGGGAAAAAGAATAACTAAATTTCAAGGCAGAAAGGCAGAATAACAACAGATTATGATCAGATAAAGGAATTTCAGAGCTCATGAAAATGGATGTGGAACACTTGCAGGATTGACTTATGACTATCTCTGTATGTTGCTGTGTAAATCATGAGAAATGAGAAAGTTGGGGAACTGGGTGGTTCAGGTGTTTGAGGGAATAGCAATATGTATGTTGAAGTCCCCCCCCCCCAGTTCTAGATGCTCTGTAGCCATATTTGTTGTCTCCAGCAGCGACTGTCTTGATTTTTTTGCACAGTACTTAGCACCACTGCATAGTATTGGCACGACATTAAGTGCTTAACAAGTATGTTTTTATAAATTTGTTTCTTCACTGCCCTCTAGGTTACCTGCAATTATAGTTCTTTGCAGAATGTAATTTTCCATGAAGCCTAACCACAGAAGCCATAACTCCCAGCCACTGACAGAAGGGACAGGTGCTAGACCTGGTCTTTATTGATAGAGAAAATTTCCTGATGAGGAAACTACCTCTTCATCACCTTCTCAGAAAGTTACATCCTTAAGAGAATTTCCTATAACACTGGAGGTTACACAAGATTACACAGACAGTACATATCAAGAGGTAGGACCAGAAAAAAAATTGGTATTAGAAAGATAGGGGATTTTGTTTTAGAAAGAAGCTTGGTATCACTGAAAGTATTATTCAATTCCCCAAACGCAATCCAGTTTGCCCTCTTCTTCCTTTTCAATTCTGGATCCAGCTAACTCATTGTCCACCTGTTGCTGGTGTCAATGGAACCTGTGTAGGGACCTAAAAAGATTCAGTGTGGAAAGAACTAAAATTTTTATTTATGCCCATAAACATTGTTGTCAGGGCTGTTGTCAGTCTGCTATTATCCTCATCTTTCCTTGGCCTCCCAGACTACCTTTTCAATATGCTTCAGTCAACCACATCTTTATAAAGCACTATGGAGTATATCTTTTTTTCTGCATTATTACAAAAAATGCATTTTTATTTACAATGAAAACTTGAAATTAAGTCCATAACACCAAAAAAAAGTGTATTTGGTGTGGGTAGCAATGGGGAATTTCCCAAAAGCTTCTTGTGAGTCAACTTCAAAAAGTAGAAAGGCTCTATTGTTTTCCATCATAAATCCCAGAGGTTGGAATACAAGTATCTAGCCTATCACCCTAAAGTGGAAAACCAATTACTTGGGCTTAATAGAAGGTTGAGTCAAGATAAAATAGTAAAGGTTAACAAATACCAAAACTTCCCCAAAAACGTCTCCCACAAAATGACCACAGAAAACGCCAAATAAATTCTGAGAGGAAAGGTCAACAAAAAGTCACAGTAAGTCATTTTATCAGGTGAGCTTTGGAAGACAGAAAAAGAGGTCTACGGACAAGGAGGTTGTTGCTATTTGTTCTTCTTTCTCGAAGAGGACCATGACATCAGGAAGATGATGCCATGACTTGCAAGTGAATTGGACTTAAATGAGAGCTGTGCAAGATGACCAGCTTTACTTTCTCCTCTGGAGCCATCTGGGTCCAGAGGCAAGATATAGGTAAGGATGACTAGAGATGACTCCTGACACACTGTGCTAGTCCTTTGAGAAATAGCCTGGCTAAGTCTGAAAAAAGCCCACACCAAAACTTTGGCCTCCTGGTAAATTTACAGCAATTTTTTTTCAGTTATAGCAACTTGTGATTACTATGGCAAATAATGGTGACTTGCTGAGTTTACAGGAAAAGTGACTGGCTGTGGGTCTCCTTGGAAGTGGCATCTTGCCAATATTAAGGTTACAAAGTAGGACTTCAGAACCTAGATATAGAGACAACTAACACGAAATGTTGTATTGGCCATCAAAATGGGCTCTTAGCATTTATTCAACCTCGTGCCCTTGAAGAGTTTTGGCCTTTATCTCCTTGATTAAATTAGGTAACTAAGGAGGGGTTCCAGATGGGGCCCACAAGGGAGGTCTGATTGTATCTTCACTCCCAAGTAGGCCCCAAACCCCTAGCTATTAGGTGCTAAGTCCATGCGGGCGTGAAGCCCTCAAGGTCCTAGGGGGAGGTGCTAACTCCAGATCCAACAGTAAGAGTTTAAGTTCTGGTCCCTCAGATGACATTTGATGATGACTAAAGAGTGCATAAAAAGAAAGAACAGAGCTATTTGCTTAGGGTTCTCACTCTTGGTGGTGTGCTGATGTGGAGACTGGGCAGCTGTAGTTAAGAGCCCTCCAGCTTGTAAACCCAGATGTTGGGACTTTGTTAAACTCTGGTAACTATGCATTGAGATTTGAAATCAGACAAGGTCTGTCTGTTGATGTTTTTAATTTGTTTCTATTTGCTCTGAAGTTCAGGGTGCTGGCTTTTCCCCCTGAACTAAGTGAATGATATTTGTATGCTGGATTAAAGTAAGCTTGTTAACCCCATAATGTTGCTTTCCTTAGTAAAGCAGATCAAAAGAACCTGGGCTTGCAGCATTCTGAGAGCTGGTTGTTGGTTTTATACCCCCACAGCAGCTGCTAGGTGAATAGTTGAAACAAATGTATATATATGTTGTGATAAATACTTAAAATATTTTGTTAGAATTCTTCAAATTCAGGGAGAAAATAAGTGTCAGGATTAAGGACCTTAAGTGCTTCTGAATTAGTCATTTATATACAGGTGTTTAAAGTTTTAAACTGCATTAAACTATTATGATGAAAGAAACATGAGTATGTACATTTGAACACAAATGTAGAAGGGCTCTCTCTATCTCTAGGCTGACTCAGTCATCTCAATCTGTATGTATGCTGCCAGGTCTGGGGGATTTTCCCCAGAGTGGGGGCAAGCCACTGATTTAACACTGTTATACTCTCTGAGGGAGAGTATACATCTATCTGAACCCTTATTATTATGTTTCCTATTTACATAAATCAAATGCAATGACACCAGTGTTTTCAATTTCAAAACATTTATATTATATGGTAATTCACAGATATAACCCATATAAGCAAAAATTACTTGAGGGGTCCTCGAACCAGAAAATTTGAGATTTGCTGGTCTAATACATGAAGCTTTTCCTGATTTACTACCCCTCCCAACTCCTAGTGCCCTCTCTACTAAACTATTTTGTAATTATTTTGCATTTATTTGTAACTGTATTTTATTTATTTCGTTTATACTTATATATACTTGTCTCCATACATATGTGTATATTATATATATTATATATAAATATGTATATGTGTGTATGCATATACACATCTACACACACACAGATAAATATAAAGTGCTACTACTGAACAAGGATTGTCTCATTCACTGTATACCCAGATAAGCTCAAAATGGGTACATGATCCAGGGGTGGGGAATCTGTGCCCCACAGGCCACATGTGGTCTTTTAGTGCAGCCTTTTGGACTGAATCCAAACTTCACAGAACAAATACCCTTAAAAAAAGATCTGTTCTATAAAACTTGAACTCAGTCAAAAGGCCACACCTAAGGGCCTAAGGCCACATGTGAGGCTGCAGATTCCCTACCCCTAAGAGACAGAGAGTGATATTATAAACAAATGAGGGAAGCATAAAAGAACTTACCTGTCAGATGTATGGATAAAGGAAGAGTTCATGACCAGACAAGAGATAGTGAAATCTCTAATCACAGGAGGTGAAATGGGTAATTTTGATTACATTAAATTAAAAAGGGTTTGTACAAGTAAAACTAATATAGTCAAAATTAGAAGAGAAGCAGGAAACTGGGAAAAAAAATTAAAGCACCTTTCTCCGATAAAGGTCTCATTTCTCAAATAGAAGGAACTGAGCCAAACTGATAAAAATGAAAGACATTCCCCAATTGCTTAGTGGTCAAAAGATGAACAGGCAGTTTTCAGAAGAAATCACAGCTATCAATAGTCATATGAAAAAATGCTCTAAATCGCTAATAATTAGAAAAATGAAAATTATCTCTGAGGTACTACCTCACAGCCATCATATTGACTAACATAACAGAAAAGGAAAATGAGAAATGCTGGAGGCAATGTAGGATAACAGATACACCAATGCAGTATCACTGGAGCTGTGAACTAGTCCAACTATTCTGGAGAACAATTTAGAAATATGCTCAAAGGGCTATAAAAATTTGCATATGCTTTGACCCAACAATAACATTATTGGCTCTATACCCCAAAAAGAGATTTAAAAAAAGGTAAAGCTCCCAAACATATAACAATATTTATAGCAGCTCTTTTTTCATGGTGGCAAAGAATTGGAAATTGAGGGATGCCCATCAATTGAGAATTAGCTGAACAAGTTATGACAATTTGTGATGGAATACTACTGTACTAGAAGAAATAATGAGCAGGCTGACTTCAGAAAAACCTGAGAAGACTTCTATGAACTGATTCAAAGGAACTGAACAGAACCAGCAGAACAATGTTCACAGTAACAGTAACACTCTAATGTTAATCAACTGTGAAAGATTTAGCAACTCTTATCAACACAATGATCCAAGATAACCCAAAGGACTGTGATGAAAAATGTCATCCACATCTAAATAGATAACTGATGGACTCAGTGCAGACTGAAGCATACTTTTTTCTCCTTATTTTTTTTCCACAACATGGATAATGTGTAAATATGTTTTACATATTATTCTATTTCTTGTCTTGTCAATGAGTGGTGGAGGGGGTAGAGGGAAGGAAAGAATTTGGAGCAAATAACATTTTAAAAGAAAGAAAACCAAAGACCAATTCTGCCTTTTTTCTTTTCTAAAGCTGGTTCCAAAGTAAAACTTGTAAAACGAAGGACTCTGGTCCTTAAGTAAATAGATATAATGAACATGAAATTACCAGTTCATGAGATGAAAGAAAAATGCAATCTACTCTCATGAACTTTAAATTGCATTTTAAGCAGATACAAAGGCACAATTTAAAATGGTATACATGCCCAGAGAAAGAACTGATGGAGTCTGAATGCAGATTGAAGGATATTTTTTAAACTTTATTTTTCTTTGTTTTTTTTTTAAAGTATGTTTTTTCTTTTGCAACATGGTTAATATAAAAATATGCTTTGCATGACTGTAACATGTATAACTTTTATCTTGTATTTTTTTTTGGAGGGGGCAAGGCAGGACAATTGGGGTTAAGTGACTTTCCCGAGGTGACACAGCTAGTAAGTGTGTCAAGTGTCTGAGGTCGAATTTGAACTCAGGTCCTCCTGACTCCAGGGCTGGTGCTATGTAGCTGCCCCATGTATAACCTTTATCAAATTGCTTGCCTCTTCAAGAAGGGGGGAGGGCAGGGAGGGAGAGAATTCAAAATTCAAAATTTTAAAAAATAAATATTGTTTTTATATGTAATTGAAAAAAGGAAAATATTTTTAAAAAGAAAAAAAGGCAAAAAGTAAAAAAAAAAATCAGATAAGCTGGAGGCTTCTTTGAAATTCACCTCAGCAAAGCTCACTGTCAATTGAATACCAATCTAAATGTGAACAAGAACCATATTAACAAATGATTCCAATTTATACTGTGACTTCTACAGATTTTCTTCTTTTGGTTTGAAATACAAGCTATGTCAGAGCCTGACAAGACAGAGAATTACAAACTTTGATTACTCTCCAGGAATAAAATATTTATTATTGTCAAATCTTTAAAAAGTGCTTAGCACAGTGTCTGGCACATAGTAGGTACTACATAAATATTTATTCCCTTCTCTCTCTTATTTTTTCAGTGTAGAAATCCTTTGTTTTATGGAATATATACTATACCAACATTAGTGAGATAGAAGGAACTTTGGTTTAGGAGCCAGATCTGTGTTTGAATCCCAACACTGCCACTTAGTTCGTTTCTTCACCTGTAAGATTAGGGATGAGAAAAGGGAAATAGCCTTGATAACTTATGTGTCCTCTTCTGGTTTTAGACCTTATGAACTGAGCCAGGAAAGTTTGGTAAAAAATGTATCTTATTTTCCCTACTGATTTTTCTGCTTCAATGACTATATATTATGAGGTATAAACCACTGTTACAGTTCTCCAAATTCAGCAAGACAATAGTTGAAAGTTAAGGGTTCTAAGCATATAAGTTTATATTCATAGATTACTCTGGATAAAAGTGTTGTCAGAAGCAAAAAATGGTCAGCTCAGCTGAATACAAAAATGGGGTGCCAATAAATTCTCTAAAGGTGGTTTTCTACTTGGAGACTTGTGAAATAAATGAATTATAAACTTAGCGTCTTAAATAATCTTTCTAATATTTTAGTAATTACAGTACACTTCCTCATTTATTCCTCTTAACTGTGAGGTTGGCTGTATAGGTATTAGCATCTCAAATTATAGATGATGAAAGTGATTGAAGATGAAAAAAGTTAAATAGTTTGCCCATGGTCACACAGCTAGTGACTATGTCTCCACAGGGTATATAGGGCATTTAAGGAAAACTAGCATCTCTGGTGTGAGGGCTTGCCAAGCGCTTTTCAGGGCTCATTCACCTCTGGTGTTACCCAAACTGTCACCCTACTCTCACTTGTGGCTCCAAGAAGCTGTAGCATGCAGAGTAGACACACCCCAGTAAAACTGTCTAGGTAGATGGGCTAAACCAGGTTGAGGATAACTGACAGGCCTCAAACCCATCAGTGAGTTTGGGGGATGTCCACCCCAACAATGTGAAGACTTTCCCTGGCGGAATGGACATAGATGAGAACAATTTGTTCCAGTGGCCATGAAGATGGCTCAGGCAGGAACTGTGGAGAGGTTAGTCAGAAATCAAAGATGCCAAGGTCATCCAATGCATCCCAGGCCATCACTAGTCATCCTGACTTTTGTCTTGCCATTGGACTTCAAAGGCTCTGGAACAGAGAATGCAGCTGACAACTTTGTCCAACTTAGTCTCATTTAAATCCAATTCACTTGTGCAAGTCAAGACATCACCCCATGATGTCACTGGTCCCCTTCAAAAACACAGGGCTATGGGTGCTGGGCCAACGCTGTGGCATGCTGAATTTGTAGAACGTTAACAGAACTATAGTCTTCATCCACGTAATTATATAACAGGACTGGAAGGGACCTCAGAGGTTATCTAGATCAGAGGTATCGAAAAATAGACTGAACCAGATTTAAATGTAATCCATAAATACTTATCAAAATAAGTAAAAATACAATAGAACAAATGATGTTAATATGTGGTTTTCTAAGTCAATATGTAGCTTACATGTATGGTTTAGTGGCACCTTTCTATTTGAGTTTGACACCAATGATCTGGATTAACCCATAACTGAATAGGAATTCCTTTTACGACATAGGACATTCATCTTGTTTAAAAGACTGAAAAACTTCAGATGGGATTGCATTGACTGGTGCTATCTCCTGAAGGTATTTCACTTACGGACAGCTGTTACCTGTTAGAAACTTTGGGGCTTCCCTGTGCCTTTCAGCTATAGGCCCTAGCTCTACCCTCTATAACCAATTAAAAAGAAGTCCAAATCTTTTTTAAAAAAATGTTATATGTGTTCTTTTTTATTAATTAATTATTGTTTTAGTTTTGTTTACAACATTCAGTTCCTCAAGTTTTTGAGTTTTAAATTTTCTCCACCTCCTTCTCCTCCGCCCTCCCACCCAAGATGGCATGCGATCCAATATAGGCTCTACATATACCTTCACACTAAACATATTTTCACAATAGTCAAGTTGTAAAGAAGAACTGTAAGTAATGGAATGAACCACAAGAAAGAAGAAACAAAACAGAAACAAAAACAAAAACAAAAAAAGGGAGCGAGAGCAAATAGTTTGCTTCAACCTGCATTCAGACTCTGTAATTCTTTGTCTGGATGTGAATCACCTTTTCCATCATGAGTCTTTTGGAGCTGTCTGAGAATCTTGCATTGCTGAGAAGAGCCAAGTCTATCAAGGTTAGTCATCAGAGATATCGTGTGTCTGTAACTGTATATAATGTGCTCCTGGTTCTGCTCCCCTCACTCAGCATCAGATCATGTATGCCTTTTGAGGTTACTATGAAGTCTGTCTGCTCCTCATTTCTTATAGCACAATCACATTCCATTACATTCATATACCACAACTTGTTTAGCCATCCCCCAATTGATAGGTATCCTCTTGATTTCCAATTCTTTGCCACCACAAAAAGAGCTGCTGTAAATATTTTTGAACATATGTGTCCTTTTCTCACTTGTATGATTTCTTTAGGATACAGCCCTAGAAGTGGTATTGCTGAAAGGGTATGTACATTTTTATGGCCCTTTGGGCAAAGTTCCAAATTGCTTTCCAGAATGGTTGGATCAGTTCACAACTCCACCAACAATGCATTAGTGTTCCAATTTTCCCACATCCTCTCCAGCATTTATGATTTTTCTGTTTTGTCCTGTTAGCCAATTTGACAGAGAAGATGTGGTACCTATGTGATTTAGAGCATTCTTTTATATGCCTATAGGTAACTTTAGTATCTTCCTCTCAAAATTGCCTGTTCATATCCTTTGTCCATTTATCAATTGGGGAATGACTTGTATTCTTATAAATTTGACTCAGTTCTCTGCATATTTTAGAAATGAGGCCTGTATCAGAGACTGGTTGTAAAAATTCTTTCTGAATTTTCTGCTTCCCTCCTAATCTTGGTTGCATTGGCTTTGTCTGTACAAAAATTTTTCAATTTAATGTAATCAAAATTGCCCATTTTGCATTTCATAACACTCTGTATCTCTTGTTTGATCATAAATTCTTCCCTTCTCCATAGATCTGACAGGTAAACTATTCCTTGCTCTCCCAGATTTCTTATACTATCAGCCTTTAACTCTAAATCATGAACCCATTTTGACTTTATTTTGGTATATGGTGTGAGATACTGGTCTATGCCCAGTTTGTCATGCTATTTTCCAGTTTTCCCAGCAATTTTTGTCAGTGAGTTCTTATCCCAGAAGCTGGAGTCTTTGGGTTTAAAAACAGTAGATTGCTATAGTCACTGACTACTGTGTCTTGTGTACCTAACCTATTCCACTGATCCAGAACTCTATTTCTTAGCCAGTACCAAGTAGTTTTAATGACTCCTGCTTTATAATACAGTTTAAGATCTGGTATTTCTTTTCATTAATTCCCTTGATATTCTGGACCTGTTGTTCTTCCAGATGAATTTGGCTATTTTTTTTGTAGCTCTACAAAATATTTTTGGTAGTTTAATTAGTAACAAGTCCAATTCTTCCATATGACACATTCAGATAATATTTTTCAATCTTAATTCTCAAAGTAAGGATTCAACTTGACTTTGCCTAACATTTACAACTTTTCTGCAATTGTCCATTCTACCCAATTCTCCCTTCGTTTTTACCAGAACTTATGAATTTCTTCAGTACCTAAATATTCCCTGGCTTTCAGAACTATTCTCCTATTGCTTTTGTTTCTACATTTTCAAAAACTGAGAAAACTTGGTTACAATTACTGACCTTCACTAAAGGATGTCACCAATTAACCTTATTCCAACCTGTGAGAAAAAAAAATTAGTGGATTGGGGATACATAAAATGCATCACTTGTCTATTTTTTGAACTGTCCCAATTTACATAGTCTATCCTTTACTTTATAATGAGGAACTGGCATATTCTTAGGTTTTGATGACATCTTTATCAAACTCATTTTTCTAATATCTTTAAAATGATGCTCATTGGTTTTAGGACAAATCAACACCCTGCTATATTCTATAGACTCACACAAACAACCTGTTTTTTGTATCTGAATGATACTATAAAAGTGGACATGTAAGTCTGGAAAAGAGAAAGAAAGGCGGGGCAGGGAAGAGGAGAAGGTGGTGTGAATGATAGCTGTCTTCAAGTACTTAAAGGGCTCTCATGTGTACCTAATCTGGATACTTATATTTTGAAAGCTTCCTGTTCTATGTAGTTGGAAAGTTGTTATTATTTGGTACAGTGAAAATCTATTAAAAACACTTCTTAAGATTTTATGACTCAACAAGTGGTGACATGGATAGAGTGCTGGGCCTGGAGTCAGGAAGATATTGATTCAAATCTAGGCCACAAATCACAACTTCTGTTTGCCTAAGTATCCTCAACTGTACAATAAGAATACTTAGGGTTGTTGTGAGGACCAAATGAGGTAATGACTGTAAAGCACTGAGCACACTGCCTAGCACACAGGAAGCACTACATAAATGTCAGTTATTATTACTGTGATTGTGGCAAATAATATGTTCTTTGATAATAGTCTATGTTCCAAGATTGTTTATTATTTGAGTGAGAGAACCATATAATCACATAATTTGAGGCCAAGGGATGTCAGTAGTCATCTAGCCCAACCCATACAAAAAAAAAAAAAGGAATCTCCACTATAATATACCCAGTAAGTGCTAGTCTAGCTAATGCTTTAAGACTTCTAAAGAGGAAGAAGCTACCAACTCTTATAAGCAGCTCATTTCACTTCTGGATAGCTCTAAATGGGATTTTTTTTTTCTGACACTAGGATTAAATCTGCATCTTGGCAACTTCCATTCATTGCTCCTGGTTATGCTTTCTAGGGTCAAGTGGAACAAGTCTCAGTCTTCTTCTATATTAGAAGATCCTTGAAGACAAGTATAATGTCTCCACTGAGTTATCTCTTTTCCAGGCTAAGTATGTCCAGTTCTTTCAATAAATCCTCATGTGACATGAACGCGAGAGAAACTCTTACAATCCTGTATGTATTCCTCTGGACAGTTTATCAGCATCCTCCTTACACTATGACACCTAGAATTGAACACATTTCTCTATATGGGGCCTAACAAAGGCAAAGAAGAGTGGAACTATCATTTCCCTTATTCGTGGAAATTGTATCCTCTTTTAACATGGCCCAAGATTGTATTAACTTTTTCAGTTGCCATATCAAACATGATGATTCATATTGAGCTTTCAGTTTACTAAAACTGCCAGATCTTAAAAAAAAAAAAAACCAAACCCAACTGTTGGCTATTCACGTCTCCCCATTTAATGCTTAATTTTTTTTTTCCCCAAGTACTACTTCTACTGCATTTAATCTTGTTGGATTTAGCCCAATGATCTAGCCTGTCAAATCTTATCATTGTGTTAGCAAAATGGCAAAATGGAGAGCACTGGACTCAGATTAAGAAAGGTATAAGTTTAAATCCTACCTCCAACACTTACTTGGTATACCTAAGTTAAGCCTTCTCTTGGTCTCATTTTCTTCATCTATAACAGGGCTGTCCAACCTTAGGTTATCTTAGGCCGCATTAAAATAAAATCCTTTTTTTGAGGGCCACACCCAGAATAAAAAATACAGTACACTAATAGAAAGTGGGGGAATGCACATCATCAATGACAGGCCAAGGCGTGAAACATGAAAGCAAACACAAAACAGCAAAGGGACAACACAATAGTATAAAGGTAGGTGCATACTGACTAGTCTGCATTGTACAGATGGAATGTATCCCACAGATGGATTGAAAATTCCATGCAATATGTTCTGTCCATAATACTGCTTAAAAACACCAGAGAAAATTAACATCAATGAAATTATTTATTAGTGATGAAATTTAATATACATTTCCTGCAAATTATTATTTTATTTTTTTCCTCATGAAAATTAAGACCCATGCATATTTTGGACAGCCCTGATCTATAAGATGAGGATGAAGACAGCACTTACCTCAAAGGGTTGGTATGAATTTGAAGTGAGAAACATATGTAAAGCATTTTGAAAATGTTAAAAGCACTATATAAATGCTGATTATAATTATCTGAAGTTGTAATGAACATACTATACATCGAGATCTTAGGGTACTCTACTGAAGACTTCCTTTCACACTGACACTGAACCATTAATAGCCGCTCTTTGAGTCTGGCCATCCAACCAGTTCTAAATCCATTTCACTGTCTTTTCCACAAGAATAGCATGAGATAAAATCTAGGTATATTTGCTAAAATCTAGGTACATCATTATATTCACAGTACCCTCTTCAACTAGTGTGGTAATCTTGTCAAATAAAGGAAATGAGGTTGGTCTAGCATGAGCAAAAACAAGGACTGTATTACTATTCTATTTGTATCTCCAATGCTTAGCCACCCAGTGCTTTACATATAGTAAGTGCTTAATAAATGCTTTATTCATTCATGCCTTGTTCTTGAAGTCACGCTGGTTCTTTGTAATTATCACTTCCCTTTCTAGATGTTGGTCAACTATGTCTTTAATGATCTACTGTAGAATTTTCCCACGGACCAAAGTCAAGTTCACTAGCTTCTGGTTTGCTGAACCCTCCTTTCTTTCTTCTTTTTTTTTTTTTTTGGAAAATCATTTATCCTTCTCTAATCTTGTGATGTATCTCACATTTTCCACGACTATTCAAATATCAGTGACATGAAAATTAAGTCTATCTACCTCCGGACAGAAAAAATTGATGAACTCTTGAGTGCAGATTGAAGCAAATTTTTAAACTTTATTTTTCTTGCTTTTTTTTGGGCAATATGGCTGGCTAATGTGAAAATGTTTTACATGACTTCATATTTAAAATGAGTATCATATTTCTTGCCTTCTTCATGGGTAGGTGAGGTATGGAAGGAAGGAGAGTTTGGAGTTGAAATCAATCAATAGATAGATGGATAGATAGATAATCTGATAGATAAGTAAATGAAACAAAAGCAAATAAAAATTAGCGAGAGTGGCTCAGAAATTACATCTGCTATTTCTTTCAGGACATGAAGATGTGGTTCACTTGGGCAGGATAACTTGACTTTATCAAGAATAACTGATGCTCCCTTACTTTTCTTGGGTATCAAGTCCTTGCCAGTCATATTTTTGCGGGGAGACCTCTGTAAAGCACTTTATTTTTTTGCACTTCCTTTTTTTTTTATTCTGAACTTAAAAAATAAAACAAGCATTTCCATAACAAAGTAGAACAGAAAAAAAGATTGCACATGAAATTGCAAACCTATCATGTACAACTTGCTTTTCCTTTTAAATATATAATAAAGTTGTCATGCCACTTTCTTCCCCCACACTTGCATTAGAGATAGCAGACACAGATATGTATCTGTGTGTGCATAATATATATATATGTACATATATATATGTATATAAAACCATACTATGCATATTTCTATTTATCAGTTCTTTCTCTGGATGCAGAAAGAGTCTCATTCATAAATCCTTTGTAGTTAATTTGGGTATTTATGATAGACAAAATGACTTGGTCACTCCAAGTTGTTCTTAAAACAATATTGCTGTTACTATATACAATGCTCTCTTGGTTCTGCTCATTTTGTTCTTCATTATTTCATGCAAGTCTTTCCACGTTTTTCTAAAATCACTGAGCTCATCATTTCTTATACCAAAGTAGTATTCCATCACTATCATATACTACAACCTATTCAGCCATTCCCCCGTTGATGGGCATCCCCTCAATTTCCAGTTCTTGGCCACCACAAAGAAAGCTGCTATAAATATTTTATAACATATGGATTCTTTTCCTTTTTTCCCTAATCATCTCAGGAAACAGGCCTAAAGGCAGTTGTACAACTATTTGGGCATAACCTGCCAATGATTTTTGTTCTGTCATTTCCAGTATAAAGATCACTCTCCTTTGACAAGCAGAGGGGAACAAAATGAGAATGGAAGAAATTAGGCTTAGACCAACACCTCATATCTTGTACTAACTTCAGTTCCACATGGATAAGGGCCCTTAATATAAAAAGTCACATCATAAATTATATATAAAAAGAAAAAAATTTAAATGTAATATTAGCAAAGATGCTACAACAACCTATCACAGTAATTATAAACCCTGACCAGGCTGGATTTATATCAGAAATTCAGGGCTGGTTTAATATTAGGAAAACATCAAACTTAACCATCTTAATAACAAAAAACAATAAAAATCTCATGATTATATCAACAGATGCTGAGAAAGCTTTTTGACAAACACAGCACCGGCTTCTATTAAAAACAACTAGAAAACATGGGAACAAACGGACTTTTCCTAACATGACAAAAGGAAAACTCCAAAACCAAGAGCCAGAATTATGTAACAGGTACAAATTAGACACCTTTCAGGTAATACTGGGGTAAAATGAGGATATCCATTGTCACCATTTCTGTTTGACATTAGGCTGGAAATGCTGGCTGTGGCAATAAAACAAGAACAAGAAACTGAGAGCATATGCCAAGAAGAAAGAAAATCATCACCTTTTGCAGACTGTGGTGATATATGAAAAGAACTCTAGAGAATCAACTAAAAAATAATTGAAATAAGTTCAGCAAAGTTGCAAGGTATAAAATAAATCCACACAAAACAACAGCATATCTGTATAATGCCAATAAAATTTAGCAAGAAGAGACAGAAAGAGAAATTGCATTTAAGTTAGCAATAGCATACAACTCTTGGGAGCCTACTTTCCATGATACACACAAGAACAATATATGTATTACTACAAACCAGTGTTTACAGAACTATAAACTTAAATAACTGGAAAAATATTAATCACTCATGGGTAGGCTATGCCAATAGAACAAATATGACAATACTACCTAAATTAATTTGTCATATTATAATTTACAGTAGTACCATACTAATCAAACTACCAAAGAAGTAGTTTATGTAGCTAGAAAAAAATAATGAAATTCATTTGAAGGCACAAAAGGCAAGGAATCAAAAGGGGAATCATGAAAGAAGTGGGAAGGAAGAGGGCCTCGTATTATTAGATCTCAAAGTATACTAAAAAACAGTAATTCTCAAAAACAGTTTGATGCTGGCTATAAAAGTGACTGATCAGTGGAGCAGATTAGGTACACAACATGAAGAAGAAAATGCAATTAGTAGCTTAGAATTCTATAAACATTCTATAAAGCCAAGCTAGTACTAGTAGTCTCAACATTTGATTAAAAAAAAACTGCTGGGAAAAATGGATAGTATCACGTAAGAAATGATGTTTAGACCAAAGCTTCACACCTTCAGTTAAAAATACATTCCACATGTATACAAACACATTTGAAAGACCCTCTGTCAAATTAAATGATTGGCCATGATAAAGAACTCTGCCCACTACATGATAGAGATAATGGACTAATATGTAATATAAATGAATTTCTGCTTATGTGATACAGATTCTTTCTTTTCCTCTCTCCCCCACTATCCCACTGGAGGGCGATGGGAAAGAGAAAGGAATGCCTGACAATGTAAAAAAAAAAAATTTACTTAAAAAATTCTAATACCTAGGTCACATTTACTGGATATTCAATAGATTCTAGATTTACATTGCCTGCTGCAATGTGCTACAGACTTTTTATCATTTCCTTGCATAATCTATATAGATCATTAAGTGTGGGTTCCTTAAGGATAAATCTTCTGCAGTTTGTTGTTGCAATGATCAAGTCTTGAATTGCCATGATAAATACCTCCATTTACATTAACAAATCCACATGGTTCAGTCATTTGTTCAGTGTGCTTCTTTATCAATAGATGACTTGATGTGGATGTGATTCAATTATTGGAGGGCCTTTTGATACCATTCTAGGACCTTAGTTGTTTGAAAGACTCCATCTAAACAAAAACCTTTTGACAAATCTGTTCATTGTTATGAACCTTCATTATTGTTTAGTGATGTATGCTTATTCCAAAAGCATTTCCATACTTTTCTGACCTGTTCATCATGTGCTTTAATTATGTTTATCAATCCATTTCTTCCTATCTGGTGATAAAAGAAAAATTTCTATAGCTACCCTTAGGTGATGGACTCTGTTCATGTAATATGGGTTTTTATTAGGATACTTTCCAAATCTTTTAGAGTTCATCATATAGCCATGAGAGTGTATTTTAAGATTAGTATTGCATAAGTGCTTATTTCTTTAAACATATTATTCTAATTTAGCTTTGATTTCAAAATGCCAATAACTCAATATATTCAGCTACAGCTTTCTCTCCGACAGCTTTTGCTTGATGTGTTGTGCCTGAAGTTATCACCTTTAACAATAAGAATCTTGGATTCAAGCTCAAAGCCTTCCTTAGTATACATTAAGAATTTTACAGTTATGAAGTCCAAATACATTTTATATCATTGGAAAAAGATTCCAAGAAATGAAAGAATTAATTAATGTGTCTCAGTGGAGCTATATAGCTTGCACATTTCAGTCATGTACATCAATTGATGCAACTTTTTTAGTTTAGCTCCCTTTTTAATTTGGAAGCCACACTTATATTTAGAAAATAGTAACAAATTTAAATATAGGCAGAACTGTATGGGTTAAATTGTCTTCCTGAAAGATGATAACACTTTGTTGGTAGTGTGCTTTAAGTAGAGACAGACAGAAGAGAGGGAACAAACATTTATTAAGCCCCTACTATGTGCCAGGCACTGTAATAAGTGCTTTACGAATCTCATTTGATCCTCATAACAACCCTGAGAGGACTATTACTACCCTCATGTTCCAGCTGAGGAACCTGAGGCAGACAGATGTTAAGTGACTTGCTCAGGTTCACACTGCTTTTCAGTATCTGGGGTCAAATTTAAATTCAGGTCTTGACTCCAGGTCCATCACTTCATCCACTGCACTACTCAGATGACTCACAAATAAAGAACAATCTTCAATAGGTACATCAAATACTTTAGTGTTCCTACTACATTTGAGTCTATTTCATATATTTGCTACTCAAAATCATCATGACGATAAGCCAGACAGAGAGAACATGGAACGAACAAATGGTCCTCCATTGTATTCTGGTATCCAAGAAGGTGAGGTACACAGGAACATCCAAAATACCAATACCCCATCTACTGGAAATATTTTAGTGAGGATGGTACAGACTAATAATGTAGGTAATCCCAGAATGCACATGAAATGAAGACGTGAATACTTTCAAAATGGTCTGGTACTACAGCAAAACAAAACAGAAAACAGAACTCAGCAATCATTAGCAAGAGCCTCATATTTCTTTTTGTCAACAGTATCTTAGGCTCCAAGTTACATACCAAGGCGCTGGCCACTTAAGGGCAACAAAAGAAATTTGCAAAAAAAGAATTCAAGAAATAAAATTATCTGAAATTCTAAATTCCTTTAATTAGCAACTGAAAGCAAAAGTGAAAAGGTTAGGGCAATATAAGGATCCAGAGTAGCAAAACAAAATAAAAAACAAATTCACCATCAATCAAAAACTTTACTACACAGGCTTGAAAAGTAAAGATATCAGAAGGAAGAGAGAATCCCCAAAAGAAAGGGATGTAAAAATTATCTGGTTACTTACTTACATGGCCATAAGAGTTTCAACACAACAAAAATGCCAAATTGTATCAAATGAGATACATAATACTTGCATTCTACTAATGTAATGAATATTCATAGCTAGCATTTATATAATGCTTTAAGGTTTGCTTTACAAATATTAATCTCCAGGGAGGTAACAAATTAGGTATGCTAAAAAGTCTCAGAAATGTAAAGAACAATTGACTATCAATTTATTAATTAATCGAACAAGTAACCCCCAAGTGCCAAAACATTTACACTGCCTTTGTTGATTATCACAAAGTCTTTAATTCAGTTCTGCATTCAAGGCCTATTATTAGCAACTTCAATTTCCATAGTGCTTTAAGGTCTACAAAGTACTTCTTTACAACAACTCTGAAATTGTGCACGTATTATCATACCCATTTTATAGATGAAGAAAATGAGGCATTGCAAGGTTTAATGACAAATCCATGGTTACATAATACTGCAAGTGAGTGTGGAATTTGAAGTCAGATCTAACTTCAAGTCCAGCTGTCTATCTGATGTCCCATGCTGCCTCTCACTAATGATACTAGAAACTTCCTATCCTTACTATAACCTATAGCATAGTCAGCATCTGTAATCCCCCCAAATCAACTCCTCATTCAGTGATCTTTGAGAAAAATAGTGCCAAAAGGCCTTAAATTATTTAACTTATTCCGAATAACTCACTGCAAGTATTCTCCCAAATTAGTTCAATGGATACCAGCACAATTTTCATACAGAAACAAAGAAACAAGTAATTATGTATTGTAATTAGGATCAAAAACTCTAAGTGAATTTTTGAGAACTAAGAACACCTCATTTAAAGCCTATCTTGTCTATCTTCTTACTAACAGAAGAAATTCTTTTACTAAGTGACAAGGTTTCTCACACACAGTTAAAAATGAGGCTCAACATGCTAATATTGCTGAAAGATTTTTTATAATGCATACTACCTGGTAATGAACGGGTTTGAAGTTATTTCCCCAGAAGTGATTTTGATATAGTGAAAAGGGACTATCATGAAGGTAGTGGGATAGGAAGGAAGGTAGAAAGAAGTCAGCCCTAATTATAATCTGACAGTCACATCATATATGCAATGAATTTACTTGACTGCAACTATAAGTGTTTGGGAGATGGGAGAGGAGAGAAGCAACTATTACACTCAATGTATTAGGAGTGAATGTGTGAATCTGTTGTTCCCTCAGTTTCTCAGGTCCCTGGTGCCTCCCATTTTCCTTAGGTTCAGTCCCACGCCCCCACCCCCACCCCACTGTCTTCCCTCAGAGAGAAGAGAGGGGAAAAAGACAATTAAGGGTCACCAGACTGGAGAGCAAGAACAACTTCCTTTTCATCTGTGACCAACTCTCTACTTTCCCCGGCCCAATATGTCAATGCTTTAGAATTCACATTTAGTCTAAAAGTTACACGTTAGGCACACAAATTTTCCATTATCTTTGTTGTCCAAGCATATAAGAAACTTTTCATCTTGGAGACTCATGTATTGTCAGACTTGAGATTTACATCTTTTGGTTTGGACTTTACCAGATTTTAAAAACTGAACAAGAACTCAAAGAAAGTTCCAAACTCTGACACTTTCCAAGGTACAAGCCCAACTCATTCTAGGAAGACTGGAAAGATGAGACTGAAAGAAGGGATAACATTCTAGGTAGCTGGGACCATCACAAAGAAAAGATACATTTCCCTGGTGTTTCTGTTGGCTTTTGTGCCTGATCTACTGCATTATCACATTATATACCACAGCAACACGTCTTTGGTTTGTGTATCTGAACCTGACTCTTTTTCAAGCAAGAGGGCAAAACCATTTTATACTGTATTAGTTACTTTTGCTGTAGGAAATTTAAGGGACTTGAGAGCTGGAGTTTTGATTATATTCAATTTTTTACCTTTCACACTAACTTTTAAAACTTCCCTCCCCCATGACTCCATTGTAATTTACTTAAAAATACAAAAAAAAAAAAATTCCAGTAGGAACTACCATTAAGTTTTTGAGGTCTCAGAGTTGGCCAGCCCTCTTCAATTTAAAAATAAATAATTAAACAACTACAGAGCTTATATTTCCTAAATTCATCAATCTGTAGTTTCCTTGTATATTAAATAAGCCACTCACAGCCTCCATGGAAATTCCTGCCAAGATTCTTTCCCATTAAACTCCAAAATACAGATGGTTGTCTCTATTAGGCTTGGTACACTTTCCAACACATCAACATATCCTAGATAGAGCTGATCCTCAAAGTTTTCCTTCAATAATTCTAGACGGAGTCCCATGTCAAACAGAACTAGCTAGCCTCACTAGGCAAGATGTGTTTCCCTCCTATGCTCAGGAAAAAAGCTTCATTTTGATGAGTTTAGGGTACACCCCAAAAATGTTGGGGTACCACCTGAAATGATGAGGAAAAGATGTGTGGGTTCTGTTGTCCTGAAAGAATTTACTCGGACAGTCTCCAAGTTAAAGAAAGGCATTTATTGGGGTGATGCACTCAAGCAGGCCTGTTCCCATGTGGGAGAAATAGAGCATAGGCAGCAGGCCCTGCTTCCCGTAGGAGGCGAAGGCAGTTATTGGGGTTAAAGGTATGATTTAAATACAATTTTATGGAATGGGGGAAAGGGGACAAGAGAATAGGAGGAACAAGCATGGCTCCAAAATGCCTGGGATATCATACAGATAAGCAAAGACAATAGGAGAGGGGAGGGGAAGAGTTGTTCTGGAATTGTGGGTGCTTTGTGAAAGCACACAGGTTAAGTCCACAATGAGGGATGCATATTGTTCTTTGATCACTTTTATGGCTGGTCACATCCTGAATCTTATCTCATATTTCACATCCTGCATCCTGCTTGCTTCATCTGCCTCAAGCACTCTTTTCTATCTTATCAATTTCAATTTTACTTTTGCATTTTACATCTATACAAATGTATTCTACAGGGTGTTCCTAAAGTCTGGACACATAGGCAAAAATGCACATTTTCAAGAAATGAAATGAATGAAATTTTCAACAACATTTTAATTGGAATATTAACAAATAACACCTTCAATATGATTTCCATCATTTGCAATATACAAAGGTTGATGTGCTTTGCAAGATTCATGTGAATTCCACATTGCCATCAATTTTAGCACATTCACTCTTTATGGGTTCCATCAGGTGTGCTGCATCTGTGATTTTCATTGAGTACGCCTTCTCCTTTAGATACCCCAGAAAAAGAAGTTCCTGAACAACACAGATTCTTCAGTGAAACGGTTAATGAGATGTTAATGAGATTTCCTACGTGACCAGACTTTAAGGACACCCTGTACTACACTTGCCTACTTGCTTCCCTGCACACAGATTGCACCAAAAAGGCCCTCCCTGGCTGTCTGTCTCCTGTGTCTAGAGTAGTAGGCCTCCTCACCTTCTGCAGTCCTTGAATTTACTTCAAGAGTCAGCACTAGTGCTTCCTTCCACATGGAGACCTTCCTAATTCTCTGGTATACCAGTGACCTCTAGATTACTTGGTATTCATGTTGTATATATTTTGTATATACTTAGATTTGCATATATTATCTTCCCTTTTAGAATGCCAGTACAAGGACCTGATTCTCTCACAATGTGGTTTTGGCTGATTCTTTTCCTTAAAAGGTAATTAAGCCAACAAAATGAAGGACAAACAACAACTAAGCCAACAGCAAGACTGGCTAGGGGACTAAAGGCTCAGGTCCTTAAAAACCCTTACCAGATACTTGAGTAAACAGCCACTAAGAAGTACACTCAAGCTAATCAACATTTAGTATACCTGATATACAGCATTATTGAATATCCGTCCTTTTCTATACCTAAGTAAATCTACTATATCAAGGTGTCACAGTGGAGAGAGACAGTTGGGCCCGAAGTAAGGCAGACCTAAGCTCAAATTGGGCCAAACACTCAAAAGCTGTGTGTGACTCTGGGCAAGTCATTTAACCTTTGCCTCAGTTTCCTCATCTGCAAAATGAGGATAATAATAGCACCTACCTCCTAGAGTTATTATGAAGATCAACTAAGCTACTATTTGTAAAGTGCTTAGCAAGAGTGCCTGGAACACAGGAGGTACTTAATAAATGTTTTTTTTTCTTTTCCCCTTCTCTTCATTTTGTAAACTACTGGGGGGCTTGCCTGAGTCAGACCCAGCCTACGACACTCCCAGAAGGCAAGAATTACTGTATATAGAATTCTATCTCTGTATCTCCAATGATTAGGACAGTTCCTAGAATATAGTAAACAATAAATGCATGTTGATTGATATTTATAGAAAAGTCCTCAAGTGCAGCTGGAAAAAGACTAACAATCCCATCAAACTTCAGAAATACATGTATTACTGTGGGAAGCAACGAGGTAATGTTTTTATATCTAATACTTGTATTATAAGCACAGGATTAACAGGGACCTAAGTGATGGCACAGTGGACGCAGTGCCATGTCTGAAGTCAGGAAGACTCATCTTCCTGAAATCAAATCTAGCCTCAGACACTTCTAGCTGTGCGACCCTGGACAAGTCACTTAATCTTGTTTGCTTCAGTCTCCTCATCCATAAAATGAGCTGGAGAAGGAAATGGCAAACCATTCCAGCATCTCTGCCAAGAAAATCCCAAATGAGGTCACCAAGAGTTGGACACAACGACAACAGCAACACAGAGCTGATATTTATGAAGTGTTTTGCAATCACTTTACATAGATGATCTCATATTAACTTCACAACCATAAGAGGTAGGTATTATTATTATACTAATTATATAGATTGCCCAAGGTCACAAAGCTAACACGTGGCTGAGGCAATATTTGTGTATCAACTATGAGTTCAGCACCTTATCTGTTGTCCCTTATATGCTTTCTATGACAATTTATGTAAAGATTCCAAAATGTCAGCAATTTCACTTTTTCCCTCTTTAAAACATGCCTGTGTAAAGTATGAATAGAAGAGTTTTTACTTAGTTCTCTATTATATAATATGATGACCTATCTTGCATCTTACAATGAATAAACTTTAACTTGAATTTAATAATGATTTCAATGCTTAAAAAAATCATCCACTCCTCTATTATGCTCACTGAACAATACTACAGAAGAAAGATTTATAAGGATTTCTAGTGCTACGATTTGGGCTGATAGGTTAAACACAATAAATAATCAGCAAAATGACTAAGGCAAAGAAATCCTAATATACATAAACAGTAAAAGGTTTTTTGTTCGAACTTTAATTTGTATATAGAGGTATCTGTTGGAATTTGAGAGATCCAACATTTTCTTTCCTTATTTGTAAATAATACAGAAATATAATTACTTTGCTCAACACTATAATAAACAAACAACATCAAATCTCATGACTTGAATGAAAGCTTCTCATCCATTTCCAAAATTTACACAGCTTTTCTGGTACTTTATACTTTGCAATATAGGAAATAAATAAGTAGGAGTTGAGTCAAATAAATCAGAATATTTTGAATACATAAAGTTTAAAAGGTTTTGCACAAACAAAACCTAAAGTTAAAAGAGAAGCATGAAATTGCAGAAGGGGGAACTTTGCTGCACATTTTTCTGATAAAGGTCTTATTTTGAAGATATATAAGGAACTGAGTCAAACTTATAAGAGACATTTCCCAATTAATAAATGCTCTAAGACAACGGTGGGGAACCTGTGACCTCAAGGCCACATATGACCCTCTAGGTCCTCAAGTGCAGCCCTTTGACTGAATCCAAATTTTTGTTTCTGTGAAGTTTGGATTCACTCAAAGTGCTGTACTTGAGGACCTAGAAGGCCATATGTGGCCTCAAGGCGGCAGGTTCCCACCCCTGGTCTAAGGATACGAGTAGACAGTTTTCAAAGA
Source organism: Phalanger gymnotis (assembly GCA_028646595.1). Classification (NCBI taxonomy): domain Eukaryota; kingdom Metazoa; phylum Chordata; class Mammalia; order Diprotodontia; family Phalangeridae; genus Phalanger; species Phalanger gymnotis. The sequence continues at coordinate 159,669,013 of CM053626.1, read as the reverse complement.
AAGAAATCCAAGCTATCAGTAGACTTGAAAAAAGACTCTTAGGTCACTAATAGAGAAATGCAAATTAAAATGACTCTAGAAAACCACCTCAAACCTACCAGATCTCATCAAAGATGATAAAAAGAGGGAAATGACATGCTGGAGAGGAAAACAGGTACTTTAATACAACTGATAGAGCTGTAAATTGGCCTAAACATTCTAGAAGCAATTTGGAACTACGCCCCCAAAGCTATTAAACTGTGCGTATGCTTTGATAGGAGATACTGCTATTAGGTCTATACCCCAAACAGATTTTGTCTCTTTATCCATACGTACAAAATTTTTTTTAGCTCTTTTTGTGATGGCAAAGAATTGGAAACTGGAGGGGTGGGGAGGGAATTGCTGAACAAGTTATGGTATATGAAGGTGATGGAAGAATTTCATTCTGTCAGAAATGATAAGATAGTTTCAGAAAAACCTGGAAAGACTTTTATAAATTGATACAAAGCAAAGTGAGCAGAACCAGAACAATTCATACAATAACAACAACATTGCAAAGTTAAGCAATTTTGAAAGATCTAGGAACTCTATCAACATAATGACCAACCACAATTACAAAAAACTCATGATGTAACATGCTGTCTACTTCCAGATAGAGAGATTTGATAAACTCAGAGTACAAATTAAAGCACATTTTCTTTTCTTGCTTTTTTTGGGGGTGGTGGTGGTGGTGGTGAGGGGATGGGAAGAGACATGGTTAATGCAGGAATTTATTTTGCTTGACTACACATGCTTACAATGGTTTTTTGTTTTTCTTGCCTTCTCAATGGGGGAGTGTAAGGGGGAAGAATTCAGAACTAAAAATGAAATTGAATTTTCTTTTTTAAAGGGAGTTGAGCAAAGAAGGAAAAAATTGAAATGCATCTGTGCTACCAAGAAAAGATGATATGGTTCACCCTTGAAGAAGGTACAGTCTAATTAAGAGGTTAAGTACCTCATTCCTCACCAAGATCTCTCCCCTTCTCCCATCTTTCCCAGGCTATCATCTCTGCTGTGGCAACACAATTTTCTTCCTTCCCCATCTTAACCCCCTGGTGAATGAGTTCAACTCCACATTCTATCCTCTACATTCAAACCTTTTGCTTCTTGTTCTATCACTGATCAAAACCCAACCTCTCATCATCTGCCTTCTTTGTTTTCATGCAGGTGCTACTGAACAGAGCTGGAAAAAATCATAAGAAACTTCTTATGAGGCTACTACAAATTTATACGATCTAATCTCAACTGGGTTCTCACTGCAGCAAAGCCATGTGCTAGGTGAAACAACAGATAGAGAGCTGGCCCTGAAGTAAGGAAGACCCAACTTCAAATCTACCTTAGCCACTTACTAATCTTGTGGTTCTAGGCAAGTCACTTAACTTTCTCAAACTGAGTCTCATCTGTATTATGGCTATTAGGGTTTTATAGGGTTATTATTACAGGATTATTATGACAATCAAATAAGGTAAGACTTATAAATTGCTTTGAAAGTCTTAAAGCATTATATTAAATGCTATTATGATCAATCAATTTGCCATCCAGGTCACCATAACAGCTATTTCAAATGACACTTCTCAAGCCTCATGGCACCTACTGCCCCTCTCTCTTAGCTGAAGACCTTCATACTTTCTGGAAAAAATTAAGGCCATTAAGAGCTTCCTTTTCTCTCCTTATTTTACATCATTCATACATCTTTCTGCTATCTCCTCCTTCATCCTTGTCTCACATGAATAAGTAACCTTTTTCCTTGTCAAGGGAAACTCATCTTCATGCACCTTTGATCCTATGACCTCTTATCTTTTCCAGCAGATTGCTCCCTCTATCATCCTCAGTCTCTTTTGAATCTTCGATCTCTCCCAATCGACAGGCCCCTTCTCTGCTACCTACAAACAAGCCCATGTCTCTCTCCACCCTCAACCATCATCACTCCTTAAAACAGACAAACAAAAAAAGCTCGATTAATCCAAACATCCCTGCTAACTACTGTCCCACAGCTTACCTACTTTTCTCAGTAAACTCCTTAAGAAAGCCTGCCTAAACATGAGGTGCCTCCACTTCCTCTTCTCTCACTCAATTCTAAATCCTCTGCAATGTCTTATGATCTCATTAGTCGACTAAAATAGCTCTCTCCAAAGTTACCAATGATCTTAGTTGCCCTCCACACAGAGCCTTTGACACTATCAATCACAGTCTTCTCCTATGTGGCCTTTGTGCCATTTCTCTCAAATATTTATGATGATAAAGACCAGAGACGAACATAAATTCTGAAATGCAAAACCAAGTATCAAGAGAAACCTAGAAAGGTAAGTCTTTTTGAATAATTAGAAGTTCAATTACCAATATCAAAAACATAAAAAGAGAATTCACAACAAATAAGGAAATAAAGGAAATCATTAGAAAATACTTTGCCTAAATTATAGGCTAACAAAATCAATAACAAATAGAACAGATGGCTATTTGCAAAAAATGTAAAAGACCCATATTAAAAGAGTAGAGAATTTTAAATAATTCAGTCTCAGAAAAAGGAAATGAAGAAGTACAAAGGAAATTCCAAAAGGAAATAAATAGAGATTTATGAGCGAATTCTACCAAATGACAATTCTAATACATAAATTATAAGGAAAAGATGATAGCCTACCAAATTCCTTCTATGAAAAAAAAAATTATCTTGATACTTAAAGGCAGTGTAATGCATTTCTAATGAGTTAGCAAGACAATGAATATATCCCAAATTAACAGGATCACAAAAATGAATAACATATTAACAAAAAGGCTACAGCAACATATTAAATAGCTATGATCAGGTTGGATTGATATCAGGGTGGGATCAACATTAGGAAAATTCTAAATATAAAAGATTACACACAGTAGATAACAAAAACAAAAAGCATTATTTTATTAAGAGATACACAAAAAACTTTTGACAAAATACAGCACAACCTAACAGAAGAGAGAAAAATTTCATTCGAAATAACTACAGAAGGCAAAAAATATCTGCGAGTCTACCTACCAAGATACACACAGGAATTACGTAAATGAACTCTTCAAAGACACAAATACAGTCTTCAATAACAGGAAGAGGAATTGCTCATAGTTGGGTCTTTTCAATATAATAAGAAGGCAGGGTCTATAGCTCCTGATGAAGCAGTTGACAAGTCACATTTCCAAAGGGATGATTCCCTGAATGAAATGATGGCTATGGGGACTTGGCTGGAAGGAGTAGCAGTGTGGGGGTTGGGGTAGTCCACTCTTCTTGGGCTCTTGAAATGAGAGTACTAGGTTGTCTCCATCAGAGTCTCAAGGAAGGAGGTGATACTGCTATCCACCATTACACCTGAAAAATTAACACCCTTTTTTGGTCTTTATCACCACATTGTCCAGGACCTGAAGAGGAAGCCATCATTTTGTGGAGTAAGAAAGGACTTCCAGATTGAAGACACCCATCTTGGTCTTAAGCAGATTTTCCTTAGGGGACATATAAGGACAGGGCAACATAGGCAAAGTGAATCTCAGTGTATATGTTGTTGACCTCTGGCAGTAGAGGGAGGATCTAAAAGTGGCATTGGGGAGGGGGGAAGCAAAAAATATGTGATATAGCATAAAGTAACTTCCACCCACTGCTGCCAGCCCAATCTCTCAACTAGGACGTGGAGAAACTCCAGTAAAAAGAAGAAAAGCCCTCCCTTTGACTTTAGGCCTCCCATCTCCTGCTGGTGCCTGTTCTTTGAAGGTAGAAGAGTAGCACACTGCACTCAGCAGTTAACATTCTCACACCTTGTTATATCCTTCACATACTATGACTCTCAACTCCTGGTACATCATCATGCAAACCCTATTCCACATACCCCTACCACCTAATTCTTCAGTCCCATACCCCTCAATCTTCCTACCCCACAGTTTTAAATTAATTCCACCTAGCTCTTCCACTGTACCTTCTGGATGGAACACACCCCTTTCTCTCCTTTGACAAAGTCATCCTTTTAGTACTGGCCTTCGTCACCTCATGCCTGGATTATTGCAACAGCCAGCCAGTCTATTTACCTCAAATTTCTCCCCACTCCAATCCATCCTGAATTCAGCCATTAAATGACTTTCCTAAAGTGCAAGTTTGATCATATCACTCTGCCCCGCCTAAAAAACCCCAAAACTCCAGTGGTCACTTATTACCTCTGGGAGCAAATAAAAATTTTCTGTTTGGCATTCAAAGCCCTTTATTAACAGAGCCCCTTACTACCTTTCAAGTTTCCTTACACCTTACTCCTCAACACATACTTAGGTCCAGGCATTTTTTTCTGCCTATCGCCCATGCTTGAAACACTGTCTCTCTGCTCTGACTACTGAGGAGACCTCTCTGGCTTCCTTTAAGTACCAATTAAAATCCTACCTTCTACTAGAAGCCTTCCTCAACCCCTCTTAATTCCAAAGCCTTTCCCACCATTAGTTATTTCTTATTTATTCCGGACATGGCTTACTTTGTTTATATTTGGCTGCATGTTGTCTCTACCATTAGATCGTAAGGTCTTTAAGGGCAGGAACTCTTTTGCCTCTTTTTGCATCCCCAGTGCTTAGCACAAGGCCTAGCACATGGCTGGCACTTAATAAATCTGAGTGATTAATCACTTCAACCTACTAATCACAGCGTAGCAAGTTCATAGCATCACAGATTTTGAAGCTGGAAAGCACCTTAAAGACCATCTATTCCAACCCTCTCATTTTACAGATGAAGAAACTGAGGCACAGGGAGGTTAAGTGACTTACCCAGAATCACAGAGCAACTAATTGTCTGAGGCAGGATTGGAACTCAGGTATTCCTGACTTCAAGTCTACCATTCTATCCAGTTACACGACCTCCTTTTTCCCTATTCAGCACTTGGCTCAGATCTTGCTTTCCCTACAGATCCAGCTCCACTCTTCATCCTTAGTGACTTCAGTATTCATGTTGAGAAGGCCTTTTGAAAAAACAGACTTCCCTTTATCAACCACGACTCCTATGAACTACATTTCTACTCTACCTTGGTAATCCACAGAAGTTAGATCTCATCACCTCAATTCCCCCATTATTTTGAACTCAAACTCCCCACTCTGACCACTATCTCCAGTTCTTATCACTCCCTCTGGAAATATCCCTCCTAACTCTACTTTTCCTCCTCATTGTGGCTTCTAGCTTCTCCATCCCTCTCTATTACCTCTGCCAGCAGCCCCTACTCTGGCCTTCCTTTCCCCCCCCTTCCACACTTTTCACACTATCATCAGACTGATTATCTATACTGTCCTTTACCTGCAAGTTCTTTTCTCCAGCCTTGTCATATTGTTGCTCAAGCCCTACCAAGCTTCAAATCTGTGTTACCCCTGCCAACAGCCTTCTGAGGTCATTACAAACTCAAAGCATCAAATCTTTCCTGGGCCATTCACACTGTAGGGCACTCTTCCTTCATTAACTCCCAAGCCCTCCAAACCTCCCTTCACCGTGCTCTCTCCACAGATAAAGTCTACTCTGCCTCTGATTTTGTTGAGAAAAATCAAAGCCTTTGCGAGCCTTACAGAAGTTCATCCTTCCTCTCCTCCTTGGCTCCAATCTTTCTGCTCCACCTCCAAACTCATCCCCCAAGGTGACTCCACTCTGAGGTCAGCTTAGTGAGCAGGGAGTCCTTGCTTGTAAGCTCCATATCATGAGAAGTTCTAGCCTCACTGCTCTCACTTTCCACCTCTGTCTCACTGTCTCCTCTGCTCTACCTAAGGCACCTTCCTTCTTGTCATTCTCCTTTCCAGTTCCTCTTTCATGTTTTGTTTTTCCTTATTAGATGCTAGCTCTTTGGGAGTGAGGACTGTATTGTTTTTTAATTTAAAAAAAAAATTTTGTATCTCTCATGTCCAGCAGAGTGCCTGGCATAGAATAGTTTAACAAAGATCCACTGATCTATCTTTTTTCATTTGAGAGAATTGTGGGAACTGAGTGAATCACACGGACTCCATCTTGTGACTCAATTCTGGATTAAGCTCAGTTCCCTTTCAATTCAATTATGGGTCTAGTCCAATTTCTGTCTTGGGAGAAAACTTTATCAATTATGGGAATTGTGAGAAAACTTTATTGCATTTGGCTAGGAAACTGGACCACCTCTACCTGTTACTTAGAGACCCTTAACTAAGGACCTAGGGTATGCTGACCAGAAACCCAGTCACATCTGAAGACTGATGCAAGGAGTTTTCTCACAATTATAAATCTCAAACAACACCTAAGTCTTATCCGAAAACTGGCCCTATACCGGTCAATAAGTTATTGTTCCTTGCTCTTCTGACTAAACAGAGACACCAGGATGGGAGTGGGACACCTCTTTTTCTGACTCCAAGAAATTGCACCTGTTTACTCTCCTCCTCCTAACTTGGAAAATCCCTAATCTTTCCTCTAATTAGAAATCAGATCACCTAATCTTGTATCCTATTCTATATATATGTGTATATCCTGTTAGTGGTTTTCTTTTAATGTATAAAAATCTGTCTCCCACTATATTCAGGGTCCAGTGCTAAGCTGAGGAGGCTTGGTCCCAATCTGTTACTGCAATTGCCACGTACTGCTTAATAAACCCATATGCTTAGAAACTCAAGCCTTTGTTTCCTCAGTCATTTCAATCAATCTACCACCACAGTCTCAGAAGAGCTATTGCATTTCATGGCCCAGGAGAACACCTCTAGTTACTACTCTTGATTCCACCTCCCCTAGAAGTATGACTCATCATTATCTCTCACCTTCAAATCTTCCCTATCTTTCCCAGTGGTTTACAAATACACTCAAGTCTCCCTCCCATCTTATCCCATTCCATTCCCTTAAGCTATCATCTTAGATCTTTAATTTCATTTCCAAATCCCTATAAAGAGTTTTCCTTCACTTTGTCCCCAACCAATAACTTCTTAACCCCTAGTAATCCAATCTTACTTTTTATCCCACTAGTCTAAGGAAATTAATCACCCTATAAAAAAATGACTGATATCTTACTAGGTACATACAAAAGCCTTTTCTCGTGGACCCTTCTATAGCTTTCAATTCAAATTTACAATTTCTATCGATCATCCCCTATACTTAGATATACTGTTCTCCCTTGTTTTATGACATTGCTTTCTCCTGGTTCTCCTACTACCTATCTACTTCATTTCAAACTCTTTTACTACCACCCCCACACATGGAAGTCCCCCAAGGCTCTGACCTAAGCCCTCCCTTCTATTCTACTCCTATGGCTCAATTATCAATCTACACACATGTAAAAGAAATCAGTGAATGGCAAGATCTTCCCAGCCCATTTGAGTGGGCTTCAGAGGTGAGGCTCTCAGGGTCCTGGGTGGAGTGGCTAGGACTGGAGCCAATGGTAGGCGCCTGAGTTCTGGTCCACGTGATGACATGAAGCCTGTGGTGGGAGGAGCTTGCTGAATGTTTGGAGCAGAGCTAAGAGGCAGTTGGTGAGAGCAGTTAAGAGCTGAAGGAGAGAGGAAGCAGTCAGCTAGCTGGAACACAGCTTGGAGATTGAGGTGATAGCGGCAGGTGCCACAAAAAATCAGGACTGACCCTCATGGAGATCGGAGAGTGCTGAGCAGGGGCTTGAGGCTAGTGGGTGGTCTTCTTGCAGGAGGGCCCTGGCATTGGCGGAGGAAGCACCAGTATGGCTTAGCTTGCTGCCATAATGTTTTTCTGTGGCCTCCTGGTCACTATCGTGAGATGGGCATACTGGTTTTGGAAGGTTCTTGCCAGGATGTCAAACTGGGGACACTGGTCTGTGAGTCTGCTACTTTTGAGTTTCAATAAATGCTTTAATTCCTCTGCCTTCTACTTAGAGAATTCCTTATATGTTGCAATTCTGGACCATTCAGGTCCATAACCGTATTCATGGTTATCTTTGAAGTCATGAATTCTGCCTTAATGATATAACACACGATTCCCAAATATTCAATATCCAATCCAAATGTCTCCTGAACCCCAGTGTCATACTTTCAACTACCTAATGGACATCTCTAGTTGGATTATGCCATCAACACAACATGTTCAAAACAGAAACTCTATTCCTCACTAAGCCTATCCCACCAAACTTGTCTATTTCTGTTTAAAGTACCCCAATCCTCTAAGTCATCGAGGTTTGTAGCCTCAGAATAATACTTAACTCATCCTCTCTACCCCTTATATTGAATTGGTAGCTGCTAAAGTTTTTGTTTTTTAATGAATTTCGCCTTCATACCACCTCTCCATCACTAGACCAATACTTCAGTCCTTTAATCACCACTTACCTGTAGTACTGTAAAAGCCTAATTGGTCTTCTTGTTTGCAGTATTTTTGTTTTCCAATCTTTGTCTTCACACAATTGCCAAGTTTCCTAAGACACACAGATCTGACCTTGTTAATGTCTTGCTCAAAAAACCTTTAAGGATACTACTTCTAGGATAACAGATAAAATACTTAAGGAACTTCACAATCAATCATTCCAGTCTGATTTCAGATTATGTCTCTTTATACTTCCAAACAGAGCTAAGCAGAACTACTAGCTGTTCCTCCTGTATCCAAACTTGACATACTTCTGTGCTTTGGCACAAGCCATTACCTAAAACTGAAGTGCCTAAAATTAAAGAACTGCTATGCCCACAGGAGATGGAGTACTGTACCTACTTCATGGGGTCTGGGCAGGTTCAGTTATAGGGAATCTGGTTTCTAATGGGAGGGAAAGAGGGAAAGGAAGAGACTCTTCTTACATTTTTCAGCTAACTGAATCCCTACCTCATTGTCCCAGCGACAAACTTACTTATAGCTTAAATTCTGGCTGCTGTCTACGATATACCCAAGAAAGGGGAGCAAAAAAGTATCCAATGTACGATATGAATCAGTTGTGAGGCAGGTAATTCATTCCTATAAAAATGCTAAACATAAGACTCACAGTACATTAAAATACAATTCAGTAATTTAACTTATAACTAGTTATAATCTATTGGGAGATATATGTACTTTAAACTTATCTGAATATAAAGCTGTTGGCAGTACTGCTAGTAAGGTATTCTATACTATCCAAATAATTCCTGGCATATATCTGCTGATAAATAGTCAGGCTTAGGCCAATGCTCTAGAGGTGGCTAGGTGGTTCAGTGGACAGAGAGCTGGGCCTAGAGTCAGGAAGACTTGAGCTCAAATTTGTTCTCAGATGCTTACTAGCTGTATAACCCTGGGCAACTCACTAGCCCTGTTTGCCTCAGTTTCCTTGTCTGTAAAATGAACTAGAGAAGGAAGTGTAAACTACTCTAGTATCTTTGCAGGAAAACCTCACAGACAGTGGTATGCTTACATTTCCACCAATGGTTAAGTTTCATGACAACTTCTGTTTTCTTTATTAGTTGGTCTTTTCTCCTTCCATTCCTTCCAAGAGTGTTCCCCACCCATCCCAGGTCCTCTTCTCTATACTCTCATCCTTTCGTAAGACTTACATGCCAAAAAAGCTCTATAAGGTCATCAGATCCTATATTTTACAGAGAAAACTGAGGCCTAGGAGGCTATCAGATATAGCCAAAGGTAGTAAATCACAGTCTGGATTTGAATCCAGGCCCTCTGCCTCCATATCCAGCAATCTTTTCATTAAGGTAGATGATGGCACATTGAGTAGAGAGTGCTAGGATCTCTAGTCAGACTGAGTTCAAATCCAACCTCAAATCCAACAGAAGTCATTAACTTCTGTTTGCCTCAGTTTCTTTAACTGTAAAATGGAGAAAATAAAATGGCACCAACTTTGCAGGGCTGTTGAGAAGATCAAACAAGACAGTTATAAAAAGTGCTTAACACAGTGCCCAGAACAAAGAGGGTGCTTTTGTTTAGGCATTTTTCAGTTGTGTTGTCGTGACCCCATTTGCGGTTTTCTTGGCAAAGATACGCTGTGGTGGTTTTGCCATTTCCTTCTCCAGCTCATTCTACAGGAAACTGAGGCAAACAGCATTGAGCGACTTGCCCAGGGTCACATAGCTACTAAGTGTCTGAGGCCAGATTTTAACTCAGGAAGACGAGTCTTTCTGATTCCCTCCCTTTCAACACATATTTGTTTTGTCCAGTAAGACAAATCAACATTTGGACAGGTCCAAAAGCCTCCGCAACAGACTGAATATGGGGCAGTGAGACAGTGAAGCACTGACACCTAGGTTTTCAGCCTGGGTGATTGGGAGGATGGTACTACCTTCAACAGTAATACTTAAGTTCAGAAGAGGATTTTGGGGGGAAAATGAGTTCAGCTTTGGACATATGTGTTTAAGACATGTGGGCAGGGAGGGGGCCACAGAGGCGGGGAAGCATATAGAAAAGGAGAGAGGTAGGGAGGGAAGCATATAAGCAGACAGACAACACAAACGTGAAATGTATGTAATGAAAAAATACATCTTAAAATATGGTCAGCGTGATGATTTGTTCTCTTTGTACTTACTTATGACAATGGAGGGTTCTATATAAAGCAGGAGTCTCCAAAGTGGGGCACACCCAGAAGCAAAAGATATCAATGGGAGTATAAGAAGAAAACATATTAAAACATCTATCTGTACTTTTATCTAAAAATATGAAAAATTTAACTTTACTAATATTATTAAATACATAAACTGACATGACATTGGCATCTTTACTCACCCTTTATGTCAGTTGGACATTAGGTCTCTATATCCTTCCGAAGTGAAGTTTAATCCTAGAATCCCTTGGGAACTCAGAGTTGAATTGTACATGCTCACTCTCTGTGGAGGTTTAGGTTGCCAGATGCTCTGGATGGTTCAGGTAAATTAGACCTGTTACCCTAGCCCTTTAGTAAGTATTAGCCCAAAAATATTTAATAAAATTTCACAAAGGGCAATATTTTTAAAAGGTCCTAAATTATGACCAGGGTGAATTTATAGGAATTCAACGTTGGTTCAAAATAGGAAAATTAAAGACAGAACGCATCAAATTAATAAAACGAAAACAATGAAAACCATATGATTATGCCAAAAGATGCAGGAAAAACTTTTGACAAAATCCAACACTCATTTCTGTTAAACAAACAAACCAACCCTAATTAACATAAGACTAAATGGATTTTTCCTTAATATTGAAAATCGTACCTATCTAAAGCAAAGATCAAGTATTATATGTAATGGAGGAATGATAAAGAGATACTTATAAGGATCACTTGTTTTAGTATCACTGTTACTATGTCATGTAGTTTTAGAAACATTTGCTATAGCAAAAAGACAAGAAAAATAAATTGAACGGATAAGAGGAAACAAAATTATCACTTTTTGAAGATATGATCTCCTACTCAGAGAACCCTAAAGTTTGAAGTTAAATGAAACAATAACTTTGACATGGAAAGATAGAAAGAGAAACTCCATCCCAAATAAGGATAGAATGTATAAAATATTGGGGAATCAGATGAATACAACCATAAAATTCTTTTTAGAGAAACAAAGAGAGGCCTAAATAAATGCTCATGGTTAGGCCATGCCAATAAAAATGACAATGTTACCTAAATTAATTAATTTACTTATTCAGTCCCATACCATACTACCAAATAATTACTTTACAAATCTAGGTAAAAAATAACAAAATCCATATGGAGGAACGAAAAAAATCAAGAACCTCAGGATACAAAGAAGCAGTTCTCAAAAGGAGAAAAGTAAGCTTTCAACAATCATGTGAAAAAAAATCCTCCAAATCACTAATAATAAGGGAAATACAAATTAAACCAACTTTGAGTGTCTATCTCATACCCATCAAATTGGCACAGGTGACAAGTGGAAAATTATGATTGTTGGATGGGATATCATAGAACAGGTACATCTATATTTTAATATGCACTCAGTTATCAGTCAAGACCATCACAGCCCCAGGCCAGAAGTTTCAAATCAGAATAATTCATTTCTGCAGGGACTGGGCACAAGGATGCTGAAATTCTAGTGAGCAGGATTAAGAAGTATGGTAGCGGTCAAGATGGCCTGGGCAGATGTCAAGGATGTTCCCTCAACAATCTGAAACTATGCCCAAAGGGCTATAAAACCATGCCATATCTTTGATCAAGCAATACTACTACTAGGTCTATATCCTACAAACAAAAACGAAAAGAAGTTGTACGTACAATATTATTTATAGCAGCCATTTTAGTGGTGGCAAAGAATTGGAAATTGAGGGGATGTCCATCAATTGAGAAATGGCTGAACAAATTATTGTACATGATTGTATTGGAAAATTGTGCTCTAAGAAATGACAAGCAGGATGCTCTCAGAAAAATCTGGACTCACATGAACTGATGCAAAGTGAAAATAGCAGAACCAGGAAACTATTGTATATGGTAACAACAGTACTGTATGACGATCAGCTGTAAACGACTTAGCTATTCTCAATAATACAATGATCCAAGATAATTCTGAACGAAAAATGCTATCCACCTCCAGAGAAAGAATTGATGGAATCTGAATGCTGATGGAAGCATACTTTTTCCTTTATCTTTCTTCGTTTTTTTTTTCTTTCGCAACATATCTAAACATGGAAATATGTTTTTCATGATTGCACATGTATAACCTATATCAAATTGCTTGCCTTCTCAATAGGGAAAGAGTAAGGAGAGAATCTGGAACTCAAAGTTTTTTTTTTAATGTTAAAAACTGTTTTTATGTGTAATTGGGGGAAAAATAAACTATTAATTTTTTTTAAATATTCCCTCAAAAGAAATAGAAAAATCAGGAGGGGTGGATTTAGGGGAAAGACAATTGTGTCTATGTCGAATTTAGATGCGTACTGAACATGCAGGTAGAACCATCCAGTAAGCATGCAAGATGCAAGAATGGAGCTTAGGAGAGAGGTGAGGTTTGGAAATGTAGATTTAGGAATCATTTGACTAGAAGAGATGATAACTGAATCCACGAAGTCACCAAGATTTTTTAAAATGTAGCATTTTTTAAAAATGTTTGTTGATAGCCTGCTTTTCTTCTTTAGAGAAATGCCTATTCACATACTTTGATTTATTTACCCATTGGAAAGTAGCTCTTATAGGGAGAGAAAAGGAACAGGCCAAGGATAGAGCTGTAGAGTATACCCACACACAGAGGGGAGAAAAAAAATGATGATCCTGCAAAGGAGAATAAGAAGGATTAATCGGCGGACCCGAAAGAGAGCCATGAGAAAGCAGAGCAAGGGACTTCATGGAGGATAGAGTATCCAAAGGGAGAAGACAATGCCATAAGATGCAGAGATAAGAACTGAGAAAAAGCCATTGGATTTATTGATGGAGATCACTGCTGACCTTGGGAGGGGCATGGTGACAGACTCTGGATTATAAGAGTTTGAGAAACGAGTGGGAGAAGAGAAAAAAGGGTACAATGTGTGAAAGCTTTCCCCTCCTCTTTTTTTAGGAGTTTAGCTATGAAAAGGAGTCAAGATGAGAAGACAGCTGAAGTGGATGTTAGGGTTAAATGAAGGATTTTCTGAGGAAGATTTGGGCAAGTTTGTAGGCAGCAGGAAAAGAACCAATGGATAAGAAGAGGTTAAAAACTAGGGACAGGTGATGAACAAATTGGCAAGTTCCTATAGGAGACTAAAGGGGGACAGGTTCAAAGATAACAAGTAAAGGAGCTACTCTCAAGATTTCTCATATACAGAAAAAGAAACTTTATAAACAAAAATAAATCAAAGAAAGCACACTGCCACTAATTTAAACAGAAAAAGGAATAGAAAATGGTTGGATAATAATCTGGACAAATAAATGTTGAAGTAATAACTTAAATTTTGTTTAAAACCACTAAAAGGTACAATTATCAAAACTGAACTAAAATTATGGTTTCAGAGAGATGGCACTACAAAACTCCAATGAAGACACTAATGCCTACAAATCCTTACACTTACACAAGGGACTAAATGAAAAAAAGTAATGTTTGGTAGTTTTCATTTTAAAGGGATGTGAATCAACAGTAGTAAAACGGTTTTATGTTCATCAGGGTGCTATTATCTATAGCAGTAAATTGTCAAGATGATTGTATTCAACTCTGTTTTCACATTTTTCTCAAGTATAGGGAATTTGTGATTCTTAGTCTTTTTGTGAGTTCTCTATCTAGAGACTAGTACCCAAAGAGCAAACAATCTCCCAGGACAAATTATATAGTAGGTTAACTACCACAAGTTTCTGCTTTAAACACGAGTTTCTTCAAACTGGAGAATACAACCATCACACAGAAAGGGAACTATGTGACTTACAAATGGCTGATGAAGAAAACAAGGAGAAAGCAAAGAGTAAAAAGAGATTGTTAAAAATACTACCTTCCCATAGCTATTATTCACCTTTGCAAGTGAATAATTTTAAGTTTAATATAAAGTATACATTTAGTAAAAATATATTTGTGTCCATCCCTAATCATCAATCTATCTTTAAAAGAAAGTCTCCATAATGTAACTATCATTCAGAGAGCCCTAGAATATTGAGTTCAAAACAAGTGAAAGCTGCTTTCTAAGCTTATTCCTTCTGTTGTGGTTTACAACCATGGAGGGCTCAGGAGAGTGTGAATAGCTATCTGTGGTACAGCAGTAATGTTTTATGGCTGGATGCCCAGATTGTCTAGCTCTGCACACTGCTCTATAGTCTTTTGAGGGCTACCGAAAAGGAATGAATTCTTAATAAACAGCTCTTCATCCTTGCAATAGATTCTTCATTTGCAACTAATAGTCACTGAGTTCAACTCCCAAAACAGCACAATGCTCCAAAAACAAGCACTTAGTCACAATTTACAGTTTGTAAAAATAAAAGAAAAATATAGTTTAAATGTATAATTTTAAACGGAAAGTGCAATTATTTCAAATATACAAATTGTATTCCTCATTGTTTTGACACCAAATTGACTATTCTCTATACAGTGTTACATAATTATTTCAGAAGGAATGCTTCATCTTTCAAACTGCTATATAAGTATAGTTTACACAACAGACATATTCTTGAAAACTTGGGAGTAAACTGAATTTTTAGAAGGTAAATTAAATCCTAAATCCACTAAGGGAACTTGAAACTTAACTCATATTGAGAATTCCTTTATAAAGCAATCCCCTTATCCTCTTATTTTTTGTAAAGTCCAATTTTGTAAAACCACAGTTGCTTAAAAGCGAAAGTCTACACTATTTACTCAAAATGTCTCAAGTTTGTGGTTTTATTTCTAATTATCTTCTATAGAATCGAAGTACATAAAATTATTTGTGAAGCTTCAATTATAGAACTAAAACCCAAACAACATAAACATCAGTGGACAGGATAAAAGTTAGATTACCTAAACACTAATCACTCAAAATATTTCTTTGTAGTTCCTCAAACTCAGGTGCTAATTAAGACCCTAATTAAGATTTCCCTTTTTTTTTTTTTTTTTGGACTGGACCTGTGATCCTACAGGTGTAAAAGGAACTTCTGATAAAAGGAGATTTTAACTTTTTTTGTGGCATGGTCCACCTTTGAAAGTCTGGTGAAGTCTCTATATAGCCTCCTTCTCAGAATAATACTTTGAAAAGTATAAAATGAAATAGAAAGATTATAAAGGAAATGAATATCTTAAAATAGTATTCAAAATACTTGTAAAAACAAGTTCATAGAGCCCAGCTAAGAACCCCTGAAATAAGGAAACTACCATTGCGGATCTGCACTTACTCTTAAATTATTGTACATTAAGGAGTTGTCTGGAACACTGAGAAGTCACTAACTTATCCAAGATCACACAGCCAGTAAGACAAGAGATGGGACCAGAGCTCAGGTCATCTAGTCTCTCCATAGCAGACTGTAATATAAGGTACGAAACAGTTCAAGTATCTCAAAATTAGGTACAAAACATTTACCAAATGTGCACTTGTGGCACAGGTATTCAAACAGTAGGTAAGATACAGATTACCAAGTATTTTCAAACTTAATATCCTGGCCTACTTCTATAGTATCCCTACCAAAATTTTTTAAATTCAAGCTTCATGTTTTCATCTCATCCCTTCACCTAGACACCTTTTAAAATTCTAGTTTCCTTCAAAGCTCAGTTGAAGCACTCTCTTCTAAATGAAGCCTTTTTAGATCTCCTAGCTCCTAATACCTCCCCTGCAGGAATTACCTTGTATTTATTTTGTATGTACATAGTTTAATATTTACATACTATCTGCCTAGACAGAAAGTAGACTACTTGAGGATTGAAACTATTTACTTTTTTTTGTATCCCCAACATCTAACAGCTCTAAATAGCAGTCTCTTCATACATGCTTGTTAAGGGAACTTTGCAAAGTTCTTTCCTACTTTGATACCAACTTAGTTCACCCTCCCACCCCCAAGTCCGAATCTCTTGCCTGAAGATTACTCTGGACTTCAAGATTTTCTAGAAAGCACAGTGTTCTGCACATAGTTAGTGCTTAAGAAATGCTTTTTGATTCATTCATTCAAATTAGTTTTCTACACTTTCCTAGTTCCTACTATAGATTTTCCCTTTACTACAGTTAAGGAAATCTCTTAGCCTCATATCTACTTGGTCCAAACCTTCTTAAATATATGCCATCCTTCTATCTGGAATAAGCATCTACTCTACATCAAAAGAATTTTGTTTCTTATAGCGTAATAAGAACATAATTTAGGGCTAGAAGGGCCCTTAGAAGCCATCCAGTCCAATCCCCTAGTTTTAACAGAAAAGGGAACTGGGGGCCCAGAAAGGTACGGAATTTGCCCAAAATCCCACAGAGAAATGACAAGTGGGATATGACCATAGGTCCTCTGACTTTAAAACCAGTGCTTTTAAAAACAATACCACTGCTTTCTTATAAAAACTTTACAAAGGACGTTCAAAATGATAAGACTATCATCTATACACAAACACACATTCCAATAATAGGGGGTGGGGGAAGGGAGAAGAGAACAAGATCCAAAAAATGCCTATAAAAACCTTAGTATACATTGAGTAAATTATGGGAATGAGTGGTTATCTACTAAGCACTTATTTTTCATTTAATCTAATATCATTTGCAACATTTTAGATTCTCCAGTAGCAATGAGCTTATGTGTGAAATATTACACTCTCTGTTTGATTTGAGGGGAAGGTGAGGGGGCGGGCACGGAGGGGGTGGGGGCAAGAAGAAAAGGTTGAATAAAGTCTAACGTGATCTCAGCCAGTACTGTATTGCAGGATTTTATCTTGTAATTCTTTCCAACTCAGAACCTCCCTTCACTAAAGAAAAAGGCTGCCCTGCCCCACCCCTGACCTCCTCCAGTTTGCTTTTGGAAAAGGGCCAGATGACAACAGTTGGAAAAGCACAAATTTATCTCGGAAAGACCAGCTGTTTGGGGGAAGGGAGTTGATTTAAAGTTTTGCCTATTCCTAAAATTACTCTCTTTTAAAATAAAATCACTAAGTTGTTAAATGCAACATTCCTTTGGCCTCTTCCCTCCAAATCAGTTGTAATGGTAAAAAGATAAAACCTTTTCTTTCATTGTTCTAGATAATTAAAGATAAATGTAACCAGTCATACCAATCACCTTTGACAAACTATTTGCAAATACACCACTACAAAAATTTGTTCTTGCAAGAAGGAAAACCTGGAATCAACATTTCATACCATACTCCTAAGTTTCACCTTACAGAGAATAAATTTCAAATGTCCAAATTGAAATGAAATGTCTTATGTTTTTCAGATATTCAGATGTTTTTCAGAGGCCAACAATTTTAGCCTCAAACTTATTTAATTTCATACGACACTAAAATTGTGCTATCAATCAATAATCTACAGTTTAGACCTAAAATACAGATTAGCTCTTAGTTATCTTTTCTGAGATAAAAAAAGGTGAAAGTTTTGAATATTAAAAAAAAAATTTATCTTGAAGCACCACAAAGCATTATTTTACCTAACTTTACTGGTGTGGTTTTCTTTATGACAAGTTTCAAGTTACCCAATCATCCGCCAGAGATAAATGGACCCTAATTACAAAAATGACAATTAGCCCCGATCAAAGGAAATCAAGAAGTTTGCTAATCCTTAGACACTTTTTAAATCAGAATTCCTAAGTAAACTAAAAGCAACCTAAATAATTCAGTGCTATTTTCTGTTGAAAAGGAAAGTTGAAAATTGAAAAATAAAATTTAAATTCTTATTTAGCATCATGTGTTAAATTCTTTAGTTTTTTAAATGACTTTTACTCTGTAGCTGTAAATAACTTTTATATTGCCCCCTGCCAAATAGATTTATCTTGGCCTAAAGGTAAGATACTTCTTCAACACAAAGAAAGAAGGTCACTGATGCTGATGCCTGGAAAAAAAGATGCCACTGCCAATACATGCAACTATCAGCAAACTAAGTACCTAACACTGGTCACTAGCAACATATAATCACTGACCAATCAACCTGAGACAGACAGAAGGAAACTTAAACAAGAGTTCATATTTTTGGCACATTTGCATTGCTCTTAGTTATCCAAAATTCAAATAACTTTAAGGAAGGGCCTAGTACCTTAAGTTTAAAAATCATCTGTATGATAATAACCAGAAATAGCTGTCCATTCTGTTTGAAGCACACAGATACCGAAGGAAAAGCCAAACTCTGGCAATACGTTTTTACGCCAGTCACAAGCTACTAAACAACTGACATAGCCCTCCTTGAAGGCACCTAACTTACGAAGACATTATTGTACACCTTTTTGAGTTCTGAACTTGGGATCCACGTCTGGAAATAGCGGACCATTCAAATGGAGGTTTAGTTGGGATTTTGTCAAAGATTTGAAAAGATTCAGCTAATTATATACAGAACCACAGTCAAAGAACAATATGATAGGTGCTACCCATTCAAAAAAAGAAAAAAAAACCAGAAACAAACCCATCTACTCCAACGATTCACTGGATAAGCAACCTTCATTTCTAAACTTCAGTTTAACACACAAGTGGTTTCTTCAAACAGGAAATCTTACATTTATTTACGTATGCGTGTTTAATAGCTCTGGATCAATTAGTTAAAAATCTTTTTACAAATCACAAGTGGAAAGCAATGCTCCTTAAACAAGTGAAAATGAGGTCTGAAAATGACGTCCTCCAAGGAACGTTATCTTTTAACAGTACAGATGTTGCATGGCTCATGTTTTCTCATACACATCACTCGCTGCCCACAAGGCCGTTAGGAAATTCACCTGATTTAAAAGATGTACAAGCAGTAAGATCAGCATCGGGAAATAAATTTAGTCCAAATTTTAAATTTCTCGATGCATACGCAAACGATAGAGTAATATAGAAAATTTCCCTTAATTTTATATTTGAAGGTTTCTTGGAAAGGGGTACAGAATTTCCTCAAATCCCTATTTCCAAACCAAAAAAGAAAATCTTCGTAAATTTGTAAATGATCGAATCATACGACTGCCCATAAACGCAGGCAAATATACGTTTACATTTTAAAACACACATTTCCAATTAACAATAATGAAGATCCGTCCTCCCACAACGTCTTTTTCTATCCTTGGCACTGCTTTTTAAATCAACACGAACGAATAAAAAAAAAAATTCGCCCAGGGATCATTTGTTTCTGGCCAAACGGCGAAGGAAAGCCGCGATGCCAGCACAACAGACCTCGGCTCCCCCTCCCTCCCTTTTCCCCGAGCGTCTGATGGAATTGCGGAATTACATCCTTCTGGTACAGCAGCCTTCGGATGGCGGCTACCCAGAACCTCCCACCCAGACACCTCAACTTAGCCGAACAAAGGCATTCTAGGCATCCTGCTGCAGGTTGGGGCTCCTGAGGTCGGCTCCCTGCCCGGGGAGCATCCCCGGCTCCAGCCGCACTCACCTCGGCTCCCGGCCCAGCGGCGACTGCAGCTCGCGGCTCCGGCTTCGCAGGAGGCTTCAACCTGTCAGGAGCCGCCCGGGGGCTTCGCTGGTTCTCCGGCGGCGGAAAGAACCCTTGCTCTCTCCGTTCCTCGGAGTCAAGGGCCGGGGCCAGGGGCAGAGGTTCCCGCCTGCGCGGAGTCCCGCCCGGGCGGCGAGTGGGAGGCGGCGGCGGCGGCGGGGAGAGCGAGGAGGCGGCAGCGGCGGGTCCCGGCAGGTCCAGATCCTCAGGCTGCCTCGACTAATCCTCCTCCTCAAACGGGGGAGTCCGAGCCGCAGAGCGGCTACCGCGGCGAAGCTGCTCCGCAGCGGGACCCGGGTAGAAGCGCAGGGCCAGCTCTGCTCACGCCTACGGCTCGGGCGGGCCTCCCAGGGGGCGTCCGGCGGAGCGCTGCAGGCGAGGAGACAGCTCCGGCAGCGGATAGGAGATGGAATGAATGAGAGGTGTTCACTGCTGCTGGGCGGCGGCGGCGGCTGCTGCTGCTCCCAGGGCCCTCGCGCTGAGGTGCGGAGCTGCCACCGCGGCCATTTTGTTGCTCTAACTGACAAGAACACCTCCTCCTCCCTCCCTTCAGACAACCGCCCCCCCCCCTCCTTTCCCCGGCTCCCGCCAGACGGGGCGCTCGCGCCCCCTACTCAGCCCCTATGCGGCCTCAAACAGGAAGTAGTCCCGGTCCCTGGCACGTGACACCCACCGTATCTGCATACAAGGAGTTCTGGCCAATCCCAGGTCTTGCTCCTGCTCCGCCCCCAGAGCGCACCCCCGCCCTGGACCACTGGTTCCTCGGCGTTACACCACGCCCTCTCCTGCCTTCCCCTCCCTAAACCTTAGCACCCGCCTGGTCTGAGCTAGTCTAGAGGAGTCTTCTTCATCTCGCTCCCTCATCTCCCCTCTCCTCCCCGCCTTCGGGGTGCGAGGGAGCATCCACGCAGTTTCTTCCTCTCTTTCCTCCATTACCAGCTCTCCCCCCACTCCCCCGCCCCGCTCTGGTGAAGCGACACCGTGTTATCTCATTGGACATCAGCTCCATTTAAAATCGATCCGACTGGTCCCCGAAGCAAATGCTTTGAGGAGAGAAGGGCCCCAAGCTTTAGCGCAGGATATTTATACGACGGTACTGCAGCCCCAGTAAAGCACACATACCCCGACTCAAGCACGTTCTCTCCTCACCTCGCCCCGGCCAGCAACACACCCGCGAACCCCTCCCCCACCACACATACACACGCATGAACACGCATGCATACCCACAGACACCAAAGGTCTTCTCCCCTCCACCCACTTACCCCACCATGTACATTTTCCCCCATGCACTTGCCACCCAGTCTTGACTCTTCGAAAAGCATTCCACCCCGATGGAATACCCGCGGGCCACACTAACCTCAACGCAGAGCAATCCCCGATGAGACATCCATTTTTTTGCCCACAGCAGAAACACACTCCCCTTCTGCTAATACCCGGGTCTGCGTAAGCACAAGCACTTGAGCTAATGCGCGGCTGATGCTTCCTTCGCGGAGGTTTCCTAACACCTAAAAGGCTCTTACTTTCCGCGTCTCTCCCTTGCTATTTGGGGAGGGTAGATTGAACATAGCAGGTACTTAAATATTTGTTGAATTGAATTACCACATTTATTATTTTAAATTCCAGCTAGAGCACAGACGAATTTCGTGAAACCAACAGTTGTCTCCATTTTTTCGTACAACATTTTGGGCAGATCGACTTTCCTGCATCATCAGGTTCAGAGGCACTACTTTAAAGCTTAAGTAATTCCCCAGCTTCAGGGAGGGATTAAAATACTGTACATCTTTGAGGACCTCATAAAGGATGAAGGGGGCAACACTAATCGTGAGGCAAAATTGTTCCTGTCTCCTTTAATCTCCCTCTCCCTTGAGTTTTGTGCACTCCTGCCTTGATGCTATTTTTCTGCCTTTTCCATGCTCAGATTCTCTTAGAGCTTTTAAAGGTATTCTCCAATTTGTGGTTCTGCTGTGTAGCCTTTCTTAAAACCTTCACCAATTAGTAAGAATTGAAATCTGAGAGCATCTCTTGATTCTTCCATTCACAATGCTATTTACCTTCTTTAACTCTTGTCCTTGAAGAGTCCACGTCTTTCCTGTTTCTATAAAGTTGGTATACAATTACAAGATATTCCAAAAATGAAAGTATAGAATTGAGTAACAATTGCTGGCCCACAGGGACTGGAGTACTGTACCTACTCCCTCTCTGTAAAGAGCATCTCTGCTGTGGACTCAGGCACGCAGTTTGAATGGGGTTCAGTTCTGAGAGAACCCAGTCTCAAATGAGTAAAATTAGGTTCTCTTTTCTCACACTCTTCTGCTTATGAGACCTAAAGCCCAGAGAGGGGAAGGGCCACAAGGAGGAAAATTTACTTGTAGCTTAGGTTTAGGCTCACATCTTGGATTTCCCCTAATTTGGGGAGTTGAAAGGTACCCTATGCATAATATGAATCTTATATGGGGCCAGGTAGTTATTTCTTACACACACACACACACACACACTCACACAATCACACCCACCAAAACACAAAAGACACTCATAAGAGCACATTGACAATAAGAATTAAACCAAACAAGCTGTAGGGCTGACTACTTTTATACCTAGCCACGAGGTTGGTATTTACAATCAGCTAACCATAAAACCATTTGTGGAACTGATCATTAGGCATTTTACATTTTACCTCAACAATAAGTCTCCTGATAAAATGGGCTAATTTTGAGCCTCTTGTTACTGTTCAAACTCAGTAAAACTCTGGAGTAGTTTCCAGGGATTCCCTGTTCCCATCATTCAGTTCCATCCAGGACCTTTGAACCTTTGAATTTACAAGGTCACCTTACCTACATGTATACATGGATGTATCCATCTTGGGAAACACACTCATTCACCTGAAATCAGGAAAGGAAACAGAAGTGGAAAATGTAGCCAAGGTCCCAAACACAAGCTCAGTTAGGTCTCCCTGTACTAGTTGTCATGTGAATGGGTTCACCATGCTGTTGGGGTGAAGCCCTTCCTTACCCCATAATGGAAATCTCAGTTATATGATGTCACCTGGAAGAAGGAAGGAAGACAGAGACAGATAAAAGCTCTCTCTCCCTTTAACTGAAGCAGCACCCTGCCCCACCACTGTCATCACTAGGTAGAAAAAAGGGTTTCTTCATCTTTACCAAAGCAACAAGTCCTTTTTCAGTTATTACAGGTGTGCTTCAGATGCCGCCTTTTGACTTCACAGAACTTCACAGAACAAATCCTTTTTAATAAAATAATTTGTTCTGTAAAACTTGGATTCAGTCAAAAGGCCACAGCCAAGGATTTCAAGGCCACAGGTTCCCCACTCCTGGTCCACGTGTTTTGCCATATCAAACATCTGCTCAGACGTTGAGTTTCTTTGTCTGTAAAGTTCCTGGAAGTTTGGGGAGGAGCTCTGGGTTCATGTTGTCTGTAATGGCACCAATTCAACCTCTACTACAAGGGCAGTTGTTAACAACTTAATATCTCAACTATATGAAATATTAGCTAATTTATGCAATTCTTGAAGGTTCCTATGTTTGACTTGCTTTAATACTGTAAATAAATAGAATTTAAATAGACTAAAAAAGAAATGAAAAACATAAAACTAGGCTTCTACTTTGACCTGATCATGTGCCTATTCTATGTGACTTTAATTTTTCAATGTCTCATTCCCCCCTTCTTAAAATGGAGGTAGCAATTCCTTCCTCTTTTTATTATCATGTAAATTGTTTAGCTTTTCATTAGATAGTAAATTTCTAGAGGACAAATATATCTTTTTTTTGTATGACCTCCATGAAGCCTAGTAAGTGTTTTTCACACACTGTAATTCATTAAATGTTGAAATGTTATTGACTAAGTGAATAAATTATCAGGGAAGTCCCTAAGCAAAATTGTCCAATAGGTAGGTCCGTGTTTAGTGCTCTCCTACCTCTTCATCAGCAACTCTTTCCCCTAGTCTATAACTTCAGTTTCTGACTTAACAGTCCTAATGGTAAAAGTGTTAACTGATAAAATAAGCTGGAAAAAAAAACCATTAAAATGAAATATGACAGGCCCAAACCCGATCTTTCATCTTAAAAACAATCAATTGCCCAAGTACATTCTGAGAGAGTACAGTCTCAAGCTTGACAGCAGTTTATGTGAAAAAGAACTGAAATTTTACTGAAATGAACTGAAAAAGAGATTTTAGTGGGCCAAAGCTCAAAGTGTGCAACAGCCTTACAGAGCTGCTAAGGAGCTAATGTAACCTCAGATTGCATTAAGACATGACTAGTGTTCAGATCAAGAAAAGTAATAGTCCCACTGTACACAAGTGAACTGGGTGACTAGGTTGATGAAAGGTTTAGAGATTATGTCATATGAGAAACACTGAGAGGGGAAGAAAAGACAAAGGTGACATAACATCCTTCTTCAAATCTATGAAGGGCTGTTACTTGGAAAGGGGGGTAGACTTTCTGTATTATTGCAAACCGTGGTACAAGAAGCAATAAGTATAAATTTCAGGGAGTCAGATTTTTGCATTAATATAAGCAAATACTACATAGTAATTAGAGCTGTCCCACAATGGAATGAACCATCTACCAAAGTAGTGAGCTGAGCTCTTGTGGCTCAAGTGAAAGGTGTAGAAGGGATTCTTGCACTGGTAGGGAGAATGCCTGTATTTTATCCTAGAATCACTAGGTCATTTCTGATTCTAATATTTTATTATTCTTTAAGAGTTGAAGGTAGGATAATGGGAATCTGGCACATGTACAGACTCTCTCAGCTTGCTTAGCTGTTGCAACCTTTCCACATAGAAGATGCTAGGGAGTTTGCTTCTACGGAAGTCTTTACGACTTATAAGGAAAGTGTCTTGAGGAGACTGTGGAGCATACATGGACATTCTATAATTGGTTCTGGTTGGGCAACTATGTGGTTGAGAGGAGCTTTTTTAATTGGCTGCGTAGCTGAAACTGTTACTATTCTCAAAAAGGCCAGAATCAGTTTCCACTATCTCTTCCCTTCGTTTGTGCCTGAGGAACCTAAGGGCTTCTTTCTTTCATAGCATTCAGTAAGAGACCATGTCGTAAAGGGCTCTGAGACCATATGCAACACACCCTTCTCCTCCACCCTGCCCCCCCCCATGCACCTCTGTTCTTGTTCTTAACATCCTTGTTCTAAATATACCCAGTTCTTTTATTCTTCCTACCCATTCTAAGTGAAGAGAATGACATTCTTATTCAGGAGAGTGAGCTACAGGAAACCAGGAATTGGAATCCAGGCTAAACTTTGCAGTTATTGAAGTATTGATGGTCTTATGAGCAAGGAAGGATATTTTGGAGTGATATTTGGGATTACAGCACATTGGGAGAGCTCATCCAGAAGGATATGGTGTGGAACTTATGCCATGTAGGAACTAAGCTAAATTTCGAATTTACTCCTAGAGTCAGCTAGGTGGTACAATGGATAGAACATTCATTCCACTTTGAATTAGGAATACCTGAATTCAAAAATCCAGCCATCCACACTTACTAGCTATATGACCCTGGGCCTGTGAAAAGACTTGGAGTCAAGAGGTAGAGCATCTTTGGTGGAGCATCAAATACAGAGATTAACAAGTAAGCTACTTTGACTAGAATGAAGATTATTGTGAATCCCAATTATGACCTGGGTAATGAGTACCCCAGTATCTCACAGAATTGGACATGTGCAAGAGGCTAGCATAATTAAATGGAAATGGTATATTCAAAATAGGTTAAAAACAAGCAAAAGTAGAGTTTCTGCTCTACATGAATCTATACAAAACATAGACGCTGAGGGAAATGATAAACCCCCTGAAGCAAGGCAATAGTTGGTACAATCCTTGGGAAAATGGAATGAGGGATATGATGGATTGACTGAAGAATGGAAGAAACATGTATGGCTTACTGATGAGACAGCAAAATATTTGGGTCATAAAAGACATTGGAAAGCAGTAGACTATAACCCATGTCCTAAGAGAACTTTGGAAAGTACTGGGATATGTGGAAGTAGTCAATAAGCTGAACTTATGGCAGTACATCAAGCTATCAAAACAGAGAAAGGAGGACAGTGTCATATATTCACTGATTCGTGGACAGTAGCTAATGGGTTAGCTACATGGATGCCAATGTGGAAAAAATCAAAATTGGGAAATTCATGGCAACCAAGTTTGGAGCAAAGAATTATGGGAACATATATGGGACATGTCTTTGATTACTAATTTGTCAGTTTTTCATGTAGATGCTCGCATGCCACTCACTACACCAGAACATGAGTACAATGCACATGCTGATAGACTAGCAAAGATTGCTAATGACCATATTGTCCCTACTCTGACACCAACTGATGACCAGGTACTAGTAAAATGGGTCTACTAAATGGCCAGCCATTTAGGGATCCAAGCCACGCACAGGTGGGCACAAGAGCATGGTATTAGTATCTCTCATTTGTTGTTAAAACAAGTAGCAGAAGAATGTTATTATGTCAATTGGAAAAGGAATGAACTGCTCCTAGGGCCGTAAATGGAGAAACAGCAAGAGGAAAAATTCCAACCCAGATTTGGCAGATAGATTATATTGGACCACTACCCCAAGATAAAGGATGTAGATTCATATGTACTTTTGTTGACACCTAGTTCAGGCATACTAGTAGCTTGTCCTTATAAGGATGCAACTCAGAAGAACACTTGTAAAACTCTAGATATCATAAATCTATATTATGGAACCAATGAAGATTCAAAGTGACAATGGGTCACATTTCAAAGGTAACGAAATGAAGAGATATTGTGTATTAAACAATATGGAGTGGATATATCATATTATCCACAAGCATCTAGGTTAATTGAAAGAATGAATGGATTATTGAGAGAACAGTCAAGGACATTAAGTTCTAATAATTTGTATCAACATTGGAAGGATAATTTGTTCACTGCTTTACATAATTTTAATAATAGACCATTGGGAGGAAGTATACCTCTAGCCAGAATGATGACCTCAAATCTGCAAATTAGAATAGAGCAAACACATAAGATCTCAAATATTGAGTATTGAACTATGAGGGAAGATGTTCCACCATTGTATCAAGGAATACTTGGTTCGGCAGGATATGATTTACATTGTTTAGAGGACTTTTGATTGGATAGAAAATAAATAAGAAATATCTCTATAGGAATATGTAGGAGAATCCCTAAGAATCATTTTGGGTGGATATTACATAAATCAGGATTAGCAGCTCGAGGAATACATGTATAGGCTGGAGTGAAGGATTCTAATTATCAAGGAGAAACTATTGTATGACGTTCCAAAATTTGGGTGAAGAACCTATACAGTTTTGTAAAAATGATAGAATAGTTCAAGTGATTATTATTCCACAATGCTCCTTGTGAAAACTGACCCTCCTTCCAAAATAACTAGCAGAGGAAATGAAGGGTTTGGTTCTACTGATAGAATGCAATTGCAGCTAAAGTATGGGTAAAACAGAAGCCAGATGATGTTCCAAAGGCTGCAGAAATTACAGCACATGGGAAAGATAATACCATAACTGTTGTTTCTTCAGGAGAAGATGATTACCAAATTGTACCCTTGACTCATGTATTATAAACCATAAATGAGGCTATGATAGTCTCCTTGTTTCTTTTTGACTTTTTGTCTGTTTAATTTGTTTGCTAGATTTGCTTCCTGAAGGCTTAGTGCCATCTACCTGCAGATGCATGATCGCTTAAGCTGGATGTCAACCCCGGACCTGTCCATGAATGTGATGGGTCATCCCTGGACATGGAATCGACCAAGCTCCAGATGCCAGCTAAAGAACTGACCTCTCAAATAGGACTCTTGACCTCCTGGGGCAGGGACAGCTCTATGTCCAATTTCAGCAGGAAGAAGCTTTGGAGGATGAGAACTTCACCCTTTACCCCAGGATTTTGAGCCCCATTTGTTCAAGGGGGAAATGATGACGTTGTTTATATGCTTATTTTATGTTACCCCTGTTATATTGTTGTAAAGTTCTGTTGACGCCAATTGCCCGGTTGATTTCCCCATTCACCTATGTAATGGATAAGAAAGATCTTGGGGATGAAAATAATGATAATGTAAATTTGAAGATCTTTCCCACCCATTAATAGGCCCATGCGATCTGCTTATATCACAGGAAACCCAAGTCACATGTGGTAGGAGGAGCTTGCTGAATAAGTAGAACTGGAAAGGTGGAGCAGGAAATACTCAGAGTGAGTTAGAACCCTGGGAGGAGCAGGACACAGGCAAGGAGTGAGCTAGGACTTGTGAGTGTTTGTGGGAAGGCCCCAGCAGGGGGAAAGGCTAATGGGATCACGAGGCTCCATGGTGATATTGTGTCTTAAGTTCCTTGCTGTTATGATGAAATGGGCATACTGACTTTGGGATTTGATTGCTGCTTGGATGGGTTGGACTTATTGGTTTTGGGGTTTGGTCCTCTGGTGTCTGAATAAATGTTTTACTTCTTCTACCTTCTGTATGAAGAGTCTCTTATATTTTGTGATACAGAACTATACAGGCATATTCACAATTATCATCAATGTTGTGGCTATCGCCTAAACCACCTGGAGATCAGAGAGGTATTCATTTAGTCCCTTCACCTTCAGATCCTTGAAAGCTGCAGAAATGTAAACATAGAATGCTTTATGCAAGTCACTGTACAACTTTCCCATCCCTAATGGTTGAGATTTTCATCCTTGTTTCTCAAAACTACTTGTAGGTATCAAAACCAAGCATCTGATTAAACCTTTTTACAATCAGTTATTACTTTTAAAAGTTAAGACTTTTTACAGCTAATTTGCCCCACCCATCAATCTACTCTATCAATTAGGACTCTTTCTGTTCCACTTACCTTTTCTTATCTCAGATACTTTCCTTTTCGTATGTGGATAGATAGGTTGCCAAAAGGGGCAGAAAACAAACATTTGTTTAAGGAAAACTGATAAAAAATTCATTTATGAAGAAACAAAGTCTCTTACATAGAATGTTAGAGACATAGACTGTTCCAAAGATAAGATAGAGAACTGCCCCTCAGATGAAAGTGCTAAGAGGACCTGTTTGAAGACAGAGCAGTAACTCAGATAAAGATCACTGCAAGGCATTGTAGTCCATTAACTCATTTGCAAGTGACTCTTTTAAAGTTTTTAAATTTATAACTGACAAAATTATAGGTCAAATTACTGTTTGTAGAGTATGGAAAGATTATAAAAGGGAGACTGTTGGGTTCATACCTGACAAAAAGATAAATTTTCTCACTGACCACCAAGAGTCTCTGATCTGAAGTGTTGAAGGGATTAAAAAAGCAAGCAGGAAGATAAACTCAGAGTAGCCATAGAATGAGACAGAAGGAGGAGGAAATGAGTAAGCTAAGTATCGCAGGAAGAATAAGAAGCTGAGCCTGGAAGTCAAAGAAGGATTCTAGCCAAGATAGCTCACGTTTTACTTTGCTGAGAGATGTTATATCTTTACAAGCTGATTTAATCTCTTTTCCTTTTCCTTTTCCTTACACTAAAGTTCTTTTTCTTCCATTTTTAGGAATAAACTGTTAAAATATGAAGGGAGAATTGTTTTGCTGATTGACTGGAGAAAGGATAAAATAGCTCCTAGAAGCTTATTGGCTAAGAGCTGAATCATGCTATGTGAAGAGTTACCTGGGCTATTGCTCTCCAATTCCATTTATAGCTGAGGGAGTGGAAACTTCTCAAAGGTGCTGTGTTACCCACTACTGACCTCTCTGGTTTGAAAGGGAGAAATAGAGGAGGAAAGATAGGTTTTTGCTTCTGTTTTGTCGTGAGCTATGCATTTCTGTGAGAAGAGGCTTGGAACTAACTGGACAAAGCAAAATCCTTTGTAATTTATGTATCCGAGGAACTTAAAGTGACCATTCGTTACTGAAAAAGTAAAACATCTTTTTAGCACCCTATTGAGGATGGCTGAGAGCAAAAAAAGAGCTTGAAACTTCATCTGCTTGAGAGCAGAAAAGGAGCAGCTTTACTCAGTAAGACACCAGGGAGGAGTGAAATGGGAATAGCTAGCTAAGGATCAGCTTAATATGGGGTAGATTATTCCTGAAGGGACTAAGAACATCAATGCTTGAGGTCCAGTGTTGTGAATTGTCCCCAGACCCATGGATTTTGTCATTCATGAGCCTCTCCAATAGTTTTACATAAGGGTATACCTACTCTTCTTCTTAGATATTTCATGCATTGGTGGCAGAATGTGATCTAGATTTATGTGTAGATTGTGAAATGTTTTTAGTCTTTGACTGAATAACTGTAATGTTTGAATATTCTTGCTTCTGCTTCCTCTTATTCCTGTTTTGCCTTCTAATGAGTAATGTGATTATCTGCTTTTGTCTTATTGTTGAGTAAATTTTTTATTGGTTAAGAGTAAATAGCATCATGGTAAATAGCATCAGCGTAACTGATTCTACATAAATGAGAAGCAGATTTTTGAGGGTTCAGGATTTACAGATCAGGAATTAGAAAGACCCGAGTTCACATCTGGACTCAGACACTTACAAGCTTTGTGAGACACTGGGCAAGTCACTCAACACCCTTCTGCCTCAATTTCCTCACCTGGAAAATGGGGATAATATAGCAACTACCTCCCAGGGTTCTTATAGTTATTAAATGAGATGATATTTGTGAACAGCCACTTAATAAATGGTTGTTTCTTTCCCCCTCCCTTACTTTTTTTTTAGGCACCAACTCCCTGTTAGTTATTTTTGTCCTGTCGTTTCCAGATTATTCTATTTAGCAGAAATGCAGAAACGAAGTAAGTGTACTATTCACGTGTTCCCACATGGGTTGTCTTTAGATATGATCTGAGGTCTGACCCACTTCTACAGGGTGGAGGAGAGCTCATGTCTGTTCTTGTGCTGCCAACAGGTTTGCTAGCTATAGATGAGAAGGAGGCAGGTCTCAGGAGTGCTCTTTACTTCAGTTTCCAAAAGAGGTGTTGGGCCAGACTTCTATCTCTCTCTGCCCACTTCAAATATTGGTAGTCTAGAGGAACATAGATTAAGAACAAAAATCAGTTCCTTAATTGCTCTTAAGGGAGAGAGGTAGCCTCTAGATTATTTTTTCTTAGATTTATTATTTTTTAACATTTATTTTTAAAAATCTGAGTGTCAAATTCTTTCCTTCCCTGCTCCTCTTCTCTCCCGGAGAATACAAGCAATGTCACATCAGTTATACAGATGAAATCATGTAAAATATACTTCCATGTTAGCCACGATGCAACACGCCCCCCCCCCGCAAATATATATATATATATATATATACGTATATATATATATATATATATATATAGTAAAAAAAAATTATACTTCGATTTGCAATCAGAGTTTATCAGTTCTCTATCTGGAGGTAGATAGCATTTTTCATCACGAATTCTTTGATCATATTAGCTAAATCTTTCACAGTTGATCTTCATTGCAATATTGCTGTTACTGATATTCTCCTGGTTCTGCTTACTTCACTTTGCATCAGTTCATATAAGTCGTCCTGGGTTTTTCTGAAATCAACCTGCTCATCATTTCTTTTTTATGCTATTTGTTTATTTTGATCTTCCTTCCTTCCTTCCTTCCTTCCTTCCTTCCTTCCTTCCTTCCTTCCTTCCTTCCTTCCTTCTTTCTTTCTTTCTTTCTTTCTTTCTTTCTTTCTTTCTTTCTTTCTTTCTTTCTTTCTTTCTTTCTATCCATCCATCTATCTATCTATCATTTCCTCCCCCAATTGCATGTTTTTTGGGGTTATTTATTCATTTTTAGTTTTCAACATTCACATCTATAAGATTTTGAGTCCCAAATTTTGCCCTCTTCTTTCTCTCCCTCTCCTCCTTCCTCCCCAAGATGGCATTATTAATATTAAATATTAAACATATTTCCAATTACATGTTTAAACAATTTTTAAACATTTTTTTAAAAAAGTTTTTACTTCTAAATTCTCTATTACTTCCTCACTCCTTCCCCTTCTGCCTCCTTGGGATGTTAAGCAATCAGATACAGGTTATATATGTGCAGTAATGTAAAGCATTTCCACATTAGTCGTTTTATACAAGAAGACTCCAATAAAAGAAAAAGAACGAAACAAAGTGAAAACTAGCATCCAGTGTGTACTCAAACAATATCAGTTCTTTCTCTGGATACAGATAGTATGCTTCATCATTAGTCCTTTGGGATTATCTTAATCAGTGCTTCTTAAACCGTGGGTCGTGACTCCACATGGGATCGCATAACTGAATGTGAGGATCTTGAAAAATATGGCAACAATGGAAGGCTTCTGAATGTGCAATGACCAAAAATTAATTAAACATCAAAGGTGTTTCTGGCAATGCTTGCCCATGTTGTATCATGCAACTTCATAGCAGCCTTGGTTCTGGTCATCCAACATGCACACTTTGCACTGTGCATGCCATCAATGCTAACGATCACTGCCAGAAACACATCAGCTCAGATTTGAAACTATTGCATGTTATGAATTGCAGTGTTTTTACTGCCTATACAAAATCATTAAGTGAATTTTGGCCTGGCATTAGGACAATTTCCAAAAATTTCTGAAATGGCCCTAAACATACTTCTGCCATTTTGTACTACATATTTATGTGAAGTGGCATTCTTGGCATTGATGATTTTAAAATCAAAATGTCGATCAACTCTGAAAAATGTTGAAGATGCTGTAGGTCTTACAGTATCAAACATTCAAGATTTAATTCTTTATGTGAAGATAAACAAACACATCCATCTCAGTATGCAAATTTGCTTTCATTTTTAATAAATGGTAAAATTATATGTATACCAAAGAATTGCTTTAAAATAAATTTCTTTATGATTTATTATCAGTAAATGTTTGATTTATATATCTATTTCATATACCTATGTGACTGGGTTACATAAAAATTTCTCAGATGAAAAGGGGTTGCAAGTGGAAAAAGTTTAAGAAGCCCTCTCAGCCATTCAAAGTTCTTCACTTAAAAATATTGCTTTTACTGTACAATGTTCTCCTAGTTCTATTCGCTTCACTTTGCATCAGTTCATGTAAGTGTTTCCAGATTTTTGTGAAATTATTCTACTTGTCATCTCTGATAGCACAATAACATTCCATTACAATCTGCTACAGCTTGTTTAGCCATTCACTAATGGGCATCCTTTTGATTTCTAATACTTAGCCATCACAAAAAGAGCATCTATAAATATTTTTGTGCAAATAGGTCCTTTTCCTTTTAATTTCACCTCTTTGGAACACAGACCTAATAGTGGTATTGCTGGGTCAAAGGGTATGGTCAGTTTTATAGTCCTTTGGGCATAGTTCCAAATTGTTCTCCAGAATGGTTGGACCAGTCCACAGCTCCACCAACAGTGCATCTGTGTCTCTATTCTTCAACATCCCCTGCAGCATTTTTCATTTTCCTTTTCTGTCATGTTAGCCAATCTGATAGGAGTGAGGTAGCACCTCAGAGTTGTTTTAATTTTCATTTCACATGACTATAGATAGCTTTGATTACTTTGTCTGAAAACTGCCTATTTATATCCTTCTGATATGACCATTTATCAGTTGGGGAATGGCCCTTACTTTTATAAATTTGTCTCAGTTCCTTATATACTTGAGAAGCTATCAGAGAAACTTGCTATAATTCCCCCCCCCCCCGCCAGTTTCCTACTTCCCTTCTAATTTTGGCTGCATTGGTTTAATATGTGCAAAAAAATTTTCTTTTATATAATCAAAATTATCCATTTTATTTCTCATGATCCTCTCTATCTCTATTTGTTCCTAAAGTGTTCCCTTATCCATAGAGCTGATAGATAAACTAATTCATGCTCCCCCAATTTGTTTATGATATCCCCTTTAATGTCTGAAACATGTATCTATTTTGACCTTATATCTGTATGCAGTGTGAGATGTCAGTCTATGACTAGTTTCTTCCAAACTCCTTTCCAATTTTTCCAACAATTTTTTTTTGTCAAATAGTGAGTTCTTGCCCACCAAACTTGGATCTTTGGCTCTATCAAACACTATATTACTATAGTCATTTACTACTGTGTCTTGTGTCTTGTGTCTTGTGTCTTTGGCTCTATCAAACACTATATTACTATACTCTATACTATATACTATACAAATACTATATTACTATAGTCATTTACTACTGTGTCTTATGTACCTAATCTATTCCACTAATCTACCATTCTATTAGCCTTTAGCTTATACTAGCCAACTTACTTCTTCCCACCAAAACCCATCACAAATATAAAATACTGAATAGATCAGGGGTGGGGAATCTGTGGCCTCAAGGCCATATGTGGCCCTCTAGGGTCCTCAAGGATGGCCCTTTGACCTGAATACAAACTTCACAGAATAAATCCCCCTAATAAAAGGATTTGTTCTGCAAAACTTGTACTCAGTTAAAAGGCCTGAGAACCTGGAAGGCCATGTGTGGTTGCAGGTTCCCAACCTCTGGAATAGACCCATTTATCCAAGCAAAACAGGAAATAGAATTTAGAGAAATTATTCAGATTAGAATATACTAAAAATGCATAAGGATGAAAGAACTTTTAAGTTATGAGTGAGATAAGGTCTCAGCTCAAACCAGAAGATAGGATGGTTGACTCCAAAAGATTTTCAGTAGTCTATAATTTTAATCAAGTCCATGAATATGACAGGGCCAGGTCTATGTGGATGTCCAAAGTCTATCTCTCTCTACCACTTCCCTGCACAGTTCTCTATCCATGTGTCTCTCCCAAAGAATCTGGAACCAACTCAGTAAGTTCCTTACTTAGGTATGAAATGTCGTGCTCAGCATTTTCTCTGCAAATTGGGAGTCACATCTGTTTGCATATGTAACACTCTCAGAGCACAAGACTGTCATTTAGGGGTATGACCCATGGGAGCTTTGCATAAAAAGTAAGCCTCTACTTTATTGTCAGTTATCATCATCCCATCCACTCCAAGTAAAGGGCCTATCTCTTTTTTGATCTTCCTTTTGCACCCATTATAGCTAAATATACATACCCATACATTTTTGTTGTCTTTACCTTTATTTACCAGCTGTCAGTCATCAGGGATCATGGTTGGTCATTGACCGGAGATCTTAAGCCTTTCTGACTTGTTTGTTTTTAAAATGTCATTGTTGTATAAATTGCTTTCCTGGTTTTTCTTACCTCATTCTGGATCAGTTCATGCAAGTATTCCCAGGTTTCTCCAAATCTTTCTCTTTCATCGTTTCTTATAAAATAATACTATTCCATTAAAATAATAAATCATGATTTGTCCAGCTATTCTCCATTTAATGGTTGCTCTCCTCACTTTCCAGTTCTTTGTCACCACAGAAAGAGCTGCTATAAATATTTTTCTACATGTGGGCTCTTTTTATATTTATTTTATATCTTTTTATATATTTTTTCTTTTATATCTTTAAATTAAAGTATATACAGCTTAGGAACTTTGGGAGCAAAATTCCTTTCCAGAATGGTTGGACCAATTCACTGTTCTGTCAACACTGCATTAATGCATTAATGTCCCCATTTTCCTGTATGCCCTCCAACATTTATCATTTTCCTTTTTTGTCATCTTTGCCAATTTGATTTATTTGAGGTGAAACCTGTGTTATTCTAATTTGTATTTCTCTAATTATCAGCCATTTGAACATTTTTGCCTATAATTGATGGTCTCTTGGATTTCTTCTCTTTAAAAATGTCTGTTCATATCTCTGTTCCTTGTTTAGTTATGAACTTTTCTCCTATCCATAGAATTGGAAGCAAATCTTTCCCTTATCCTCCAATTTCTTTATGATATAACTTTTTATATCTAAGTCATATCTCTTCAGTGTTATCTTGGCATACAGTGTGAAGTGTTAGTGGATTCAAGTTGCAAAATTAGGCAAACATTTTTTGATAATAATTGGTAAATTTGTTTTGCTTGTCTATGCATGTTTGTTATAAGGGCCCCTGTGTAGGAAGAACTACTGACTCAGTGAATCTTTAAAAGGGAGGGACCTACCCTGAATCTCTCTTTTCTTTCCCTATCATCAGATCCTATCAGGGATATTCAAAACTACCCTTAGAAAAGTGAAGGGAGGAGGGCTAATGTTCCCTCCCACCCCTACACCACTGCTACCAAAGAAATAGTGAATTCTGATAGGATGGCAGCTAATGCAAACCTACAGATTTAGACAGACCTGGGCATCCATTGGGAGAGACAATATGCAAACAACTGTATAAACAAGATATATACGTGTATATATGTACCTATATATGTGTGTAATATATACATGTGTATATGGTATAATCTCAGAGAGAAGACATGAAGATTAAGGAGCATTGTCAAAAGCTTCTTGCAGAAGGTGGACTTAAGCTGAGACCTGAAGGAAGCCAGGGAAGATAGAAGATGGAGATAAGGAGGTAGAGGATGGGGAGGAGCCAATGAAAAGGCCCCAAATCAGGAGATGGCATATCATTTGTGAGGACAAGGAGGTCAGTATCACTGGATTGCATAGTATGGAGAGGGGAGTAAGGTACAAGAATATTGTAAAGATAAGAAAGGGCCAGGTTTTAAAAGAGTTTAAGTCAAACAGAGGATTTTATATTTGACCTTGGAGGTGTTGGAATTTATTGACTAGGAGACTGGCATGGTTAGACCTGTTTTAAAAAGACCGATTTGATAGCTGAATGGAGAATGGATTAGAAAGGGGAGAAACTCAAGACAGGGGAGACCAACCAGCAGTTCATTGGAATAGGTCAGGCATAAAGTGATGAGGGCCTGCACCAGGGTAGTGATAGTATCAAAGGAGAGAAGGGAGTGTACGCAAGAGAAGCTACAAAGGTAGAAATGATAGAACTTGACCATTGATGGGATATCGGGAGTGGGGTGTAAGGGGAGTGAAGACAGTAAGATGATGCCTAGATTTCAAGCCTGAGTGACTAGGAGAATGGTGGTACCCTTGACAGTAATAGGGAAATTAGGAAGAAGGGAGGGTTTAGAGAGAAAGATAATTTAGTTGTGGACATGTTGAGTTTAAGATGTCAATAGACTATTCAGTTCGATGTGTCCAAGAAGCAATTGGAGATGCAAGACTGGAAGTCAGCATAAAAGTTAGGGCTGGATAAGCAGATGTGAAAATTATCAGCGTCGATATGATAACTGAATCATTGGCAGGTGATGAGAGTACT
Source organism: Phalanger gymnotis (assembly GCA_028646595.1). Classification (NCBI taxonomy): domain Eukaryota; kingdom Metazoa; phylum Chordata; class Mammalia; order Diprotodontia; family Phalangeridae; genus Phalanger; species Phalanger gymnotis. The sequence goes on along the minus strand of CM053626.1, from coordinate 159,631,980 downwards.
CTGTGAATAATATAGAGGGAGAAGAGAGGAAGGCCCAGTACAGAACCTTAGGGGAACACTACTGTTTGCAGTCATGATCTGGATGAAGATCTAGCAAAGCAGAGAAAGAAGATAGGTAGGAGGAGGACCAGGAAAGGATAATGTCATGGAAACCTAGAGAGAAGAGAGTATCAAGAAGAGGGTTGATTAATGGTGTCAAAGGCTGCAGAAAGGTCAAGAAGGATGAGGATTGAGAAAAAGCCATTAACTATTTGGCAGTTAAGTGATCATTAGTAATTTTGAATAGAGCAGTTTCAGTTGAAAGATAAGGTCAGAAGACAGACTGTAAAGAGTTAAGAAAAGAGAGGAAAGGAAGTAGAGGCATGTACTATAGAAGGGCTTTTCAAGTTTAACCACGAAAGGGAGATGAGATATAAGACAATAGCCAGTAGGGATGGACAGTTCAAGGGAGAGTTTTTGGGAGATGAGCAAGACATGGCATGTTTGTAGGCAGTAGAGAAGCAGTCAGTAGACAGTGAGAGTGAAGATAAGTGAGAGGGGAGATGATAGAGGGGGCAATCTGCAGGAGAAGATTGGATGAAATGAGATCACTTGTGGACGTAAAGGGGTTTGCCTTGGCCAGGAATAGGTCTACCTCTTCATGTGGGACAGGGGTGAAAAAAGAAGATATCTGGTAGATGGTGTCTGGGTGATGTGAAATGAGGAGAAGAGTAGAGGTGGCTCTTGGTGAATAGCCTCAATTTCTAAAAATGAAATGTGAAACACAATTCTCAGCTGACAGGGTGAGTTGAAGGGAGCTGTGGGAGGTTTGTGAAGGAATAAAAAGGTTTGAAAAAGTCTCTGCAGTGAGTGGGATAATAAATCAATTAGGGAGGTATAAAAGGATTGCCTTGATAAAGGGGGGGGCCCATTTGATATTATGTAACATGAACTTGTAGTGCGCCCAGTCAGCAGAGTTTTGTGATTTTCTTTTCCCTAGCATGTGAGTAGTAATGAAAAGAGTAGATGGTAGGAGTAATCCAATGCTATGGTATGGAAGGGCAAGACCTTCAATAGGATAAGGGGGCAAGGAACTTGACAGAAAAGAATAATGTGGAATTGAACTGGTTCACCAAGGGGCTAAGAAGGGAAAAGGAAGAGAATGTAGCTAGTGCAGAGGTGATGGTGTGAAAAGGACTGATGGATGAAAGGATTGGACATCATCAGAATGAAGAACAGGGTTTGGAGTTGCAAGGTAGAGGAAGAGGTAGAATGATAATACATTATGATCAGATAAAGTGGATTCAGAATTCACAAACATGGATGTGGAACACTTACAAATTATGGTTGGATCAAGAGTGTGACCATCTCTGTAGGTAGCTGTGATGGGATAGAAGAGTAGGTCATGGGAATGAATTAGTTGAGGAATTGGGAAGTAAGGGTATTTGAGGGAGAATCAATATGTATGTTGAGGTTTGATAATATGAAGGCAGAATTTGGGGAACAGAGAAACACTATGAACAAGGCACTGAATTGATTGAGGAAAGGAGAGTATCCTGGAAGTCTGTGGACAATATATATCAAAATCTTGTTGAGTGATAAACATGAATTGAATGAACCTCAAAGGAGGATAGGTTGCTGAGTGATGGTGGTAGCGGGAGAGCCTGGAAGTGACAATGGAGAACAAGGACTAATCCGACTCCTCCACCATGACCAGTGAGTTGAAGATGTGAAAAGGTGGCCATCTAAGCTGTGTTATCAGGAAGGAACTAGGTATCAGTGAGTGTAAGAAGATGAAGTGAGTGAGGAAAGAAACAGTTTAAGACGATATCTAATTTGCTGCCTATGGAGCAAGCATTCAAGATAGCATAGTGTAAGTAAGTAAGGAGTGAATAACAGGTATGGGAGATAGCCAGTGAAAAGACACAGACATGGTAGATGCAGTCTAGAGAATGAGAGACAGTAAGAAGGCCAGTTTGGCTGGCCTAGCAGGATGAGAAATAATTAGTTTATTTGTAAGAGACTAACTAATATGGCCAAATAGCTTGGGGCCAGTTTAATGAGGGGCTTTAAATGCCAAACAAAAACCCTTATTTTTGACATTAGAGGCAATAGAAAGCAATTAGACTTTGAACCATATTTTGGACTTTCTCCAGTGAACAGCATTTCTTCTTTCCCATAACAGTAGGACTGAAGCTGTGCTAGAGTGTTTCCATTATGGGCAGTCTTTTACAAATAAACTTAATCTATGTGAAATTCCATTTTCAGCTAAAAATGGATGAAGAAGCTAAATCTGCCACTTAGTTTCTTCTGGCAGAAATGTAGCAGTCATTCAGCCAGCTAACAACAAATAGCTTTGGTGGTCTACTGGATGAATCCATTAAATGAGGTAAAGAGACTGCTCAAGAATGCCCAGCAAGTGAGTAGAAGAGCCGCAATTTGTACTTACCCTCATTAACTTCCAAGCCTATTGTCTCAGCTTTTCACTATGCTGTCTTTCAAAGGCTCTGTGTAATTTAAATAATTAGTTACTGTAGTTACTAAAAAGCTTCACTCTATAGATTGGTCATCACCTCAAACCAAAGCCATGCCACCCACATGGCTGGTAGGCATGTTATTGGTCACAAATTGAGTGCTAAGTTTTTTTAAAAAATTTTCTTTTAATTATGAACTTAATGCACATCAACAAACATAAACATTTTCAATATGTAACACCTTCCTCCCCTTCCCCAAAGGCAGATTCTACATGAAACTGTGAACTTCTATTATGTACAGGTTTCTTTTTTCCTGCCACATGATGATTTGGGGTGGGGGGGGGTATAATTCAAATTAACACAGACTTAACATTGTTTTACTTGTCCATGTTCTTTTCTGAACTTCCTTCTCACGTTGGTTTATTTCTTTAAAAGTGATTCATTGATGTTCTTTTCTTCCTTTTCTTCTTTTTTCTTTTTAAAGTAACACTATCATTATCCCCCTTTATCCCCTTACATATGTGCAAAAAAAGAAAATTGAAGTCCTCTCTTGTAACAAGTAAGTATGGTCACCCAAAATAAAGCCACATATTGTCTGTTTCTGATGATGTATGTCTCATTCTGCACCTCTGGTTCATCATCTCCCTGGAAGTTTGACTGATTGTCACCTCTCTATCATGAGAAGTATGATTGATTGTTACTCTTCTGCAGTTTTAATTGGTCAATGCATTGATTATAGTTCTTTTGCTTTTAATAATTGTTTTTTCTTCAAAATGTTATAATGATATGAATTTTCTTCTGGTATTGTTCACTTCACTTTGGGTCAATTTATACAAGTCCTCTCAGGTTTCTCTGAATCAGTCCAAGCAGTCATTTCTTAAAGTGCAATAATATTCTATTACATTTCTATATCACAATTTGCTCGGACATTCCCTAATTACTGGGTACCCACTTTGTTTTCTGTTTTTTTTTAAACAACAAAAAAGCTGCAAAAATGGATTTGTAAATGTGGATTCTTTCCCTCTTTCTTTTGATTATTTAGGTATAAGCGTAGTAGTGTTATCACTGCGTCATTTTGTTTGTTGATTTTGGGGAGGGGGGCATAGTCTAAAATTATTTTCCAAAATGGTTGGATCACTTCATAGCTCTATCATTAGTATGCCTGTTCTTCTACATGTCTGCAAATAATTATTTTTCTTTCTTGTCATTTTTTGTCAGTCTAATGGATATGACATGGAGCCCTACTTAGTGTTGTTTTAGTTTGCATTTCTCATAATATTAGTGATGGTGAACACCTTTTCATATAGTTATTGATATCTTACTTTTCTTATTTTAAGAAATTCCCTTTTCCTCCTCCTTCTCTTCCTCCTCCTCGTTCTTCTTATTCTCCTCCTCCACCTCCTCTTCCTCCTCCTACTCCTCCTTCTCTTCTTCACTATCACCACTATCATCTTCCTCCTCCTCTTCATCCTCCTGCTCCTGTTGCTGCTGCTTCTCCCCCCACCCCCACCCCCACCCCCACCTCCTTCCCTTGGATCAGACCATCCTGGTGCCTCTTTTGTGAAGTGGCAGCTGAGGAGACCCTTGGATTAGCCATGGCTGATGAAAAGCTGAAGGAAGGAGTCAAGACTCAAAAGAAAGAACACATTAATTTGAAGGTGGCAAGGCTAGATGGTTTGGTGGTACAATTTAAAATTAAGAGGCACACACCACTTAGTAAACAAATGAAAGCCTATTGTGAACAACAAGGTTTGTCAATGAGGCAGATCAGATTCCGATTTGATAGGCAACTGTAATAGCAATTTAGATTTGAAGATCTTTCCCACTCATTAATAGACCATGTGACCTGCTTACATCACAGGAAGCCTAAGTCACATGTGGTGGGAGGAGCTTACCGAGAGGAAAAGGAAGTTGTGTCACAGGAAATGCTGAGAGAGTGTAGTTATGGTTGTTAGTGGCCATCATAATAGTTAGAGCTGAAGTATAGACAGCCGACCTGTGATAGCTGTACTGTGAGTTTTGGGGAAAGACCCCAGCAGGGCATTGGAGAGGTTTTGGGATGATGAGGCTCCATGTTATGATGTTGTGTTTTAAATTCCTTGCTGTTTTGATAAAATGGGCTTACTGGTTGTGGAAGCAGATTGGGATATGGTTATCTGATGTCTGAATAAATGTTTTACTTCTTCTATCTTCTATATGGAGAGTCTTTCATACTTTGCGATAGAGAACTACATAGGCACATTCATGATTATCGTTGATATTGTGTTTATTGCCTTGCTGTTACAGCAACCAATCAATGAAACACACACTTACACAGCTGGAAATGGAGGATAAAGATACAACTGATGTATTCCAGCAGGAGACAGGAGGTGCTTACTAAAAAGAGAATCTACAACTCTACTCCAGAACTGTGCTCCCAAGGAAAACAATACTTTCACAATTAGAAAACCAAGATTTGGTTCATACACAGCCTGACTACTGCAGTATAATTTTCTCTTTTCTTTGATTCCCTTGCCCAATTCCTTTATTATACATAAATGCATATTTTTTTTAACTAAATGGACAACAGTATGTTTTGATCAACATCAAGTGGAGATGGGGAGGGGAAAAAACAAACTGGTTCTGTGAAAATATCCCTTTTCTCCTTTAGTGGCATGCTCATTCAACTTTTATCTTTATATTCCAGTAAGTTATTTTGCTCTCACTGTTTAATAGCAACAACAAAAAAAACCCACAAAAAATCCTTGTATACCTTGTTTGATTGGATAATTTCAATGTTTTTCTTTTATCATTGTAAAACCAAGGACGTTTTTATAACTTTTTTGTATGTAGCTGTTACACATAGGGCAATATCTACCTCTCAATAAGGATAAACTACTATAAGGAAATTAATGCTAGATCCCTTCTAGTCAAACATCTTGTTTATATAAACTTCTTGTTTAAAATTTTAAAAAAGAAATTCCTATTCATATCTTTAGACCATTTATCAAAGAATAGAAGAATGTTGAAGAATCTTTCCTATATTTGAATCAATTCCCTAATATATCTGAGATATCAGAGAAACTTTCTGCTAAGATCTTTCCCCCACTATTTCCCTTCAAAATTCTGACTGCACTGATTTTGTTTGTGCAAAACCTTTTCAATTTTATGCAATACAGACTGTTCAGTTTGGACAACTCTGGTTGTCCTTTTTTTGGACTCTTGCTCTATCCACAGTTTGAAAAGTATCTCCTGTTACTATTCCTCTAATTTGCTTGTGATAGGAACTTTTATATCTAGATCTTTTATCCATTTGTAGCTTTTCACAGAATATAGTGTGAAATATTGTTCTAAAACTAAATTCTGCCAGTCTTCTTTCCAGCTTTCTCAGCAGTTTTTGTTAAATAGTGAGTCTTCATTTACCTTATTCTTTTTTTTTTTGTTAGAGTTCTAGATCCACCAAGAATTGGGAAACCAGACAACCAGGCCAGCTGAATAGAATATCTACATTTGCAAAGTTCAAAGTGCTATGTAGGGTCAAAGGAAGGTCAAAACAATTTTTCAACTGGGCAGCTATAAAAGCCTTCATGAGGATACTGTTTTTTAATTGGGCCTTTCTGGATAGCTAGATTGCAAAACGTAGTAATGGAAGGGGACAGCATTCTAGATATAGGGAATAATGAGAGCAAAAGCCCAGAGATAGTAAAGCCCCAGATGTGTAGGAGGCATGGCAAGTAATACAATTTAGTTCACATAGAGGAAAAGAGTATTACAGAAAGCTGCAAATATGCCAAATTGTGAAGTCTCTTGAATGGCAGGCAATATGAATGTTTTACAGAGATATGATATTATGAAATATGTGCAGAAGGAAGATTAATATGGCAGGATATGTGGATGGATTTGAAGACAGACGTTCTGATGGTGGGGAAACCAGTCAGGAGGCTTTTGAAGTAGTTCTTCTGTGTGATGCTGAAAGGCTGTATTACGGGAAGTGTTAGTAGGAATAGAAAGGAAAGTATGGTTCTAAAGATATTTGTAAGGCAGAATCAATAGGATTTAGTGACTAATTGGATGAAATATGTGAGGAATAAGAAAGAAAAAGTAGTATTGTCACATCACGCAATCCAGTAAGAATAAGTAGACTTCAACTGAGATCTGAAGAATTCACCTGAGTAAAGTGCATAAGTTTCATTGAATGAACTTTGAAACATTTATTTTGACTATCTAGAAGCATGTGTGTGTGTGTGTGTTTACTCCTTTATTCTACACCAAGTTTTTAGTAGCTATGACTAGCAGATGGGTAAACTCCAGATAAGAGAGGCCTTTATTGCATTTGGAAGTATTAAACTGTCCTTGAAAGGCCTGGTAGTTCTTTTTAGGTATTCTAATGATTTGGTGAGAGAAAGCAGCAGCAAGACAGCAGTCATTTAATCTCAGGTATATTTACTACTAGAGCAGCTAGGTGGCACATTTGAGAGAATGTTGGGCCTGGAATCAGGAAGACTTGTTTTCCTGAGTTCAAATCTGGTCTCAGACTTACTAGCTGTGTGACCCTGGGCAAGTCGCTTAACCCTATTTGCCTCAGTTTCCTCATCTGTAAAATGAGTTAGAGAAGAAAATGGCAAATCACTCCAGTCTCTTTGCCAAGAAAACCCCAAATGGGGTCACAAAGAGTTAGACATGACTTAAAAAGTCTGAATAGCAGCAACACATTTGCTCCACACTTGTGGAGTATCAATGTAATGCCTACATGAGGTGACCCATCTTGACCCCCACAATATTACTCATTGTGCAGGCCATGGGCCAACAAATCATTCCATGATCTGGTTTGCTCACCTTGACCTATCTTTGTATTGACAGCTCTGGGTTCCCAGAGAAGGACTACCATTAGGTGATTGTCCTCCAAGTCTGACAGGGTACTATTGGTAATCTTGTTCAAAGGAATACATTCTCTTACCACTGTAACATTTGAGCCCTCACCATTGTTCTATTTTTACAAAATCAACCACTTCCTCCTCTACCCCTGCCTCATCCTGCCTAAAAATGTCATTGCCTAAACTTAAATATTATTTATTTTCTCTCTGTACTTTTATAATGGAGTTTGCCCCCAGATAAAGATTTTTAGTGAATTAATTTTATTGCATAAGCACGCTTGCTATTAAATTAGTGGGAAAAGCACAAAGGGGAATTTCTGGATAAATAATCTCAGACTTGTGAGCATATATTGAGTTTCTCTTTCTGTCTGTGTCTCTCCCTATCTCTGTATCCCTCCCTCTATTGCTGTCTCTGTCTCCAGAAAGAGGCGCTTCAAGTAGGAAATTTATCCTGAGAAAATTAAGCTTTTGCCTTTTCTCTGCTTGGAAGTGCATACTTTTTTGTTTAGTTTTTGGTTAACTCTCTCATTTGGTTATTAAAATTATAGCTGTGTGTTATAACTTCTATTACATTATCTTACCCCATTGGCTTACTGCTTATGCATATTAATGTTTATTAATTGTAGCTGAACTGACTGAATTGTTTGGTCAATTTGTGAATTGCTTTTTGGTGACTGAATAAATATTGATATTGTGGATCAATATTGTGAACCCTTGAAAGAAATGCTCAGAACTTACTGTTACCTTGCAAATATTAAAATTCACAATGGATTGCTGATATAGGATATAGATCCTGAGTGTGAGAATGAAGATCTTTAGTTTTCAAGCATAATGAAAAAAGACATCGGGGGGACATCAGGATAGCCCACATAGGGTCAGCGGCATTCTGTACTGTGCTACCAGACCCAATTAAATGTCCTAATATTTCTTTTGGGGGAGCGGTTTGCAGGGTAGAAGGCAGGGCAGTTGGGGTTAAGTGACTTGCCCAAGGTCACACAGCTAGTAAATGTGTCAAGTGTCTGAGGCCGGATTTGAACTCAGGTACTCCTAACTCCAGAGCTAGTGCTCTACTCACCGTGCCACCTAGCTGCCCCATGTTCTAATATTTCAAACACTATATTCAAGGCACATATAGAGAACAGTACCTGAATACTGGTCTAAAATCCTCCATCAAAAAAACAGTTTGTAATGAAAATGATGACATAGCACAGGATGTGAGGTCTAATCTGTAACCACATTAGGTGGTCGCTTATATAGAACCAAGTCAAGATTCTTGCCAGCAAAACCAGAAAGTTCACATCTATGGCAGCTAGGCTAGAGTCAGGAAGACTCATCTTCCCGAGTTCAAATCTGGCCTGATCACTTACTAGCTGCATAACCCTGGGCTGTGTCACCCTGTTTGCCTCAGTTTCCTTGTCTGTAAAATGAGCTGGAGAAGGAAATGACAAACCACTCTAGTATTTTTGCTAAGAAAATCCCAGATGGGGTCATGAAGAGCTGGACTTGAATGAAAATAAATGAACAACAACAGCAACAAATGAAAGCCCTACTAGGCCTACATATACATAGAGAAATAGCTTCTCTAAGTCACGTAGACTTAGACAACGTAGCAATGAAGAGACGACCCAAAGCAAAGACCAACTGTTTATTGGGAGACATTGCCAGAGCCTCATAGAAAAGATAAAAAGAGTAGAGCCAGTTCTCAAGTCATACAGAGAAACTTCACCTGAATATGAGAAAGGAGAGAGAGCTTATAAACTGGGCAGCAATGTACCACCTGATGGAAAACATAGGACTAGATATATCATAGCAAAAAAGTTCCATTTAGCCATATTAGGAACTTTCTCAGAGGAGTCATGTCCTACTGGGAAACAACTATATTTCACCAGGATTATATGGATGCCAGTGGCATTACAGAATTTGAAGGCTTCTGGCACAATTAAGAGGGACAAGTAGAGAACATGAGTGGAAAAGATTTTAGAAATTTTTTCTGGCAGGGTTGGGCTTGATGGTTGGTAATGCAGATATGATATGCAAACCTGTCTACAAAAACTTGAAAAATGTTTTGGGAATGTTGAAACAAGAAAGCACTCTACATTTTAAGCTTCTCCGAATGGAAATCAAAATATGCAGATGGGCATAGTAAAACTCCCAAACGAGTATGAGATCAGGTTGAAATGAGTGTGTAGGGGCTTGAAATATAACAAATTAATAAGACATTAGTTGAACAGCTGAAATCTTAAGTGGAACCCACCAGCTCTGAAGAGTTGTTAGAATCTTTCAGTGATGTGGAGAATAGGCTCAGTGATGTCCAGAACGATTGCTGTGAGCAATACCCACATGAAACTGGTCCAAGAACATATGCCAAAACATGCTCTAAAGATTCAAGGCAGAAATGTTACTCTAGGGGTGCAGTATGAAGCAGTAGCCCAAAACATTTTTCAAAGGAGAGTACCATGGTAAGCAATGATTGTTTAGAAAAGTCTGGAACTATCGCAAATAGATCGTTATGTGGAAACACGAGAGAGATAGACTTAGTTCTATTACAACAGTGGAAGAGAAGCCATATATAAACAATGAGAAAAGAATGTGACCTTGGTACTTATTAGTTAAGTGCTATGGGATCGGCTTTGAGGATAGGAATTGGGTCTCAGAAGGAAGTTGCTCTGGTCTCCAAAAGCAATGATAGCAACCTCATAAGCAGCTACTAATGGGCCTTTTCTGCCTAGGCTCATAAAACCTTTTAAAGAGGTAACTATGAGAACTGAGAATGTAGAATGTACTGCTATTTTGGACCATGGAACACAAATGGCCATTGTGTTTCAGACATCCTATGAGAGACATTTGAAGAAAATAGCTTTATGGCTTCTTTCAGGCTTTGGAGGATTGGATGACAAAATATACTTATATTTGAGATACATCGAAATGCTTTGGTTTTCCTGAAGATATTACAAATGTCAACAAAAACAATGGTTTGTCTAGATCCTTTATATACCAATGGGGTGTCAACTCTAATTAGCACCAATTATAGTCTGTATAGAGTGCTAGCAGAATATTGCTGACAACCAGCTGGGACTGAAAATTTTGTATGCTTTGACTCTCCACGGAGCTATTGAAGATGCATACAAGAAAATATTGAACCCTATAAGAACACTAGCTTTTCAACCACTGAGATATTTTAATAAAGGGAAAATTCAAATACAGAGCCTACTAGATGCCAAGCACTGTGTCAAATATTTCTTACAAATGTTTTCTCATTTGATCTCCAAAAGAACTCTGTGAGGTAGATGCTATTATTATCTTCATTTTACAATCAAGGAAACTGAGGCATACAGAGTATGACTTGCCCAGGGTCATATAGCAAATTTGAGACCAGATTTGAACTAACATCTTCAGATAGTTCTAGAACACTGGATCTATCCACTGTACCACCAGCTGCCTCTTTCATTTTAAATACCAGAGGAATGGAAGTAGTGGCTAAGGCAGAAGCTCAGCAAAAATTCAAGCGTATTCTCAGTGAGTAAGGATGTAAGATGTAGGATGTGCTGAGTTAGCCATAAGGTCCAGTTCATCAACTCTTTTTTTCCAAATATTTTTTATTAGATTTTTTATCTTTAGTTTACTCAGTTCCACAAGTTTTTGAGTTCCAAATTTTCTTCCTCTCCCCACCTTCCCCACTCCCGCCAAGATAGTATGGGATCCAATATATGTTCTACACATACCTTCACATTAAACTTATTTACATAATAGTTAAGTTGTAAAAAAGAATTGTGACCAATGGAATGAATCATGAGAAAGAAGAAACAAAACCAAAAAAGAAGAGAAAAAAGGAGAGAGCAAATAGTTTGCCTCAATCTACATTCAGATTCCACAATTCTTTCTCTGGATGTAGATGGATCCTTCCATCATGAATCCTTTGGAGCTGTCTTTGAACCTTGTACTGCTGAGAAGAGCCAAATCTATCAAAGTTAGTCATCACAGAAGCAATATATCTGTGGTTATGCAATGTTCTCCTGGTTCTGCTCCCCTCGCTCAGCATCAGTTCACATAGGTCTTTCCAGGTTATTATGAAATCTGTATCTTCCCCATTTCTTACAGCACAATAGTATTCCATTACATTCATATACCACAACTTGTTTAGCCATTCCCCAATTGATGGGCATCCCCTTGATTTCCACTTCTTTGCTACCACAAAAAGAGCTGCTGTAAATATTTTTGTACATACGGGTCCCTTTCCCACTTGTGTGATCTCTTTGGGATACAGCCCTAGAGATGGTTTTGAGGGGTCAATAGCCCTTTGGGCGTAGTTCCAAATTGCTCTCCAGAATGGCTGGATCTGTTCACAACTCCACCAACAATATGTTCCAATTTTCCCACATCCTCTCCAGCATTTAGCATTTTTCTGTTTTGTCATGTTAGCCAAGCTGACAGGAGAGATGTGGTACTTAAGAGTTGTTTTGATTTGCATTTCTCTAATAAATAGTGATTTAGAGCATTTTTTATATGTATAGATATCTTTAATTTCTTCCTCTGAGAAATGCTTGTTCATATCCTTTGATCATCTCTCAATTGGGGAATGACTTTTATTCTTATAAATTTGACTCAGTTCCCTGTATATTTTAGATATGAGACACTGGTCGTAAAGATTTTCTCCCAATTTTCTGCTTTCCTTCTAATCTTTGTTGCATTGGCTTTGTTTATACAAAACCTTTTCAATTTAAAATAACCAAAATTATCCATTTTGCATTTTGTAAGGCTCTCTATCTCTTGCTGGGTCATGAATTCTTCCCTTTCCCATAAATCTGACAGGTAAACTATTCCTTGCTCTCCCAAATTGCTTGCAGTATCATCTTTTATTCATAAATCATGAACCCTTTTTGACTTTATTTTGGTATATGGTGTAAGATATTGGCCTATGCCCAGTTTATGCCATACCATTTCCCAACTTTCCCAGCAGTTTTTGTGAAATAGTGAATTTTTAGCTCAGAAGCTGGATTCTTTCGGGTTATCAAAGAATCGATTACGATAGTCGTTGACTACTGCACCTTGTATGCTTAACATATTCCATTGATCCACCACTCTGTTTCTAAGCCAGTATCAAGAAGTTTTGATGACTGCTGCTTTATAGTATGGTTTAATATCTGGTATGGCTAGGCCACCTTCTCTAGCATTTCTTAGAGAATCTTAGAGAATAAAGTAAAAAACTATTTGAAATAATGAACGACTTAAGCAAAGTTGCAGGATACAAAATAAACCCACATAAATCCTTGGCATTCCTATACATTACTAACAAAGCCCAACAGCAAGGGATAGAAAAAGAAATTCCATTTAAAGTTACAGTAGACACTATGAAATATTTGGCAGTCTACCTGCCAAGACAAACCCAGGGCCTATATGAACATAATTATGAAATACTTCTCACACAAATAAAGTCAGATCTGCATAAATGGAAAAACATCAGTTGCTCATGGTTAGGCTGAACTAATACAATAAAAATGACAGTTTTACCTAAATTCATTTAGTTATTCAGCCCCATATCAATCGAACTACCAAAAAATTATTTTATGGAGCTGGATAAAATAATAACAAAATTCATCTGGAAGAACAAAAGGTCCAGAATATCAGTTCATCAACTCCTGACGCTTTCAAGAAAGATCTGAAAAATTCTTTTGTCTGTGATGGATGGCTTCAGAGCACATCTCAAGAACTGAGTCCAATTGTCCTTATGAATTACCTCTAGTAGTAGTACTGAAGAAGAATGGAAAGATATGACTGCCAGATGTTGAACAAGAGAACTGATGCAGACCAAGTTCAAGGTGCCCTGGATTAAGTGGCTGGTGGTTTTCTGTGTTGACTTAATGGAGCCAGTACTAGACTCCTGTGACTGACAAAGATAAGGAAGAGACAGCTTTCACCTGTCCAACTGAGTTTTATAAGTTTGAGTGTATATATGCCTCAACAAATCCCTGGAGTACCTGCCACCTTCCGAAGACTGACAGATTAAGTGGTTAGAGTCATGGTCTACTGGCAAGTATGGAAGAACATGATGAAAGATTGATGAAATTATTGGGTTAGCAAGAGGAAAATGGCCTAACATTTTCCACTGACAAAGTACCAATTCTGTAGAATCTTTGCCAAGTATATGGGCCACATGGTATCACAACAAGGTATAAGCACTGACTCAGAGAATCTAGAATCACTCCTGCCTTGGCCACATCCAAAGAATGTTCTAGATCTAATAACTTTCTTGGATTTGGCTGTTACTATTGAAAATGTCTTAAGAACTAGGCTGCTATTGCTAAACCACCAAACTATTTCACTCAAGTGTGTGTGATTGAAGAGACATAAAAGCTAAAAGACAAGAAACAAAGTTATTTTGAAATTGACAAAATCTTTTGGGGAACATTTGGATAGGCAGAAGTGAATAAGCTTTCAAAGACTTGGTCAACTGCCTCATAAATGTGGTTGCCTACTAATACAATTTAAAAAGGACTGAAGGCTTCTTCTGACTGAAAAATCTGCCCCCTGAAATTCCCAGTATTAGCATTACTTCTTAAAGAATTTCTTCAGGGTCAAACCATTTTAATTGGGATTAGGCCTTACTTTATCTAAGAGAAATATGGGTACTTGCTTCGACTGTCTAGGTCAAAGCCCATCTGTGCCTTTTCATCATGTGTGATTCTTGTCCATGATCTCTTCTAAGCTTCCCATAAGGGGTCCACCTAAAGTGATGGGGGCTTTCCTCTTGATCTTTACACTGTGTGTGGATACCAATGTAATATGTGTGTCATCCTTCATCTGTTTATCCTTTGCTTTCGAAATATGATACCTTCTTACATACATCTCTCTGAGGATCTTCTTTATGATACCTCTTAAGAACTTTTTGGTGAGTCCAGCCTATTCACACCCATTATTTTATTCTCTCCAAAAAGCTACCAAGAATATATCAGTAACTATTATTTTTCTGTTTTTACAAAATCTTTATGAAAGTACTTATTGTCGACGAAGGAATGAAGGAGAAAGAAAGAGGCAGACTTCCACAAAGATTATAGCAGACCACATCTTTCTAGTCACACAATGAATGGGCTCAAAAGTACTGAGAAGACAAGATCGCACCGTGCTTATTGTTTTCTGTTTATAAAACAGTATTTGATCCCAACTTTTTAGACATAAAGTTTACAGCACACATTTCATATGATCTAATTTGGAAAGCATGAAGTCATGGGCCGCTTCCACATTTACATGTAAAAGTCAATCTCATTACTTGGTAGTTTCACCTTTGTATCCTTTGTGTCTTATTCTTCCTTATTTTCTGTTTGAGGAGCTGAGCAGAGGATTTGTCTGGATCCTCTCAATGGACTAATCAACTGGAGGAGGGTTGTTGTAATTTTGTTTTGTGATTCAGGCTAGTCTTGTAGTTGAGGTTTGAGATTGGAATGAAATGAGATACTCGTAAACCATGTACCAGTTCACAAAAAGCATTATTTTTGTTTTAGCCAGGATAAGGAAAGCTTAGTCAGCAAGACTGTGCCCTGGTTTACACAGATTTGTTCCACCCCCACCCTTGCTTCCATACAGAAGTGCATGTGGTCATGAGGGTAGAATTTGGTGACTCAGTAGGAGTAAGATATCCGTAAAGTTTGAGAGGCTTTGACTTCCTATGGCCTAGCCTCATTTATGCCTTTAGGAAACTGAGAAGCCATGGCAACAGCTGCTTGAGGCTTAAGCATTCAAGTCTTGTTCACCTCTTTTCTTTATAAGGAAAAATCTAGCCTAGACTCCATGGCAGGGACACATAGGTTTGGTGCTACCATACCCACCCACCGTTTATGAAATTTTATAGCAATACATCTGCATTAGACATTCATTCAGAGAGATACTAAAATAGTGAAAGTGAGAATAAATTGATGATTTTGTTCTGTTGGCATGCCATTGATCATAACATATAGCTTAAATGAAAGAGTTATCATCCCAGGCCATTAAAAAAGTTATCAGTTCCTCACTAGGTGAGACTTAGGAGAATTGTTCCCTGAGGAGAACTTTAGGAGGGCAACTAGATGCCTCTGATGTCGCTAGATTGATCATACTTCTGAGACTGAGCAAATGAAGTCTAGAATGACTTTCCCCCCACCCTTGGAGCTTACATGACACTTTGTTTTACCTTCTTTATGTACTTATTGCGCATTACTTGTATTATTACACATAAGTTATTTATCTGTATGTTCAGCTCCCTTCCCAGCGTACAAGCTTGCCATGAAAGCAGGGTCACTGTTTGATGGGAGGCACCCTAGTGTAGAGTAAAAGGCTGAACCTGGGGTCAGAAGCCACCAGAGGTTCAAATCTGAACTCTGTTACTGCTACCTGAGTGATTCACCTGAGTGATTCTGAGCAAATTACTTCATTTCTCTGGGTCTCATTTTCCTGATCTGTAAAATGTTGGGATTAGATTACTAGGCCAGCTCTTCATCCTACAATCTAATCTTTGTATTTAACCTTCCAAAACCTTGGGTAGTAATCTGTCTCTGTGTCTCTCTGTCTGTGTCTCTCTGCTGTCTCCATCTATAGATAATTGTTTGTTGAATGTCCAGGATGTTGAGCAAAATGCTAGCTTACCTCCCAAAATACAGAGAAAAATAAAGGATAGGTGGAGAAGCATTGGAGATAAGGGCTGCATGAAATCCTTTTTATACTGTTAATTAACAGAATCTTAGAGCTGACTAAGAAAAATGGAGACCCAGGAAAGTAAAGGACTTATTCATTGTGACATAACCAGTTAGAAGCAGAACCAGGATCTGAACTGATCTCTCCTGAATTCTGGTGAGAGGTGGTACAGTGGATAGAACTCTGGACCTGGGGGTCAGGAAAATCTGAATTCAAATCTACCCTCAGACACTAACTAGTTATGTGACTGGGCAATTCACTTAATCTCTACCTACCTCAGTTTCCTCCTCTCTTAAATGGAAACACTAATATTACTTATATCCTAGAGTTACTATGGGAATAAAATGAGCTACTTCTAAAAGTGTTTTGCAAACCCCAAACATATAAATCTTAGTTATCATCATCATCATAATTATTATGTTCTGTCATGATGTCACTGTGAAGGTTTTTTGAAATAAGAATACTCCCAGAAACTATCATTTGAAAAGAGATTTACCATACTGAACACAAATCAGACTATCAAAATATTGCATTCTTGTTCCTGTGGATTTTTTTTTAAGTTTAGCACTTTTGGAGGACTGTCTAATGAAGCAGTTCTTAAATTTTTTGGTCTCAGGACCCCTTATTACTCTTAAAATGATTGAGGACTCTCTCCAAAGAGTTTTTGTTTATGTGGGTTATGTCTATTGTTATGTACTATATTAGAAATTGAAAGGTCTTAGTATTATTACAAAAATCGGTTGTATATATGTATATATGTAGGTAAGAGCCCCTCCAGGAGCTGCTTCCCCAATTTATAATCACAGGATGGATCTCCGGGTGATGGCTGGCTAACTCAACTTAATAATACTAAGATCATTAGACAGTCCTGAAATTATCTTGCAATTCCTTTGTGTGTATATATATATATATATATATATATA
>CM053626.1:159597379-159614590 GCA_028646595.1 Phalanger gymnotis | reverse complement strand
CGCTGGGCTCAGCTCCGCTCCCCTCAGCTGGGGGCTGGGAGCTCTGTGTGGGATAGACCTTACCCAGAGACCATCCAGGCTGTCCTGGGCTGGACCCCTGCTTCCCTCTGCCACTTTGTGGGTTCTGCAGCTCTAGAATTGGTTCAGAGCCATTTTTTTATAGATTTTTGGAGGGACTTGGTGGGGAGCTCATGCCAGTCACTGCTTCCCAGCTGCCATCTTGGCTCCGTCCCCCCTGAGAGATTTCTCAATAATTCATAATCACTGTGGTTCATGTTTGTCCTTACCCAATCAATCAATAAGCATTTATTAAGCGTCTGGTATTTGCTAGGCACTGTGCTAGGCACTGGGTATACAAAGAAAAATTGGAACAATTCCTGTCTCAAGAAGCTTAAATTCTATTCGGGGGAGACAACATTTATGTTGGGGGGAGGTGTTATTCATACCCTCAACTCAGTTGATGAAGTCACAGATGCAATCCCAAAATATTAATAAGGTGTTAAGCTGATTGTAGAGGCAAACCATGCCCTGATTTCCTTGTCAGGTACAAACACCCTTCTGATTGAGTAAAGAAGGGAACAAGGTGATTAGCTGAGCAATCAGATTAGTCACACCACAGTGGGGGTGAAGAAAGAGGGCTTTAAATTCCTGGGCCCTGAGGTACTCATACCAGTCAGATCTCAGAGCTGCCAATAGAAGGCCTCCCTCAGCACTGGAGGAGCTACTTGACCAGTAAGAGACACTGCATCCAGTGAGGAGTAGAGACACATACTCCAGATAGACACAGATCCAAAGACAGTTATTCAAGAGAGGAAACAGTTTAAAGGAATGTGATTCCTGGCAATCAAGAGTTGGGCTCTAGAGAAGTACAGCCCCTGGAAAACCAGTGTAAAAACTATACATAGAAGGAAAGGTCCTTCTGGGCCCACTGTACCAGGTGTTGTGAGTTGCCTTCGTTTCATGTATATTCTATACCTGTGCCTTACTACTATTATACTCTTAGTTTAGACCACTCTTCCTATGGACTTTGTATGTGAGAGAGTACACACCAAATTTACTGGAGGAGTGTTTTGTAGGTATTGTTCATATTATGCCATGTGAGTAAATGTCTTGCTGAGAGCTAATTGAATGTAATGGCATGACTGTTAATGAGAAGTACTCAAAAACTTGAGTTAGCCAGCCATCATCTGGAGATCCATCCTGTGAGTGTAAATTGGGGAAGCAGCTCGTGGAGGGGCTCTTACCTACATATATAAGTATATACAAAATATATACAAAGGAACTGCAAGATAATTTCAGGGGGCTGCATTCTCAGTTGGGGGTATCAGGAAAGACCTCATGTAGGAGGTTTGGAGGTTTGAAGGTTTGAAAGAAGCTAGGGATTCTAAGAGGTGGAGATGAGAAGGGAGTGCATTCCTGGTAAAACACAAACAGGGGAGATTGAATGTTGCTTGTGGGGAGCAGCAAGAAAACTGTGTGTATAATATGCCTGGAAAGGCAAATGATAGCCGTGTTACGAAAGGTTTTTAATACAAAAAAGAGAAGTTTATCATTAAGTTGAGAGACGATAGTTAGTAACAGAGATTCTGCCTAGAGGCAGCTAGGTGGTCCAAAGAATAGAGCTCCAGGCTTTGATTTTTTTCTGAAGCACTTAACCTCTGAATACCTCAGTTTCCTGAAGTGTAAAATGAAGATAATAACAGTACCTACCTCACAGGGTTTCTGTGAGGATCAAATGAGACCATATCCTTAAAGCTCCTAGCACAGTACCTGGCACCTGGTAAATTTTATAAATGCTCGTTCTCTTCCCTTCCCCTCTGTCCTCCTTGCTTTTGAAGCTAATAGGACAAGGACCCACTGGGGTTTATTTAGCAGGGGAGTGATTTGTACTTTAGGAATATTACTTTGGCATCTCAGACCCTGAGTACATATGAATTTTGCTTGTTTCTAGATCTAAGTGTTTCATGTTTTTCTGCCATACAATTATACTCTACAGGTAGAGCTATATGCAGGGAGGGGCAGCTAGGTACAGCAATGGATAAAGCACAGGGCCTGGAGTCAAGAAGACTCCTCTTCCTGAGTTCGACTCTCTCCTCAGATACTTATTAGCTGTATGACCCTGGGCAAGTCACTTAACCATGTGTGCCTCAGTTTCCTCATCTGTAAAATGAGCTGGAGAAGGAAATGGCAAACCTGTTCATTATCTTTGCCAAGAAAAACCCCACATGGGGTCATGAAGAGTCAGACACGACTGAATGATGACTGAACAATAATGTAGGGATTAGATATATAGGTCTTTATTTTAATAGGAAACTTGGGATCATTAAAGGAACTTTACAGTTTCCTGCACACAGTATAGACCATTCATCTCCTCTATTCAGGACCCAATTTATTGTCTAAACATACTCATAAACAATGTCTTCCAAATGCATATTGTAATCTGGTCAAATAAACATTCTTCATCCACTGTAGCTTTTCTTATGTGGATGGCCAGACCTTTTGAGTAGTTACAGGTATTTTCAGGAGGCTCTGAAATATTCCAGAACTTGATGCAAGTGACATAATATCATCATATCGTCTTCAGACAAGAGCTGCATGTAGAGGCCTTCACCATCCAAAGGGAATCTCTCTTCTCCTTGGAGTCTGCACTGAATTTCCTCCATTATAGGGGTGAACATCTCTGGTCAAAATTTATCTCTTGTTTTACAACATGCCTGATATTTATGACCAGAAGGTCATTGGACAGGATGATTTCTGTCATATCTTTTGAAGAATCTTCAGTGGTTCTGATGTATGGACAAGAGGCACATTGTTGAAAAAGAACCTATAAAGTAGCATCTTGCTTTATTAAATTAAATTATTTTTCATGATTAACAGATGGTAGGCATGGTGGGATCTTTCAGGTAACTGGAAAATGGTAAAGATGGGATCCCTTATAATTTGTGAAAGCCTATTTGCTCCCCACCAACATTCTCCTTGAGAATGCTCTTAATTCATGTATAGATGATTCTTAGAAAAGATTAGATTCTTAGAAAAGATATTAGATATTAGAAAAGATAATCTTAATTAGATTGTAAATATATACGGTAGGTTGCCTCCCTTCCTTTTTTGGTATCAATAAGATCTGAGACTTTTTTCACATTTTTGGTATCTTTCTCTTGTCTATTCCTTGTCTATCAACCTCTAAATGCTCTCAGACTTATGCCACCTCCAGTAGGTCCAATCTAGTTGCTTTTCCCATCTTTATTCTCTTTAGTACCATTTGTATCTCCTTTATAAGCATACCTAAGACAGTGATATTCAGGCCTAAGTGTGGTGATTTTGCTGTCATTGATGGATAAAAACAGTTTAATATCATAATTCTTACAAATCTTTTCTATATGTCTTTCTATCTCCATCTTTAAATGGCTTTGCAATGACTACATAATAATGTTAATGTAATTTTTGTCATTTGTTTCCAATTTTGGGTTATTAATTACTTGTTTAATTTTAAATACCACTTTTTCTATTTTTTACTTTTTCACAATTTTTTCTATTTTTCATTTATTGTAATCTTAGCTGTGACAAGTGAATGATTTGACTGTGTGTAGACAGATAGATGATTTAGGAATAACTTCTACATTAATAACAAGTTTATTTTCTGTCTCTAAACAATAATCCATTTAATTTTTGTGTTGTTACTTGATGCTCCCCATGTCTGTTGTCTACCAACAAGACAGTGTACATGATATAAAGGTATGAGGCTTCTGTGCAATCTATAAGTCTTTTGTCCTTTCTGAATCATGCTTTCTCATATATTTTTCTCCACCCTTACCATTTCCTACTTTTGCATGGAAGTCATCAAGATTTATAGTGTATGTTGATTTAATCTGTAGGGGTCTTATCAAGTTCTTTGTGGAGTTTCTCTACCTTTATTCTCAGCAGCCAACATTGGTTCACATGAGCAGCAATTGTTTTCATGGTTTTTTTTTTCAAATATTTATCATTACAACTGTAATGTATGGTGACCAAATAGTCCATAAAGTACTGTGTCTTGTTGCCTTTGGGGGAACAATAAAATCTGCTCTGTCAACTCCATCCTTTGCCTTTCCAAGTAGTGTCTGTGAGCTATCCTTTCATTTAGCTAAAACTTCTTGCTTTTTTCTGGTTTTGTTTATGATGAAAATGTCAAGACTGAAAGGATTTAGCTCAGAGGTGTCAAACACTGCCTGTGGGTTGCATATGTCCTGTAACACTCCCTGATGCAGTCTGAACCAGATCAAAATGTAATAGTGAAATACTTAACAAAATGAATAAAAATACCATAAAACATAGATGTTTCATTTTAAAAATATCAATAGGTGAGCCACAGGGATCCTTATATATGGATTAGTGGCCCCCCTCATTTTTATTTGAGTTTGACAGCACTGATTTAGTTCCTTCAGCAGTGTGTCCACTTGTTGATCACTGGACTAGAATATCATATGTAGAGTATCATAGTCAAATTAACATTAAACATGCTACAAATTATGTCGTTCTTTTCAAGCAAGCAAGCAACCAACCAACCAATAGCATTTATTAAGTTCTATTATTAGTACCAGACAGAGGGACATAAAAGCTACACCATACTCAAGGGGAATATCTTGAGGATTCCAGCAAAAGAACTTCCAGGAGTAGTGAGTCACCCTTTTTTTAAAGGGGCATGTTGCAGCTCATATTAGATCATACAGTTAACTGTTGGTTTTCAGCATGAACATTTCCAACTTGAAAATTGGCAAACTTTAAAATAAGAGTTTGGTTGATTGCTTAATGATTACTTAGAAATAATGAAGAATATAGTAATGGAGAAAAGTTAATAATGAAGATTAAATTTAAAAGTGTGCTGTGCTGTATATCTTCCCCTCTGCCTCCCAAGAGCTGGTTGTTAAACATTTGCTAGCACCATTCTGCACTTTGCCACATGTATTCTCTAAATTTGAGCTCATTTCCCCCCCAGACTCTAGATATTGGTGAAGTTGTGTCACAGATATTTGGGGAGAATGTTTTTTCTAACTTGCTGTAACAAAATACCCGTTTCTAAAACCTAAGTCTGATTGATTTATATAAATTAATAAACATCTTGGAAAGCACATTAGAGGATCATTAGAAATGTAACCCTAGTCCCAAAGCCCATTGGTATGGGACTCTCTTCTTACTGGTGGACATCAATCTTCTGCACCTGTACAAGGGGTGGGATGGAATTATTGAGAGGAGAAAGGAGAGTTTTTCAGTCTTCTTGCAGTCTTTTCAAGTGGCTGAGTCTCTTTGGACTTTGGGTGCTTCTGGCTTCCAGCTTTAAGAGAGAAGATGGACAAGGTCAAGTTCGCTTCAGGTTGCTGAAGGAAAAGACTCTGGGAAGACATTAGAGAAGCAAGCAGTTTCCATCATGTCCCTATTCCCAGCTTGCTACACTAGAGACTGAGAAATTTGCCCTTGGGTGAGATCTAGGACTCTTTCTCTTGGTTGAGCTGAGTTCCTGGGAGAGCTCCTTCATTCTGGATTGTTTGGCATATATTTCCCTATGTATAGTTTCTTTGATTTCTATTTTGCTATGATTCGATAAATCAGTTTCTTTGATGATTGCTATGTGTGTTCATTGCAGAACTGGTATTTGGTGGGAAAGGAGTCAAGCCTTAGATACAGTGCTTGGGGTCCTCTTCTTCCTTAATAATGAACAGCAGTCTGAAGTTAGATTGAACCTGAAGATCACATGTCCTATTGTAATAATATTTAAAGGAGCAGAGTGGCAATCTTTGGCCTTAACGTCCTACTTCGCTTCCCAGCAGGAATTAAATACCTCCTTGTACAAGGGGGCAGAGGAGAAGAGACTAGAGATGTCTGCCTCCCTTCGAGTCATATGACACCCACATGCTACATGTAGGGTAGCCCCTCCCTGCAGTCACATAATTAGAAAAACAACTTTCAATCCCTTTGGGCTACTCCTAGACTGAGAGGGCAAATAGCTCTGGGGACCCAACCTGCCATTGTGAGTGGGAGTTTGGATGTAGCTTCAGAATATGTGTTACAGAAGTATATTCTGAATATATACAAAATAGCAGTTTTGGGATAGAGGACACTAAAGCTGAGGAAATCATCTAGCCACTCAACAAACACTTATTAAGTACCTACTGTAAGCTAAGTGCTAGGAGACAAAGACAGGCAAAGGAATCCCTGCTTCTGAGGAGCTCAAGTCAAATGAGGAAGACAACAACTATGTACACATAAGCCATACATAGGATAAATTAGAGAAAAAAGTAAAGACGTTAGGATTAAGAGGGATCAGGAAAGATTTCCCACAGTAGGGCTTTAGCTGAGACTTGAAGAAAACTGGGAAATCCAGGAAAGTAGAAGGTGAGACTTAAGCTAAGTCTTGACAGAAATGAAGAATTTTAATATGTGGAAGTAAAGAGAGAATGCATTCCAAGAATAAGAGAAAGCCAATGCAAAGGCACAGATATAGGAATTTGACTGAATTAAAGAGTGAAAGAAAGGAAGTAGTGGGCAATAAGGGAGTAAACAAGCATTTACTGAGCACCTAATATGTGCTAGGAATTAATCTAAGTGATTTGCAAATATTAACCCATTCGGTCCTCATAATAACCCCAGGAGATAAGTGCTGTTACTATCGCCATTTTGTAGTAGAGGAAACTTGAGGCAGACAGAGGTTAAGTGACTTACCCAGGGTCACACAGCTAGTCAGTGTCCTAGGTTAGATTTGAACTCAGGTCTTCCTGACTCCAGGCTTTACTGTGCCATCTAGCTGCCTACTAAAAAGGTAGGATGGGGTCAGGCCATGAAGAGCTTAAAATTCCAAGTGGAGTTTTGATTTGATTGATTTGATTCAAGAAGCCATAGAGAGTGGTGGGAATTCATTGAGCTGGGGAGTGGTATGGTCAGATTTGTTCTTTAGCAAAATCATGTTAGCAGCAGTGTGGAGGATAGATTGGAGAAGGGAGAAATCTGAGGCAAGGAGATCAATCAGGAGCTATTGGAATAATGTTTTCCAGGGGCAGCTAGGTGGAGCAACGAGTAGAGCACCGGCCCTAGAGTCAGGAGGACCTGAGTTCAAATCTGGCCTCAGACACCTGACATACTTACTAGCTGTGTGACCTTGGACAAGTCACTTAACCCCAATTGCCCTGCTTTTCCCACAAAAAAAGGAATAATCATTTTGAGAGGTGATGAGTGCCTGAACTAGAGCAGTGGGTGTGACTGGAAGTAGA
Organism: Phalanger gymnotis; assembly: GCA_028646595.1. Lineage (NCBI taxonomy): Eukaryota > Metazoa > Chordata > Mammalia > Diprotodontia > Phalangeridae > Phalanger > Phalanger gymnotis. Next base: position 159,607,349 of record CM053626.1, on the reverse strand, counting down.
GAGAAGGTGACAGATACAAGAGATATTGTAGAGGTAGAAACAACAAGATTTGACAGCTTTTGTGGCAATGCAGGGTGAGTGCAAGTGCAAAATCAAGAATAACACAGAAATTGCAAAACTGAGAAACTATAGAGATGGTGAGCAGAGATGTGGACGTTTGGAAGAAGGGAGAGGTTGGGGAAAGGTAAATAAATTCAGTTTCATTTTGTACATTTTGAGTTTGAGACAGATGTTTATAGGTCCTTCAGTTTAAAATAACCAATAAGTAGTTGGTGACGTATTCGCTCTCTGAAGAAAGATTAGGACTACACGTTTAGATTAAGGAGTCACTGAGGCAGCTAGGTGGCACAGTGGATAGAACATTAGAACTGGAGTCAGGAGGACCTAAGTTCAAATCCAGCCTCAGACACTTACTAGCTGTGCGACTGTGGGTAAATCGCTTAAGTCCTGTTTGCCTCAGTTTCCTCAAATGTAAAATAGGGATAATGTCATCATCTACCTTGCAGGATTGTTGGGAGGGTCAAGTGAAATAATAATTGTAAAGTGTTTAGTTCAGTGCCTGGCACATTGTAGATATAGAAATGTTTGTTCTCTCCCTCTGCCATCTGCAAAGAAATGATAATGAAATCCATGGGAACTGATGAGTCCACTATGCTGTTGAGGCCATTAGGTGAGAGAACATACAGAGAAAAGAGAAGACAATGCTTGAATGACTATGATAATAGATAACATATGATAATAGAAAAACACTAGTTTTCAGAGGTCAGATTGCACTGTTGCTGGCTGCTCCGCCTTGTGATCAGAGAAGCCTGATCCAACTTCTACACCCCATGGAGGGATAAAACATACAGGTATTTGCCTCCAAGAGGTATCTAAGGAGAGACCACCAGGTCTTTGATTCAGGGCACAAAGAGCAATTGCTTATTGTAGAAACGACTGAATTTGATACCTATTTACCCAGAACAATTGATTTAAATAGGAGACCCTGAAAATGATGCCCTTCTTCCCAAAGAGGCTGTTGCCTCTTCCTTCAGTATAGCCTTGTATTCCCAAGTCTTCTCTGTCTTTTCTATGAACTGCATAGCCCTTTCCCTGAATTACCTCTGGTGTCAAAATCTCTATTTCTGTTAGAAAACTCAGACAGACGAAAGACACCGGGGTCCCAATATTACAGAACAAGACCTGTAGGAGTAACACCAATTTATACACCAGGATGGAACCTCATTGGCAGATTATGAGAACTTCCCTGGATCTGGGATGTATTTTATCCTTCCATACAGCACTGCTTGCTTGTTAGAGTACTAGATTTGGAAATAGGAAGACCTGGGTTCATGTCACACCTTTGATACTTATTTACTGTGAGACTAAACATGAGCTATTTTAATCTCTCTGAGTCTCAAATTTCGACATCTGTAAAATAGAGGATACCTGTTAAATAACTTTCTCACAGGATTGTGAAATTCAAATGAGAAAAGCTATATAAATGTTATAATTTAATTTTTTTTCCTTTTTATTGTTGAGTTTGGCAAAACATTAACAAACACGAAAAGAAGAATGCGTATGAAACCACAAGTCTTTACTATGTAAATGAATTAAGATATGTAAAATGATTTGCCAACTTTAAAGTGACAAATTCTACTTATTATTATCATTGTCAATTACTATAACTGGGGTTTTTATGTTTCAGATTCCACATGGTAGTTCCAATGTTGCTCTGCTCGCATATGTCCCATTGTCAATTTTCTTCTCTCTTCTGTCAATTTTTAAAATAATCCTTAATACTTTTTTCTTTTTCTTAGTATCATTGTTGTTACCCTCTCCATCTTCTTCCTAACTCCTTCCCCTCCCCCCGCAAAGTGCCCTTTCTTGTAACAAATAAGTATAATCAGAGCAAAACAAATTTGTTCATTTACTGTGTCTGATAATTTATGTCTCATTCAGCACCTCTGATTCATCACCTCTCTGCAAAGGTGGGAAGCCTGCTTCATCATTAATCTTCTGGAGTTGTCATTGGTCATTGCATCATCCATACTTAAATTTTTCACAGAGGTTTTCCTTTACAATGTTATAGTCAATGTACACGTTGTTTTCCTAGTTCTGCTCAACTTACTTTGGATCATTTCATTCAAGTCCTCCCTGATTTCTCTGAATCCATCTCCCTTTGGTCATTTCTTACGGTATATCATCATTTTCATTAAACAGTGAATTCACTTCAGTGGCATAGTATGATTCTTTTAAATTCCTCAGAACGAATTGAGCTAATTTATTTATTTATTTATTTTTTGATAATTAATTTATTTTTAGTTTTCAACATTCACTTCCATAAGATTGAGTTTTGAATTTGCTCCCCCTCCATTGTCCCCCTACCCCATTGGTAACTAAGGTGGGGCTCCAGGTGGGGCCAATGAAGGGAGGTGCTAAGCCTACGTGGGTGTGAAGCCCCTAGAGTCCTAAGGGGAGTTGCTAAAACCAGAGCCAATAGTAAGAGCTTAAGTTCTGGTTGCTCAGATGCCATTTGATGATTGCTAAAGAATGCCTAAAAAGAGAGAACAGAGCTATTTGCTTAGAGCTCTCTCTCTTGGAGGTGTGCTGATGTGGAGACTCTGGGCAGCTGTAGTTAAGAGCCCTCTAGCTTGTAAACCAGGATGTTGGGACTTTGTTAAACTCTGGTAACTATGAATTGAGATTTGAATCAGACAACATCTGTCTGTTGATGTTTGTAATTTGTTTGTGTTTGCCCTGAAGTTCAGGGTGCTGGGTTTTTCCCCTGAACTAAGTGAATGATATTTGTATGCTGCATTAAAGTAAGCCTGTTAACCCCTTAATGTTGCTTTCCTTAGTAAAGCAGATCAAAAGAACTTGGGCTTGCAGCGTTTGGTGTGCTGGTTGTTGTTGGTTTTACATAGCCACAGTAGCTGCTAGCAAAATTGTTGCAACACTCCCCTCCCCAAGATGGCATGCAATCTGATATAGGCTATACTGTACATCCATATTAAACATAAACATTAGTCATGATGTAAAGAAGAGTTAGAACTAATGGGAGGAACCACGAGAAAGAAGAAACAAAACAAAACAACAAAAGAAAAGGAGAGCAAATAGTATGTTGTCATCAGCATTCAGATTCCAAAGTTCTTTCTCCGGATGTGGATAGGATTTACTATTATTAGTCTTTTGGAGTTGTCTTAGATCCTTGCATTGCTGAGAAGGGCTAAGTCTGTTGAGGTCAGTCATAGTGCAATGTGGCTGTTACTGTGTACGTCCTGGTTCTGCTCATTTCACCCAGCATCAGTTCATATAAGTCTTTCCAGGTTTTTCTAAAGTCTGCCTGCTCATCATTTCCTATAGCACAATAGTATTCCATTACATTCATATATCACAACTTGTTCAGCCATTCCCCAATTGATGGACATCCCCTCACCTTCCAAATCTTTGTCACCACAAAAAAGAGATGCTGTAAATATTTTTGTACATGTGGATCCTTTTCCTGTTTTTATAATCTCTTTGGGACACAGATCGAGAATTGGTACTTCTAGGTCAAAGGGTATGCACAATTTTATAGCATAGTTCCAAATTGCTCTCTGGAATGGTTGGATCAGTTCACAACTCTACCAAAAATGCATTAGTGTTACAATTTTCCCACATCTTCTCCAGCATTTACCATTTTCCTGTTTTGTCTTGTTAACCAATCGGATAGGTGTGATATGGTATCTCAGAGTTGTTCTGATTTGTATTTCTCTAATCAATGGTGATTTAGAGCATTTTTATATGACTATAGATAGCTTTAACCTTTTCCTCTGAAAACTGCCTGTTCATATCCTTTGACTGTTTATTAATTGAGGGATGACTTGTATTCTTATAAATTTGATTCAGTTCTCTATATATTTTAGAAATGAGGCCTTTATCAGAGACACTGGCTGTAAAAATTATTTCCCAGCTTTCTGCTTCCCTTCTAATCTTGGTTGCATTGGCTTTGTTTATGCAATAGTTGGACTAATTTAAAGGTCACCAGCATCAACCAGCACTTGCCTTTCTTTAAAAAAATTTATTTAGTATTTTATTTTTCCCCAGTTACATGTAAAAAACAATTTTTAACATCCATTTTTAAAACTTTGAGTTCCAAATTCTATCCCTTCCCATTCCTCACCCCTACTCCTACCTCCCATGCCCCACCCCTATCCCCCCTCAGCCCCCATTGAGAAGGCAAGCAATTTCATATAGGTGTAGTCATGTGTAGTCATGCAAAACACTTCCATAATAGTCATGTTGTGAAAGAAAACACAGCTAAAAAAATACCTCAAGAAAATTAAAGAGGGCAAAAAAAGTATGCTTCGATTTCTCTTCATTCACCATCAGCTCTTTGCCTGGGGATGAATAGCATTTTTCATCACAAGTCCTTCAGAGTTGTCATGGATCGTTGTATTGCTGACAATAGCTAAGTAATTCACAGCTGATCATCTTAGAATGTTGCTGTTACTTTGTATACAGCACATTTCACTTTGCATCAGCTCATGTAAGTCTTTCCAGGCTTCTCTGAGACCATTCTGCTCATCATTTCCTATAGTACAACAGTATTCCATCATAATCACATACTACAATTTGTTCCACCATTCCCCAATTTGTGGCCATCCCCTTAATTTCCAATTCTTTGCCCCCCAAAAAGAGCTGCTATAAGTATTTTTGTACCCATAGGTCTTTTTCCTTTTCATTTTTAATCTCTTTCGGGATGCAGATGTGGTAGTGGTATTGCTAGGTCAAAGGGTATGCATGATTTCATAGCTCTTTGGATATAGTTCCAAATTGCTCTGCAGAATCAACTGGCACTTTCTTGATGCTTTCTTAAATAGCCCTTACTCTTAATGAGTGATGCTGAGCACGGATGCTGCATGATGTGGTAAGTAGAACGCACATTGGATATGAAGTCAAAGGACCTTGGCTTATATACAAAGGCGATTCCATTGATAGAGAATCTTTCTCTGATTCATGGATCATGATTCATTTACCTGGTGTTTTTGCCGATTAAAAGGTAACGGTTTCACTTTTTTACTTGGGTGACCTTGGGTAAGTTGCTTAACCTCTCTGGACCTCAGTTTTCATATATCTGCTTGTTCTTGCTGCCGTTACATCATTCAGTCATGTCTGACTCTTCGTGACCCCAGGAATATATTCCATGGAATACAGCATGCCAGGCCCTTCTGTTCTCCACTCTCTCTTGAAGTCTGTCCAAGTTCATGTTCATGGCTTCCAAGAATCCACTTACTCTCTTCCAAGTAGCTGACTGGCTGTGCTGTGCCTAACTTTTGGCCTGATATTCTGGTTCTGCCTTTCCATAGGATTCCTTCATTGGACAAATGAATAAAAAAGTATTTATTAAGTGCTTACTATGTACAAAGCATAATACTAAGAACACATGATATAAATATAAAGTCAAAACAGTCCTTGTTTCAGCCCAGTGGTCCTTAGGGTACAGCAGCAAACCACATTATTATAACAGCTAACATTTATCTGGCACTTACCATGTTCAAGGCACTGTGCTAAGGACTTTACAAATATTAACTCATATGTTCCTCATAGTAACCCCAGGAGGTAGGTGCTATTATTTAACCTCAGAAATGAAGTGACTCACTTAGGGTCACACAGCTAGTAAGTGCCCAAGGCTGGATTTGAACTCAGATCTTCTTGACTCTAGGAACATCACTCTATCCATTGCACCACCTAGCTGCCTCTATCTTCTAAAATATGCTTTCCATTGATAAAACCATAAGTAATTTCTGATGTTGAGCCATTTTATGGTGCCAAGGGCTTTGGTGCTGAGAATTTTTGGCTTGGTATAGCAGTATAGCTTGTGGTTGCTGTGGAGTAGAGGGCTGCAGCACCTGGAGAAGCAGGTGGCAATTTGCCCCTCTGCAGGGCTTGCATCCTTGGATGATGGCTATGGGGGCTGAGCTGGTAGCAGAGTTGGTAGTGATGGGGATGTCGCTGTTCTTGATGCCATAGGACTTAGCTGCAAATCGATTGCAGTCGTTTGGCAATTGGTGTTGATGGCTGTGAGAAAGGGGGCCCTTGCTATGCTGGGGGTGCTACTCTCAGTGATGGGCTGAAGCAGGATCAATGGGTTAGGGCGCACCTAAATTCCTGGGGGTCTTGGGAGTCCTGGGCTGTCTAAGAATGGCTGTCTCCATTGTGGAGGAAGCGTCTATGAAACTTTCTGAGATGGCCTGGGTTGAGGCTTTTACCTTTGTCATTGTTCTCAGTAGAAGAAAACAGCCATGACATTTAAGTCTATCTCCCTTCAATCCTTCCTATTTCTAATGCTGCTAAAAGTAGGGCTTCTGGGTCGCTACTGCCCCCAGGGACAGGGACCATGTCTTAGTGATACTTTCACAGTGCTATTCACGCAATTTGTTGTACTGTATAATTTCTTAAGGATTCTTTGCTTTTCCACTGTGTCCCTGTTCCCATTTCTGCTTGTAGGAGTACTGTTTGCTCACCTCCTGAGGCAAGGAAGTATTGCATGATTTTCAGATTCAGGGGTGGGGGTGGGACTTAAGAGAGCCCATGCAAAAGAAGAGAAAACACTGTAGGACTGGGTCATGGGGGAGGGAGAGGGGACTGCCCAGAAGCATTGTAGCAACCAAGGAACAGATGAGAGCAAGCTTTTTTTGTTTTGTTTATTTTTGCTTTTAAACAGTGGCTCCATAGCTGAGATGCAGTTTCCTCTCCCAAGCCAGCAGGGAGAAGTGAAAGTTAAAGGGGATAGTGGCAAGGTATAAATAAGACTTTTAGGTGCAAGGATTTTTAATTGTAGTTACTAGCTTGGGTGCCTGGAATCCTGACAAAAGCAGATATATTGTGGGAAAAGTGAAGAAACTGATGGCTCTGATTTCATTCTCTTGCTCAACTATGTCTGGGCATGACTGGCACCTAGACCAGAGTTCATTCGTTTACTCTACTTAACGTATTTTTCTGACCTAGTTTTGCTTTCTCATAAACATCCATGGTTGAAACAGACTTGTGTACTTCCTTGTATCCCTTTGTTTTCGGTCTCATGGGGGCTTGAACAGCTCTGGTAGTTTGGGCCATTAAGGAGAGCATTGACTTGTAAGCTTTTTTTCTTCTTAGATGGGGCTGGACACACTAATTCCCTGTACACTTTGACAGAATCTTTCTCTAACCGATACCTACCTACCTACACACATACACATACACATACACATACACATACACATACACATACACATACACATACACATACACATACACATACACATACACATACACATACAGAGAGGTGGGGGGAGGGGAAGGGGGGGAGAGAGAGAGAGAGAGAGACAGAGAGAGAGAGAGAGAGAGAGAGACAGAGAGACAGAGAGACAGAGAGACAGAGAGACAGAGAGACAGAGACAGAGACAGAGACAGAGACAGAGACAGAGACAGAGACAGAGACAGAGGAGGGAATTTGGTACTATTCACTATCAAAATACTAAGAAGCCCAAACTTCACAGTGCTAAAGTGGCCTGGGTGTTTGGCTTACTGGCATGGTCCTGAGGCAGGTGTAGTTTGGAAGTATACCTTCTCCCATGTACTAGTTGGGAAGAAGGTGTAAGAGAATACCTTTATTGCTCTCCAGCTTGACTTCTAGACTCTGGCAGTTTTATAACAGCAGCTTCACTCTAGCTGAGGTGCGTCAATGCTGGTAATGCCTCCTCTGTTACTGCTATGCTTTTGGGGGAGGGTATCGTCTCTTTACCCCTCTCAGAGTTTTCTCTTTATTTTCAGGGGCTTTCTCAAATCCCGTCCCTATCACCAAACCATGCTCTATTTCCTTGCCTTTGGGGATGAACAAAAACTCAAAGTCATAGCAGTCTATTCAAATCTAGGAGATGTTATATTGAAATCCTAGAGGAGCATTTTCGAAAGATTTTTGGTTTGAATGTGACCTCATCAGTATAAGGAACTTCCACTGTAGAATATTTCTCCACTAAATCCATTTGAAACTTGTAATTTTAGAGAGCTGAAAGGTTAGGTAACCTATTCACAGCCACACAAATATGTCAAAGGCATGACTTGAAACCAGTTCTCCCTGATTCAAAAGCCAGCATTCTACCCACTTCGCCATGCTGTCTCTCCATCAGTTTTACACCATCATAAATCCTTTAATGATCAACAGTACCCTAACTTCCCAGTTCCTCAGTCTACTCACTTCCCATGACCTGTTCTATTACAACTCAGAGATGGTCATACTATTGATCTTGCCATAACCCAACAATGTTCTACTTCTTCATTTATGAACTTTGAAATTCCTTTATCTGATCATAATCTTTTATCATTCCATCTTCCACTCTGCTTTATGAGTGTTAACCCTCCATGTAAGGGTTAAACATGAGTGTTTCATCTTTACTGTAATCTTCATTTCTTTTCCCTCTTAGTTCTTTCCCAGGCTATCACCCCATGAACTGGTTATATTATCTTTTTTCTCCGTCTTGGACCCCTTAGTGAATCAGCTCAATGCTTCTTTACCCTCTGTCCTTGAATTCCTTTTATTTTTTCCAACTGTGGATTCCTCTCACCATTTTTTCTTACTTGCTCCTATTCTTATGGTGCTGACAGCCAGGAGAAATAAAAAAAGCACAGATTGGGTCAACTACAAATATATATTTAATTTCAAGTGGGCCCTCACTGTTACAAGGCAAATATGCTATTCCTTCTTAATTGATTTGCTATTCCATTCTCCATAGCAGCTGTCCTAGATACATTCTTGTCTCTTTCCAAGCCTCCCACAAACTTCTCTCACTCTTTCAGCTGAGGTGGTGACCTAATGTTTCATCAAAAATGTTGAGACCAGTCACCTTCCTCCCTTCCTCATCTTACATCATTTGAATATCTTCTCCTACTGTCTCTTCCTTCACTTTGGTCTCAGTGGAAGAGGTGGTCCTTCTTGTCAAGATAAATCCATCTACACACAGCCTTGATCCCATCCCCTTCCAACACTATCCTCCTCAATCTGTCTATCTCTATTTCTCCCTATCTACTGGCTTCTTCTCTGCTGCCAGGAACATATCAATGTCTTCACCATCCCCCAAAACCTCTACCATCCCCACTTGCTTTCATCCTATAACTCTTATTCATTTTGTGGCTAGATAACTTGAGAAAACTATCTATATTTGGTAACTCTACTTTCTCTCAGTCTCAAACTTCTGGAGTCTGGCTTCTGACCTTATTGTTCAATTGGAACTGCCTCCTCCAAAGTTACCAGTAATCTCTTTGTTGACAAATCTAATAGCCCTTTCTCAATTCTCATTCTTCCTGACTTATTTGCAGCATTTGATACTGTTAATCACCTTCTCCTTCTGGATACTCTCCTCTTTAGGTTTTCATGACACTACTCCTTCCTGACTCTCTTCCTACCTCCCTGATTACTCCTTCTCAGTCTGTTGAATCATTATAAAGGTCACTCCCAGTTATCTCCAGGGTTCTCTAGGTCTCATATCCTGCATATTCTTTTCTTTTCCCTTTACTCTATTTTACTTGATTATCTCACCAACTCCCAGGGATTAAATTGTCATCTCTGTGAAGATGATTCCCAGATTTATATATCAAGGCCTAGTCTTTCTCCCAAGATATAGTGACTGATTACCAAATATCTCTTAAACATTTTTACCTGTATGCCCTTTAGGCATCTCAATCTTAAATATATCTAAATAAAACTTATTGTCTTTCCCACTAAGCCTATCCCTTCCCTATTTTTGAGAAGGGCACCACTGTCTTCCCAGCCACCCAGGCTTACAACTTCAATGTCACTATTTAACCCTTACTCTCACTAACCCCAAATAATCTGTCCATTGCCAAATCTTGTTTCTATGTTTACAACATCTTTTGCTCATGTACCCTTCTCACTATTCAAACACAACTCTAGTTCAGACCCTCATTCCCTCTCAATGGACTATTGCAATAAATTTCTAATTAGTATTCC
>CM053626.1:159575413-159597279 GCA_028646595.1 Phalanger gymnotis | reverse complement strand
AGTATTGAAGTCTCCTGACTACCAGCCCAGTGTTCATTCCACCAATCCTCCTCTTCCTGTCCCATCTCTTTCAGATCCTACCCTTATTTCTAGGTAATAATTATCACAATGTGTTAGCTAGGAAATATGCCAATTCATTCTAATAATAAACAAGGAAATGGCAGGAATTTCAGGTACACAGCAAGTCTGTGAAGGAAAAATATTTTAGCTAAAGAGCTGGTTAAAGACCCTGAAATCATACCTCCCTACTCTTTTTACACAGTCTGATCCTACTGTTATGAACTTTTTCTTTTCTACATTGCTCTTAGAGCTCCCCAAAAAAGTGTCAGCTCCAAAGGCCTGGTTAGTCATTAGCTTTGTGAAAGGAAAGGCTCGAGGATGCTCTTGGAAAAACCTGGAAAGACTTGCATGGGCTGATGTTAAGTGAAATGCACTGTGTACCAAGTAACAGCAATATTGTAAGATAATCAGCTGTGAATGACTTAGCTATCCAAGTCAAGTCCGAAGGACTTAAGATGAAAAATGCTATCCATCCCCAAGTGAAGAACTGATGGTATCTGAACACAGATGGAAATATACTTTTTTAAACTTTATTTTTCTTGAGGGTTTTTTATTTTTGTCTTTTCTTTCACAGTATGACTACTATGGATATGTTTTGCATGACTACATATGTATAACCTGTATGGAATCACTTGCCTTTTCAATGAGGGGGTGGTAGGGAGGGAGGAAGGGAGAGAATTTGGACCTTAAAGTTTTAAAAATGAGTGTTAAAAATTGTTTTTACATTTAACTGGGGAAAAATAGTAAATAAAGGAAAAAAAATTAAAAGGCTCAGAAGGCTCACCTCCCTTCAGATTCAGGGAGTGTGGGCAAGAAAAGCTAAATAATTCATGCCTAGCATGGCATTTAGTGAGCAGTAAGTTCTTCATAAGGAGTTGCTGAATGAATGTATGAAATAAAAATATATTGAAATGACATAACCCTTGCCTTCAAAGAGCTTCTCATCTAAAAGAATCAGCACAGGAAAAAAGAGACACAAGACACAGTTTTTTTTTTGCCCATAGTCACTTCCTCCTTATTGAAAGACTTGGGTGTGGGGGGCAGGGGGGAGTTTCCATGGCTACAAAGACCTTCCAAAAATAGTAATTAGATGGAAACAGCTCTGAATGTATGTGTGTGTGTGAGCTCGCATGCGCGATCATTTTAGCATTCCCTAAACCATAAATTCCCTTGATTCCCTTTTTTCAGGTAGCCTTCCCAATGAGTACAAATCAGATTCTTTCAGTGTTCCATTAACAGAGTCCCATCCCCTTCTCAGCCAATACCGTGAGTGAGTTCCAATGTGAGTTCTACTTTCAATTCAATGGCTTAATAATTGGAATAAAAGCCCATTCAGACAAGGTCTTGGTTGAGGTTTTGAGAGCTGCCTTGTCTTTTTTTTCCATTCCTTCAATGACACTGGCTAATTTCATTGACAATATTCGTCCACTCAATGGAAGAGCATCTCCCATTCAAATAAGATGCTACAGTTTGGTGGGGAGTGGGAGCTTGTTCCACGCCTTCAGTCACCACCCCTTGACCTCCAACTGAAAGGGACCTTTACTCAGCTTTCAATGGTGGGAGTGCCCAGGCAAAGAGCATGTGCTGGAGACGGGGATGGGAGGAAAATGGGGGTGGAGAAGCTCAAGTCCAAAGAACTCTTTTGCTCTTAGAAGGTGAATAGGAAAAGATCCCTAGCATCACCATGTTATGTTATTGAATGACTCTTATGTATGATAAACATTTAAAACAAAACTTGCAATTATCAGTTTTCCATTCTAGTTAATTATAGTTATTTTAAAACACCTGCATTTAATAAAAAACTTTCATCTTCTTCTCTTAGGTTCTCTCCCTCTACAGGTCTGATTCCCACCCCCCCTAACTCTTTCTTCAGGTCACTGGGCTAATAAAATGTGGAACTCACTCAAATTCTACTTGTACTTAGAGATTGCATCCCTAGAATGTGACTGCTCCTCCTAGGTTCTACAGGTACCCTCTCTTAAAATTATAGTTGTATGAACCCCTACTGGTATTTTTCCTTTTAACAGTCAGCTAGTGGATTCAGTTAACTCTTAGCAAAGACATTTATGTACAGTAAAAAGAGTAGCTACACAGCGTTCTCCCCCTAAATCTTGGGTGCACTATCCCATGAATATCTACCACGTCCTTTGCCAGGCCTGACTTAGGATGCCTATTGGTTTGTTTCTGGAATTGAAACAAAATGAGATACTAGAAGACCATCTAACAGTTGATAAAAAGATATTTATAAGTAACAGCATAGAAATCAACCAATCAATATTTATGAAGTATTTACCAGGAGCCAGATACTGTGCTAAGTTCTGGGATCTTTTTTAGAGGCAATTTCTTGGCTTTGAAAATCTTAGAACTCTTGACCTGCTTCTTTAACTATTTTACATGGTGTTTCTCCTTGGACAAGCCACTGCTAGGTTCATTAGGGAGAAATTTCTACCTTTCCAGAGGGACCTCACTTCACAACTGCTCTGAGGCAAGTCTTGACTACCTCAAACTACTCAGGGTATAGCTATTATATAGTCTCAGGTGTGTGGATAATTTGTTTTTTTAAGTCAATTATTTCCTTTTTGACTGAATCAGAGGGAGCTTCATATATCATATGGGGATCTGGGTATAGATACCTCTCAGCAGATACTTTAACACTTTATACTTTTCACACCTTGTGATTCTGTTCTGGGTCTTGTCAACTGAGGTGAGAGAAACTTCCTCTTTTAAAGGGGTGCATAGATCTTGTCCTTTCCTCAAGTAAAACATAGACTAAAAATAGCAGTAGGCTGTCTGATGGGAGCTGGATGGCTGTGGTGGTCACTGAGCTCTTTTCTCTGTAGTTTTGTTCATATACATACCTAGAAATCCCTCTTTTAGGGGTGGAGCCGAGGGCAGCAAATTCTTATCGAGCAGATACTCATAGAACAGAGTAGTACTCATCTGGTGGGAGGAGTATGGGATTGCCTATACATGATAAAATCCATACTCCAAGGATGGGGCCAAGGAAAAGGACTAAGAACCTCTTTCCTCCTGTAGTCCAGCAAACTTTTCACCTCTAAACAACTATCACAAACACACTATTACAACCACTTCCTTTTCAATATCCATTTATTTAATGATCTATTTTAGAATTCTCCCAGGAATTATAGTCAACCTCTTTGGCATATAGTTTGCATACCCTTTTCTTTTTTGAAAATTCCCACCTCCAATTTTGTGGTATTTTTCCTGTTCTCCTTGTTCTTTAAAATATTACTGTCAGTGGCTCAACAAGTCCATCTTCCAGTTTATTTTTTTTAATACCCAAGGATGTATTTCATTTGAGTCAGGGAACTTGAATTCATCCAGGGCAACAAGGTACTCTCTTACCATCTCATTTATCTAGGTCATCAATTCCCTGTTGCCCGTTTTTGTTCTATCATTTCCAGTGCAAAGTTCATTCTCCTTTTAGAGAAAATAAGAAAAATTAAAACTGAGAAGCTGTTTCAACAATTCAACTAGCAGCTGCTGTGGGGGGTATAAAACCAACAACAACCAGCTCACGGAACCTGTCCTTTTGATCTGCTTTACGAAGGAAAGCAATGTTAAGGGGTTAACAATCTTAATTTAATTCAGCATACAAATATCATTCACTTAGTTGGGGGGGGGGGAGAGGGGGAAAGCCAGAACCCTGAACTTCAGAGCAAATACAAACAAATTACAAACATCAACAGACAGACCAAATAAATTTATAGTTACCAACATCTGCATCTGAGTACAGCTGGGAGCTCCACAACGGCTGGCCCAGAGTCACACAATACTCCTGCTGTGGGTCAGAGCTCTGAAAAAGAGAAAGCCAACCTCTAGTTTTATATCTTTTTCAGGGTCAAGGGTGAGTCATGCATGCAACTCACTCATGTGACCTAAAATTGCCACAAAGATGTGACTTAAACCCACATGGTCTAAAAGCCTCTGATGTCACAAACATGTCACTCAAACCCATGTAAACTAGGCTTTCCCTCGAGGCAGGAAGGTCATCAAGGACTCCTAATTTAATCAAAGAAATATAGGCTAAACTCTTCAAGGGCACTTGGTTGAATTAAGTGCTAAGAGCCCATTTTGATTGCCAATACAGAAGCTCTGCCTCTTTTGTCTGGTTGTTTGTCACCATCTCATTTCTCCTAAGCAGTGGTTCTTTCCCTTCTTTGATCCTCCTTTTTCCTTAACACTGTCTTTACAGAGCCACATCACATTTTTATATCTGTCTTCTGTTAACTGCCTTTGCTTCCATGGTCTGCCTGTGCCATCTTTAAAATTAAAGTTAGCTGGTGAGTTACTTGTGTATCCACATTGGACTCTTCATACAATTCCTGTTTTTCTTTCTCATGAGAACCATCTTTCTATCTTTTTTTTTTTTCAGAATTTTACCTATGAGAGTTTCCCATTTCTCCTGGGCTGACTTTCTCTGTTGAATTTTACCATCTTACCTATCCTTCTTCTGAACCCTTTAAAATCTGTTTTCCAAAATCTAAGATGTTTGTTAGAATATGCTTAACTTCCTCTCTTTGTAACAAACTCAAGAAAGTAATGGTCAGTTCCTCCTATTTTGATCAATTTCTGCCACCAGTTCTTCTCTGTTAATGAGAATCAGATGGGCAATAGAATTTCCCCTTGTTGGTTCCTCAACTTTTTGAATAACCAGTTTAAAGCAAGACAAATGGTTATTAGCTGTTTTGTATTTAGCAGAAAAAGAGAATGCTAGCAGATATCTGGATAATTGAAGTCTTACATCATATATATATATATATATATATATATATATATATATATATATATATTATGGGCAGCTAAATGGTGCAGTGCATAGAGCTCTGGGTCTGGAGTCAGGAAGACCTGAGTTATCAGGCCTCAGACACTAACTGGCTGTGTAACCCTGGTGAAGTCACTTAACCCTATTTGCCTCAGTTTCCTTATCTGTAAAATGAGCTAGAGAAGGAAATGGTAAACCATTCTAGTATCATTGCCAAAAAAGGCCCAAATAGGGTCATGAAGAGACAGACAGGACTGATGTCAACATTACATGTTATGCTTCTGTGCCAGGTTGGGGATATGATTCCTCATCCTCTGTCCAGGCCGGCTGTAAGAGAAAATCACTTCTATTTCTTCCTCTTTTGATCTTTATCCAAATACTCTCCATCACACTTTTCCCTCTGGTTCAAGGATTTTCTCACTACTGTAGGAAATTGGCCAATGGGGGCCCAGTTCTCAGAATGTTCTCAGTTTGCTCTGTCTGCTGCCAACCCATGAGGGGGGGACATGGTAGGCCTACTTCTGGAAATGCATGATCATTGTTTTGGAGGGGCCCTGTCCCTAATTTAGAGCAAGCAAGGATATTTTGTGACTGTTTTGTTTTGGGTTACTTTATAGTAAAGGAATGCCTTTTAAATGGTTACTAAACTGGAACTAAGTATGCATTTAAAAGCCGAGAACACACCATTGTGCCATTTCTTTCCTAATGGTAGATCAAGGGATAGATAGCCTTAGATAGATAACCTAGGCTTAAATCACTGAATGGGAGTTGCCTCAGACAAACTGAGACCTGGGAAAGACCTTAGCTTTAAAAGACCAAGGTCTCCCACTGCGTCTGGGGCCATCTACAGTCGTCCTGACCTATGTCTTGCCACTGGACACAGATGACTCTGGAGAAGAGAGAGAGGCTGATGACTTTGCACAGCCCTGCCTCATTTAAACCAATTTACTTGCAAAGTAAAGACATCACCTTCCTGATGTCATTGGTTGTCTTCAAGATGATGGACAACAAGCAACAACAACCACAGCCAAAGGATAGGAATGCTGTAAGCCTCCGGGTGGGGAGACTTGCCTTAGGTTTCTATCTCTCTATCTGGGCCATGAATGCATGGCCCTGCTATTTCTTCTGCCCCTATTGTGTTTATTTGTTCCTAATTTGTTACTGGAGATAGAAAGTCCTTGTGAACTTTGAAAGATCAGAGGAGCCACCAGAGGTCCAGCAGCCAAGCCTGAGAAGGAACTAGCCCTAAGAACTGATTGATGTAGCCCAGCATCAGATCAGCTTGGAAGTCAAGATGCTGTTTTCTGTAGGCAAGGGAGTGACTCATCCAAAGGTGAGGTGAACTATGTAGGAGAAATGTTTTATAGTCAACAATTTAAGTATGAGCCTACTTTCCCCAGGGAAATAGGAGAGTGTTGAGCCAAGTAGGCATCTCCAATTTCAGAAATGTTGATATATTGGTTTTTGCTATATATTTTCAATAACTATCCATTTGCAAATTGATGTTAATAGGCTAACAATGATATTGAAACAATATCAATGGGCGAAATGATATTGGGATACTAACCACCAGTGATGTTGGGGGGAGTACGCTGGACAGGGACTAAAGTCTATGTCATCTACAAAGGTTGCTAGGGGGCTCAGTGGATATACAATGTTGGACTTGGAGTGCAAATCCAGCTTTAGACACTTGCCAGCTGTGTGATCCTGGACAATGCATATCTCAAGCACTATTTTATCCATCATTGTTGCTACTCTTTGGCATAGTGGATACACATAGCCAGTTTTCTCTCTCCCTCATCCTTTTTAGTTTAAATTTCTTTTGATCAGATTTGCTAGATCTTAGGCAAATATGTTCTTACTAGCCCTTGTTAGTTACACAGTTTTCCCTTCCACATTGCAATTTTCCCTATCATGGTTTCAATATATCATGGGTTGTCATAAGAAATTAAACGGGAATTTTTTGGGAGTTTTGTGAAAGCTGCAGATGACATGTGAAGGCAAGCAGATGACACAGAAAAAGTTTAGAAACTGAGAAATGTATAATATATGTAGTATTTTTACTTAACATTGGCCTAAATATAGCCTATGACCAAATACTTAATCCAAATTTTACAACAAGGTATTGTAAACATCCTATAAAAGAAAAAGAAAAATTTCAGAGGTTTTCTCTGGTTACAAAGGGAGGGCCAAAAATTTTTACATTCCATATCATAGGGGTGCCATGCCCCTAACCTCCACGATGTGGAAGGAATAAATGTATTCCATCCCTGGCCCTTATTATAATTCCTTTACTTTAAACTGTGATCCAGAAATCCAAATCCCAAACTCAAGCACCATTTTCTTAGTTAGCTATTCGCTTACCCTATAAATTTTTCTCTTTTGTATCCCTCCTCTTCAACAGGCAGAAGAGAAGAAAACACAAACTAGAATGCTATGTTCTCTGCTTTCTTGCCTATGACTTTGTAATCTTCAGAGAAAGTTTTTAGGCTTTTTTTTGAAAGTATCGTTTGTGCCCATAGGAATGACCAGAAATGGGAAGTACTTATCTATTTTGGTAAATCTTGGGAACTTCTCTGTTATATCTTAGATATGTGTTCTAGTATCAAAGTCAAATTAAAAAGTCAAAAGTCTTCTCTGTCCTGCCAATGATTCTCCAACCATCACTGCTTTTCTCTTCTTCCTTTAACTCAACAGACTCATGTCCCACATGATGGCTTCTGTGGCTCTGCTATATCATTCCTTAGAAAACACGTGGCTGCTCCCTTCTCAGAACATCCAGAATCCTTTTCAGGAAGAACTTCAAATTTCTTTTCTTTTTTTTTTATCTCCAAGCGTATACTTGTTCTTTTTCTATTCCTTTCTCATCTTCAAAATATGAAGGTAGGACTAGATTATCTCTAATATCCCTTCTAGCTCTAAAATGATCTGAAAGACATGCCACTGATCCTAAAAGAATGGGAAAAGCTCCACTCAGCACAATCTGCTACCACTTTTGGAAAGAGCTCTAGGCCTTTGACCTACTGAGGATGGCTTATTATCATTTAAGTGTAAAAGGAATGACGCATTTTCACCTTTTAATTGTGTTCATTGCCAGGCTTTCCATTCCTTCAACAGTTAAAGAATCTTAAGATCTACCTGGTGAGTTTTGATTTAACAGACGGTTATGTGGCGCTTACTGTGTGCAAAACTACGATTGGCACTGGAAATACACGGACAAAAGTGAAATAGTCCCTGACCTCAGAGATCCTAGATTCTATTGTGGGAGTAATCATAAAACATATACAAAGTAATTTGAAGAGGAAGATCATAGGAGGAGATCAGGAAAGATGGCTCCTCAGTTAAATTTTTATGGAAGCTACAGATGCTGTGAAAGCAGAGGTGAGTTGGGAATGTGTCCCAAACATGGTGGAACATCTCTTTTGAGGCATAGAAGCCAGAGATGGAATGAGGAACAGCTAGCAGGCCAGTTTGACTGGATTGGTGAGTATGTGAAAGGGAGTAATATGAAATGACTGGAAAGTGGGAGCTAGATTGTTGGGGGGTGGGGGTTAAAGTGACAGGTTGAGAAGTTTGTGTTTTATATTAAAGCAATAGAGGAACACTGACAATTTTTTTGTAGTAAAGGGGCAACAGAGTTAAAACAGTACTTTGGATTATCCATTTGGCAATTGTGTGGAAGAGGAATTGGAGAGAGGAAACATCAGAAACATCCGATTCGTTTGGAAGTCTTTATTTTCAAGAACTGGAAACCACATTGGACCAGTACAAGGAGATTCCTTGTATTTTCCCCAAACTCAAGTTTGCTATTAAGACCTGGTGAGAGCTCAACTTGGCAAAAAATACCTTCTATCTTCTGTATCCAGGGTGCTAAGGGAGCTCTGGGTATTGTGATGACAGGCTGACATCATGGAAAATCCTAGCTGCCTATTTCAGGATGCGTACTTGTCAGTTAGCTGGTAAGCTTACATGCTCAAAGAAAAAGGTTTGCGGTTTCACGTTGTCCTTTGTGGAGACAAAGGACTAGAGCAACTAAGAAACCAAATGACCCACTCAACTCTATTTAATTTTCTTTTTCTTTGTGGAAGGTTTTCAAATTCATTGCACTGTGTTATCCAAGTCCAATCATCTTTTTTAAGCCTTTGTGTGAAGGAGAAGCAGACAGCTATCCAAACATCTGGGAGACTGAGCGTAATGGAAACTGCCTCTATTTTTCATAGGCACATGTACACTTGGGGAGCTACCTGCCATTACCTATAGATGGAAGGAAGTGCTCCTCAGGAGTAGAAATGAAAAATGGCTCACTCCAGGAGCCCTGACTGCATTTCTGTTGGATCATTTATCTCTGCAAGTGATTTGCATGCCAGTGAGGCAGGGGAAGCCCCAGAACTGTATTGCTATGTATTCTCTACCCATCCCCCATCCCCTTTTCTCTCACTGATTCTAAGAGGAGCTCAAAGGCATAAATAGAACTGGCTGTTCTCTAAATGGGTATAATAAACATCTGTCCAAGGGATGGGGATATGATTTGATGAGAGCCCAAAGGTCCCACTGACCCCCCAAATTACAATCTCCCCCTTCATACCCACTGTCCAGATTTATGTTTAAAATTCCCCTTAAAGAGCTCCAATTTTGGTGAAGGTATCACATCATCAAAAAGCCCTATTCAAATGAAACTTTTACCTTTAAACTTAAGAGGTACCTAAGGATATCCCCAAAATAGTTGTGTGGTCTGGAAAAAGAGATTCAATTCAACATTTATTCAGCACTAGGGATACAAAAGTCAGGGCAAAATGAGAGGGGTGGAATCTCTATCAAGGAGCTTACATTTTTCTAGAGTCTGTAATTACACATGTTTTTACAAGTTATATACTAGACAAGTTAATTCAAGATAATTTAAGGAGGGAAAGAGCTAAGTGAATGGAGGGTATCGGTAAATGATTCCCATAAAATGAGCCAATATTTATTTATATAGCACTTTAGGGTTTGCAAAAGTATCTTCATAGATTATTTTACTAGAGTCTCATAATACTTGTATTATGAAGTTACTACCCTATTTCAAAGCTGAGCATATAAACCCCAGAGAGATTAAATGACTCGCTCTTAGCCACACAACTAGTAAAGGTTCAGGAAGTGTCCCAACCCAGGCCACCCTGGCTCCAAGTATAGCTCCCCAACCATTGTATTACACTGCTTCTTAGGAGAAGTGGCACCTGAATCAAGTTGAAATTGGAACACTTCACATATAGCAGGTGCTTTATTAATGTCTATTGAATTTGGAGTGTTTGTTGAAATTAGAGGCAGAGAGACTAATTAGGAATCTATTAAAATAGTCCCAGCAAGTGTTGATGAGAGTTTGAATTAGGAAGATGATGCCATTATTGGAGAGGAGTGGATGAATGGGAGTGGTAATTTGAAGACTTGTCAATCGATTGGATATAGAAGAAGAGGGAAAGAGAAGAGTCAACCATGTCTCTAGGCCCAGGTGGATTGGAAAGAAATAAGGAAGTTTGGAGCAGAGGCAGATTTGGGGAAGAGCTGGCGAGAATGGTATAATGGAAAGAACACTGGATTTATAAGTTAAAATAAATTCACTGGACCTGAGTGTAAGACATAGCTTTGCCTCTTAGGCCCTGTGTGGCACATCACTTTCCCTTTCAGAGTCTGTTTCCTCAGCTATAAAGTGAGGGTATTGAACCTATTGATCTCTAAGGACCTTTCCAGGTCCAAATTAATGTTCATATGATGAGTTCAGGTTTGGATACTTTGAGTTTGAGGCAATGGAAGGACATCTGAATGACATTGACCCATAACCATTTGTCAATGCAGCACTGGAGCTCAAGAGAGAGATTTGGAAGTCATCTTTATAGAGGTGATAATTGAAGCCATAGGAGTGGATTAGAGAACCAGGAGAAAGAAGAGTACAGAGAGAGGAGAGAAGAATGTGGAGGATAGAACCACAATTAGAGGGCTGAGAAAACTCAGAAGTAATGCCAAGTAGTTTCAGCATTACAGATTCTCCTTCCTCCTCCCCCCACCTTCTTTGGAGATCTTTTTGTGTAGCCCTTTGCTTTCCATGTTTCTCTGCTGCAAGTGTTGTCATAGAGACAACAGACTTGGGAAGTACCAAGCCAACTTGGCTCCAGAATTCATTAGTTTGGTAATGTGGATCTAGTTGTGAGAAAGACTTCTCAAAAAGAGAAGCAGGAAAACAATCCATGTTGTGTATGTGGTAGGCAAGGTTGAGTTCCGTGTGTTCGGATCCAGGGCATTTGTCTGTCCCTTACCCTCTTGGGATTCTGGTGGACTGCTGTTGCAGGACAGTGACAATTAGAATTGATGGACAGCTAGATACTATTGGGACTTGTTTGGTGTAATGGTGAGGTTGAACTGCTGTGCTTGCTTTGGTACTGTGATCCTCTATGTCAAACAAAATGGGACCACCCAGGAATATTGCTACTATGTATATATCCAAAAGAGATTTTTTTTAAAAAAAGGAAAAGGACTTATATGTACAAAAATATTTACAGCAGCTCTTTTTGTGGTCGCAAAGAGTTGGAAATTGAGGGGATATCCATCAATTGGGCAATGGTTGAACAAGTTTTTGTATACAATTGTGATGGAATCCTATTGTGCTATAAGAACTGATGATCAGGATGCTTTCAGAAAAACCTAAAAAGACTTACATGAACTGATGCAAAAGTGAAGTAACCAGAACCAGGAGACTGTTGGACATAGTAACAGTAATACTGTGCATCAACTGTGAAAAACTTAACTCCTTTGATCAAGGCAATGATCCAAGATAATTCCAAAAGACTTATGATGAAAATGCTACCCACCTTCAGAGAAAGAACTGATGGAATCTGAATGCAAATCAAAGCATACTATTTTTTACTTTTTTGGGGTGTTTTTCTTTTTGCTCTGCATTTTCTTTTACAACATAACTAATATAGAAATATATTTTTTTCATGACTACACATGGATAACCTATATCAAATTGCTTGCCATCTTAGGGAAGGAGGAGGGAAGGGAGAGAGGAAGAGAATTTGAAACTTAAAATTATAAAACCCAAATGTTAAAAACTGGTTTTATGTGTAATTACAAAAAAATTAAATATTTAAACAAAACAAAACAGGACCATCTGGCCCCACAACCTTTTCTGTTCAGTTTGAGAAGAGAGGGACAGAGAATCAGGGATCCATCTCTCCTGGACTGGTAGCCTAAAATGGCCAGTGCCCCTTTGCATTATTGTGTCTGTCCATATGTAGATGAATATAAAATTTGGTGGTTGCCTAATCTTTAGTGTGATAAAAGCCATCAGCCAAGAGACATTTAGGTAGAAGTCTTTGACCTTTTAAAAAGATGGGAGAGTTTATTCTTTTACAGTGAGAGTTGCAGCACAGAGGAAAGAATTGAGGAAACTGAATTCCATAAACAAGAAAATGTAATATAACCATATCCCTAGACTAAGGCAAGCTATTGAGGAGTGAATAAGCCTCAAGCAGGGAGAAAGTTGGGGAATAGCTGCTGCATGCAGATGAAATAGAAAGACGCTGCTTTAAGTTGTCAAGATCTCTAGCATTTAAACTCAGACTTCGCCAGTGAGGGCATAACCAGCATCATTATTGTTTCCTGAGACGCCTAACTCATGTTAGGAACCACTGCTTCAGCCATGATCTAGGTTATTTGCCTGTTGGCCTCTGGTTTTACCCCAAAGTCTTCCCAGGGAGCTCTGCTTCAGACTTAGATCAAGGCCATTTGTCTCGTCTCTTCACTGAAGAGCCTTCTTAGGGAGACTTGCTTTAGCCCTAGATCCAGGCCACTCACCTTTCATTCTCTGCCTTACTCCAAGGCTTCTTTGACTTTCTCAACCAGACTCACCTGGTACTGCCAGCCCATAACTAGGCCTACTATACATATGCCTGCTATCATGTGGTCCTCCTTGGCCACATAGAACCTGCCACAAATTTGAAACTCAAGGGAAGACCTTGAACCATTTAATCACCTTGCTCCAACAGACATCTTCAGCCACTGATAGTCTGCTTGGACTCGTTCTTCAATTGTTAGTATATTTTCAACCCCTCATGTCTCTCTATCCCTAATTCACCAATCCTCCTCTCCCCAACTACTATTTCCCCATCCCCAACTGCCTCTTTCTTTTTCTCAACCCTCTCAAATCAACCTCCCAAATGTTCTACTCTTCCTCTTCCACTGAGCTCTCTGGAATACCTGCTCCATAATTAATGAAAAACTTCCTTCTTAAGCCTTTTCCCTTCCCATTCCTTCTAACTTCTGGATCCCTCCTGGCAACACTGTAATTCCTGGCCATCCTTTCCTGGTTGAACTTTCATTCATACTCAGAGACTTACTGGTTAAGGTGGCAAAATTGGAATACTCCATGATGCCCATTGCCACTTCATATTCTCTCTCTGTCATCACTCAGTAACCTCTCCTTTAAGGTTCTTTCACTCCAAATTTATGACCAATCAAGATTCTAGCATTTTTTAAACTATCAACCCCTGGGACATTCAGCTTCTTTCCTTAATGGGTTTAGTGCCTTCCTCACTGTCTTTTGTTCTGTCTCAACTTCTGTCCTCTTGTAAGGGGACATAAATATACATAATAATATTCTTTCAGGAAACACATTTTTGGTTTGCTTGATTGCTTGATTTACTCAATTTCTATGGACTACTTTCCACCCAATTCAGCTATTTACAATAATGGTTATGCCATTGCTTTTACTATCACCCACAATGTTCTGCTTTCATGTTCATGAACTCTTAATTCCTTTATCTAATCATAATCTTTTACCATTCCATCTTTTCCTATGCCCTATGACTCCAACCTTGTTCTTTATTTTCATTGTGACCTCCATGACCCTTCAGTTCTTTGCTAGAACATTACCCCTGTGCTGGCTACACTCTCCTTTCCTTCTCTATCTTGAAACTTTGGTGGACCAACCCAACTATATCTATATTATCTTCTGCTTTTGCTTCCTTGTCCTATCAGGGATCACACTTTGCCAAACTCCAACCTGGGCTTATTCCCATCATCTGCTGCCTTTGTCCCTGTTCAAGTGCTGAT
The DNA here is from genome assembly GCA_028646595.1 of Phalanger gymnotis. NCBI lineage: Eukaryota > Metazoa > Chordata > Mammalia > Diprotodontia > Phalangeridae > Phalanger > Phalanger gymnotis. Next base: position 159,583,349 of record CM053626.1, on the reverse strand, counting down.
AAACAGAGCTGGAAAAAATTAAGAAATTGTGCTGAGTCCACTACAAAATTTATGTTATACAATCTCAATTGGACCTTCACTGCAGCAAGGCAATCCTTTTACACCTCCCAAATTGATTCATTATCCTCTTTATCACAAAGGATTTTCTAAACTTTTTCATCCCTCCTCAAGCCTCCCATGCTATGCCCTTTCCCTATCTTCTCTGCTAAGGACCTTGCCTCATACCTCATCAAAAAAAATGAGGGCATTCACATAGAACTGCCTTTTCTTCTCTCCTCCTCACATCACTTCAAAGTCTTCTCCCATTATCACTCTGATCACTCTGTGACATGACGAGATGGACCTTCTTCTTGCCAAGGCAAACTCATCTACATGCATTCACGATCCCATTCCTTCTCATCTCCTCCAACAGACTGTCCCCTCTATCATTCCTACTCTCTCAGTAATCTTCAGGTTTTCCTTATCTTTTGGTTGTTTCCCTCTTATCTTCAAACGTGCCCAGGTCTCTTCCATTCTTAAAAATCCTGCACTTTAACTGACAATTCCTAATAGCTATTATACTACATCTCTCCTCTCTTTCTTGGCTAAGTTCCTTGAGAAAGCCATCTACACTCAATGTCTCCACTTCATCTTTCCTCACTCTATCCTAAACCCTCTGCAGTCTGGATTCTGACTTGTCATTCAACTAAAAGTGCTTTCTCCAATGTTATCCGTGAACTCTTAATTGCCTGAAGTAATGTTCTTTTGTCAGTCCTTTTTCTTCTTGATCTCTTTTTAGTCTTTGTGAGGCAAAGGGGCACAAAGGTGGCTAGGTAACGTGGTAGATGGAGAACTGGACCTGAAGTCAGGAAGATCTGAGTTCAAATTTGACCTCAGATACTTATTATCTGTGTGACCCTGGGCACATAACCTCCGTCTTTCTCAGGGGAATAATAATCGCACCTACCTCCAAGGGTGGTTGTGAAGATCAAATGAGAAAATATTTGTAAAACCTTAGCATAGTGTGTGGTGCATGGTAAGCATTTAATAAATGCTTGTTTCCTTCCTTCATTTTTGAAAAGAACTTAAACATCAAAAACCAAACCAAACCAAACCAAACCAAACTAGAGCGTTTCCCTATACACAGAAGAAACCGTGAATATCCCATTTCATAGTGTGCTTTAAAAAGAACTCTCTAGAATAAATTTTATATTGCTTTTAAAACTGCTTACTTATTCTTTTTGGTTGCTTGCAGTATTTTTTTCTATGATATAGGAGTTTGGATTTTGGCTATGATGTGGAGATCTTTCAAGAGGTGATTGGTAAATTTATTCTGTCTTTACTTTTCTAGCTGGTTCTAGTTGATCTGGGAAGCTTTCATTTATGTGCGACATGGGTTTCCAACTAAGCCTGGGGTATTTTGCATGCTGTGCTTGAGTGACTTTAGGTTAGTGGAGAGAAGGCTTAGTGTGATGGAATATGAAAAGGGCAGAGTTGTCATATAAAATTTGGAGAGGAGACAGATTCTTTTGGTCAGAGAAGACATTCACAGTCTCTTTAGGGCTCACTCCAGAGATATGGAGGGAAAGAGAAACAGACTTTGGAAGCTGAGGACATGTAACAGAAGCCAATTTCTAAAATGTCTCTGATTTCCAACTTGCCTCCCTAGGAATTTCTGGGAGTTTCCTTTTGAGTGAGATCTGTCTTTTGGCTAAAATGAGATCTCATCTCCTTCCAATCAAAAGAATTTGTTGAGTCTGTAAATTTTCTGGTACATTCTCTAATCTGGATAATTTCTCTAATTTCTGTCTGTGGTTTTGCTTGGATTTGTTGGGATTACTTGCCATTTGAAATTTGTGATGGTCTTTTGTGTAACCTGTATTTGATAGGAAGAGACTAAACTGGCAGGTGCAAGCTCAAAGCAATCTTTTCCATTAAGAGTGACCAGGGAAGCGGGTCTACTAACAGTATATGGGGGGGGGGAGTGTTGGTAGACAGATGGAATTCTCATCATTACTCCTTCAGGGACTGGAAGAAGGAACACCTAACCTGGCGATACTCCTGAGACCTGACTGTTTCTCCTCCCATTTTGCACCCTCCCACTCCTCAAAAAAAACAAAACAAAACAAAACAAAAACAAAACCAAACAAAATAAGAAAGCCCAAAACAAAGAAAATAAAAAAAATGTTCTGAATCTCCTCTTCTCTTCAGGGGAGGTCTAGCCCTTGGATTGTATCTATCAATGCTTCTCATGAGGGGCATTTTGACAGCCTAAGTAGATGTATATATGTTACATGGATACATACACACAGCTTACAAGAGAATTTTTGAAATAGTGTTCAAACTTTTTAAGTTTCAGGGAGGCCATTGATTCTTAAATTATTTTTCCTTGACTTGTTTTCTGGGTCAGTTATTTTTGATAGCAAATATCTTATATTTTCTTCAATTTTTGTCAATTTCTTCAATTGAAGTTTCATTCTTCTATTTCTTGCATTTTCTCAGTCTTTTGATTTTGCTCTAATATATTTGGCTGTTTTGTGGAATAGTTGTTTTACTAGTAGTTGGTCTATTTCAGGTTGATTTTCCTGGTCTATTCATTGGTCTATTACTCATTTCTTGGGTAAAGTTTACCACTTTCTCATGTAAGCTATTTATCATCCTTTTAATTTTTTCCTGAGAGTTTTTATTTTATTCTCTGAAGCCTTTGGCACTGTCAGTCACCTTCTTCTCTTGTATGTTCTCTTATCTCTAGATGTTTGTGATTCTTCTCTCTTTTCAGTTTTTCCCTACCTGTCTGACCATTACTTCTCAGTCTTTTTTGCTGGGATCTTCCTTCAGATCATAACCCACTAACTGTTCATGTCCCCCAAGGTTCAGTCCGGCGTCCTCTTCTTTTGCTCAGTGATCTAATCATCTCTTATGGGGGTTCAATGATTATCTCTCTGCAGATGATAGCTAGATCTATAATCCATCTCTAATCTCTCTCCTGGGCTCCAGTCCTATATTAACAACTGCCTTCTGGCCATCTTGAAATGCAGATCATATATTGACTTGTAAAACCACAAATGAGCATTTTTAATGTTTTATTGTATTATTATTTATTTTGTCAATTATTTTTCAATTACATTTTAATCCTATTTAGGCTTCCTCGAGGGGCAGTGAGTTTGATACCGCTGATGTACAAGAGGGTTTACAGCAGCTCTTTGTGAATAGCAAAGAACTACTGGAGACTAAGAGAATAGCTATCAATTAAGAAATGGCAGAACAAATTGTGTTCCTGCTTCATCTAGCAACCTGACCCAACCACACCACCCCATATTAGTATTCAGTCAATCAATAGAGATGCCCATGCCTACCAGAGAGATGGAATCAAAATTCCAAATAAAAGACGAACCTTTTAACTTTGTTAAGTTGCTTGGGCTTACTCTGGGTTATACCTTCTGCATATGGAAAGATGTAGACAAGAGTTATATAGAATGATAATACAGGGATGGTTTGTAATCTGCACTGGTGGAGAGAATGCTTAATGATAGGATTACAAGCCCATTGAAAAATTAAAATAAAGGACAATTATCTAACTGTTTAAGCTAGAGGTATATCCATGAAAGACAAATCATCTATCAACAGCACATTCATGGGAAACTGTTAACTTGCCTGCCTATTTATGAAGTTCAAAATAAATGCAGACGGCAGCTTAGGCATGGCTCAAGCCCTGGAGCTGTCTTCCTAATGAGCAGATTTGTTTCCATGTATGAGATCATCAACACCTAAATTGCTTGAATCCTTGTGTGAAGGTGACAGGGAATGCAAGATCATCAAATAAGGACAAGATAGTTGAACAATATTTGACCTTGGTACTGTGGTGAAGTCCCTTTCAGTCAAACTATAATTTTTTTTGGTGGGGGTGGGGGGAAGTGGTGGGGGTGGGGGGTGGGGGTGACAGGAGGGAGGTGAGTAGAGGTTTTTTCCGGGGTGCTGAAATTTAGAGGACTCTGATTGCACTTGCATTCCTTCATTGGTATAGAAACATTTGAGCTTGACATTTAGCAAGAATAATTAATACTTTCCCCACAGTCCTCCAGCCATTGTACTCAAATAAAGCTCTTATTCTGAATGACACCACCAGCTTCCACACTCCCTTCTCCTTTGAAACATCAGCCTCATGATGTACAGAGGTCTCTATTTCCCGTGAAGCAATGTCCCTTTGTATTGTATCTCTACTCCCATCCTCCTCCAACTGAATTTCTCTTTGACAGCATCTTTGAGGGAATTTTTCATTGGGCTGGCCTGAAGCATGGCTTATAAAAATTGCCTTCAAATCATTAGTTAGATGGTCACCTTCTGGTTTTCAGTTTTGGGACAATCGGACTTTAACTGATGCTTCCAAAAAAGTTTCTGAAATATACAGGGTGTTCCTAAAGTCTGGACACATAGGAAATGTGGAGTTATTGCATTGAGTTCACGTGAATCTTGCAAAGTGCATCAACCTTTGCATCACAAATGATGGAAATCATATTGGAGATGCTATTTGTTAATATTCCAATTAAATGAAATGTTATTGAAATTTTCATTCATTTCATTTCTTGAAAATATGCATTTTTGCCTATGTGTCCAGACTTTAGGAACACTCTGTATTTTAGCAGGGCATGGTGGCACACATCTATAATACTTGCTACCAGAAAGGCTGAGGCAAATAATCTCTTGAGTTTGAGAGCTCTGAGTTGTAGGTTAACCTCATCAGGTGTCTACCCTGAGTCTGGCATCAATATCAAGGCCCAAGAATAGGAAGTCAGCAGGGTGCTTAAAGGTTGGAAATGGAGCAGGTTAAGGCAATCAACAGTGGGATTGGACCCATGAGTAGTTACTGCTTTTCTAGCCTAGACAAGATAAGGAGATCCAATTAAAAAAAAACAACAAAAACCAGAATTTTTTTTCAAATAAAATGTGTTTTTAGGAACAGAAGAGGAAATAGTGGCATTTTTTCAGGTACATTGTTATGTAATGGGGCTTGAGCAAAGGAGTAGAAATTGTTTCTTCTTCCCACCAAAATTGAAATATTCAGCTTGTGTTTTAAAGCCTGAAGCCCCTGTAGTCTCTGTTTTACCACATGATCTACTGCTCTTTTCTCAAATGCCGCACATTAATATTACAGCAAGTGAGCTTTAAAACAGAGAGGCTTTCTATGACTTTCATATTCTAAGCAACTCTTTAGTGGGAACCACATCGAAAATTTTAAAATACATGCCCGAGGCAATGGCTTTCCAAACTCAATTCTGCAAAAAATATTCTACTTAATTGATTTTTAAAAAATCTGTTATGCTTCTGTAGGGCTATTTATTGATCTGCAGCACCACAGAAGTAATGAAGAAGCTGCCTGATCAATAAGGCCAAAGTATAACTCTAATAGTATCTGCTCTGGCAGCATAATAATAATAGATAACATTTATACAGCGCTTTTAAGGTTTGCAAAGCACTTTGCATATATTATCTCATTTGATCTGTAGGAAGGATATGATTAGTTAAATTCCCTAGAAAGAAACAGGGACAGCAGAGACCTTTTCCATGATGGCTGAGATTTATTTCTATTGGCATAAACATAACAAATGAAACCCTGAGAACTTTTCTTGCTCCTAAAGATTAGAATATATTACATCAGTTATGATGGAGGATACAAGAGGAATATCATTTGAAAAAAATCATGCATATTTACTTCAGTGTATTAACTCCTTCCCTATCCCTGTTCAGGATAATATTTCTTCTTCTAAGCTCTCTCTCCCTTTTCTGCCCCACCCCCATATTTTGATCTATTGGGCAAAAATGAGCCCAGGCTGAAAACCTTTTGTCCTGACACCTGTGATATCTTATCTAGACAAAAGTGTGAGTAAAACCTCAAGTAAGGTACCCAGTGTAGCAAGCAACAGAAGCCTATGCAAAGGGCCACATCAGAATGTGGAAGGACTATTATCCAAAATGCTTCAAACCATTTAATAATGCTGTTATACATTGAGAGGGTAGCTTAATTTTGGGCTTCTAGGTGCAGCCTTTTGACTGAGTCCAAGTTTTACAGAACAAATCCTTTTATTAAGGAGATTTGTTCTGTGAAGTTTGGATTCAGTCAAAGGGCCACACTTGAGGACTTAGAGGGCCACATGTGGCCTTGAGGCTGCAGGTTCCCCACCCTTGCTTTAGAGGAAAAGTCCTGGGTGGGAGATCTGGATATAGTACCTACCAATTGTGTGAAAGCCTCTTTTAGCCTCAATTTGTTTACCTATAAAATGAATTGGTATGGCATAGTCAATAGAGGGACAGTTTTAGGACAGGATGACTATCTTTTATTCAAAAATCATCAAAGACTATGAATCAGGATGATTTATTGTTCTGTTGATTGTCTAGACTTAAGAAAGTGTTAGTAATGCAGATTCAGTTTAAAAGCATATCCATTTTTTTTGAGATGTTAATATTTACCAGCATATCCCTGCATGTAGAGATCTTCCAGAGAGGAAATGGACTCCCTTCAAGTAATACAGATCAGCACCTTTTCTTTTTATTTACTTATTTATTTAGTCATTCATTCATTCATTGGTTTAGGGAGGTAATTGAGGTTAAGTGACTTGCCTAGGGTCACACAGCTGGTAAGAGCACTTCATCTTTAAATTAGTCTTAGAGAACTGCCTTGGCCACAAAGAGGTTGAGACCCACTTATTGTTACTCAGCCACTATACGTCAGAGATGGAACACGAACTTCTACATTCTCACAACAACCCTCTCTCTACTATGTCTTTTTTTAAAAACTTTTTTTCTCCCCATTTCTACCCTCCCCCCCACTCCAAGATGGCATATATTCTGATTGCCCTGTTCCCTGGTCTGTCCTCCCTTCTGTCACCCCACTCCAACCCCTCCGCCCCCATCCCCTTTCCCCTTACTTCTTGTAGGGTAAGATATATTTCTATACCCCACTGTCTGTATATCTTATTTCTCAGTTGCATGTAAAAACAACTTTTTTTTGAGCAATTGTTTTTAGAACTTTGAGTTTCAAATTCTCTCCCTTCTTCCCTCCCCACCCACCCTCCTTGAGAAGGCAAGCAATTCAACATAGGCCACACATGTATCATTATGCAAAACACTTCCATAACAGTCATGTTGTAAAAGACTAACTATATTTCTCCCCATCCTATCCTGTCCCCCTTTATTCAGTTTTCTTCCTTGACCCTGTCCCTTTTCAAAAATGTTTGCTTTTGATTACCTCTTTCCCCTAACTGCCCTCCCTTCTATCATCCCCCTTTTCTTATCCCCTTCCTTCCTACTTTCCTGTAGGTAAGATACCCACCTGAGTGTGTATGTCATTCCTTCCTTAAGTCAAATCCGATGAGAGCAAGATTCTCATTCCCTTTTACCTGCCCCCTCTTCCCTTCCAATAGAACTGCTTTTTCTTGGCACTTTTATGTGAGATAATTTACCCCATTCTATCTCTCCCTTTCTTCCTCTCTCAATATATTCCTTTCCCATCCCTTAATTTTATTTTATCTTTTTAGATATCATCCCTTCATATTCCACTCACTGTGTGCCCTCTGTCTATGTATGTGTATATTCCCTTCAACTACCCTAATACTGAGAAAGGTCTCATGAATTACAAATATCATCTTTCCATGTAGGAATGTAAACAAAACAGTTCAACTTTAGTAAGTCCCTTATGATTTCTCTTTTCTGTTTGCCTTTTCATGCTTCTCTTGATTCTTGTATTTGAAAGTCAAATTTTCTATTCAGCTCTGGTCTTTTCACTGAGAAAGCTTGAAAGTCCTCTATTTTATTGAAAATCCATATTTTGTCCTGGAGCGTTATACTCATTTTTGCTGGGTAGGTGATTCTTGGTTTTAATCTCAGCTCCTTTGACCTCTGGAATATTATATTCCAAGCCCTTCAATCCCTTAATGTAGAAGCTGCTAAATCTTGTGTTATC
>CM053626.1:159559402-159574913 GCA_028646595.1 Phalanger gymnotis | reverse complement strand
CTCTGCCACTTTGTGGGTTCTGCAGCTCTAAAATTGGTTCAGAGCCATTGTTTTATAGGTTTTTGGAGGAACTTGGTGGGGAGCTCACGCCAGTCACTGCTTCCCAGCCGCCATCTTGGCTCCGCCCCCCACCCCAATACTGTTTTGGCAGATGTGCTAAACCAGGTTAAGTGTAACCAATGGTTCTCAAACCAGTTGATGAGTAAAGGGGGTGTCTACCCCAAGCATATGAAGACTTCTCCCAGTGGCATGGCTGGATTGAACATTTTGTTTCAATATGCCAGGTAGGTAGTGTAAGCAGGCACTGCAGAGTGCTTAGAGCTTGGTTAGTCATTGCAGATGTCAAGGTAATCTTGACTTTGTCTTGCCACTGGACTCCAATGACTCTGGAAGAGAGAGTGAGGCAAATGATTTCTGCAGTTCTGCCTCGCTTAAATCCAATTTATGAGTGAGTCAAAAGACATCACCTGTACCATTCTGCCATTTTTTGTCTACCTCAAAGTCCTATAGCAATAGGCAAGTGATGAGGCAGTAGGTACAGATACACAGAGAGCTGTATACAGGCATCCCAGGCCAAAGGGTTGTCTTCTCAGTGGACTGAAGCAATAGTGGGATTTGGCAGCCTCTGCATGTCTGAGCAGCCTTTCCTCCTTCCTTCCTCCCTCCCTGCCTCCCTCCTTCCCTCTCTGTCTCTCTTTTCTTTCTTTCTTTCTTTCTTTCTTTCTTTCTTTCTTTCTTTCTTTCTTTCTTTCTTTCTTTCTTTCTTTCTTTCTTTCTTTCTTTCTTTCTTGTATGTTCTTTTTTATTTAGCATTTTATTTCCCCCAGTTACAAAAAAATTGAACATTAATTTTTAAATGTTTGAGTTTCAAATTCTCTTCCTTCCTCCCTTCCCTTCTCCCTCATTGAGAAGGATGCAAAACACTTCCATAATAGTCATGTTATGAAAGAAAACATAGACAAAAAAAACCTCAAGAAAAATAAAGCAAAAAAAATATGCTTCAATCTGTATTCAGACACTATCAGTTCTTTCTCTGGGGATGGATAGTGCTTTTCATCATAAGTTCTTCAAAGCTGTCTTTGATTGTTTTGTTGCTGAGAGTGGCTAAGTCATTCACAGCTGATTATCTTACAATATTGTTGTTACTTTGTGCACAGTATATTTCACTTTGCATCATCTTATGTGAGTCTTTACAGGCTTTTCTGAGAGCATCCTGTTCATCATTTCTTATAGAACAATAGTATTCCATCATAATCACATAACACATTTTTTCAGCCATTCCCTAATTGATGGGCAACCCCTCAATTTCTAATTCTTTGTACCAGAAATGAGCTGCTATAAACATTTTTGTAGATATAGGTCCGTTTCCTTTTTTTTTTTTATTATCTCTTTTAGGATACAGACCTATTAGTCGTATCGTTAGATCAAAGGGTGTGCATGATTTTATAGCCCTTTGGACATAGTTCCAAATTGCTCTACAGAACGATTGAATCAGTTCACAACCTCACCAACAATGTATTAATGTCTCATTTTCCTCACATCCCCTCCAACATTTGTCATTTATCTTTTCTTTCCTATTAACTAATCTAATAGGTATGAGGTAGTACCTCAGAATTGTTTTAATTTGCATTTCTTTAGTCATTAATGAGTTAGAGTAATTTTCATATGGCTATAGATAGCGTTGATTACTTCATTGAAAAACTGAAATTGAAAAAAATCTTATGATCATTTATCAATTGGGGAATGGCTCTTATTTTTGTAAATTTGACTCAGTACTCCATATGTTTGAGAAATGAGGCCTTTATCAGAGAAGACTGCTTGGAAATTTTTTTCACAGTTACTACTGCTAACTGTATCTCCCTCCAACCTATTTCCCGCCCCCCCCCATTTATTCTATTTTCTCTCCTTTCACCCTATGGCTCCTCAAAAGTGTTTTGCTTCTGACTACCCACTCCCCCATTCTGTCCTCCCTTCTATTACCCCCTCCCCTTCTCTTATTCTCTTCCCATCCTACTTTCCTGTTGGGTAAGTTAGATTTCTATACCCAATTGAGTGTGTATGCTATTTCCTTTTTGAGCCAATTCTGATGAGAGTAAGGTTAACTCACTTCACCTCACTTCTTCCGCTCTACTGCAAAAGTTTTTTCTTGCCTCTTTTATGCGAGATAATTTGCCCCATTCTATCTCTCCCTTTCTCTTTCTCCTAGTACATTCCTTAACTTTATCCTTTTAGATATCATCCCTTCATATTCAACTCACACCTGTGCCCTCTGTCTATATATACTCCTTCTAACTACCCTAATAATGAGAAAGGTCTTATGAGTTACAAATATCATCTTCCCATGTAGGAATATAAACAGTTTAATTTATGATTTCCTTTTTCTGTTTACCTTTTGTATGCTTCTCTTGAGTCTTATATTTGAAAGTCAAATTTTCTATTCAGCTGTGGTCTTTTCATCAAGAGCGCTTGAAGTCTTCTATCTCATTGAATACCCATTTTTTCCCCTAATGGATTATAATTAGTTTTGCTGGACAGGTGATTCTTGGTTGTAATCCTAGCTCTTTTGCCATTCAGAACATCTTATTCCCAGCCCTCTGATCCTTTAATGTAGAAGCTGCTAAATCTTGTGTGTTATCCTGCCTGTGGCTCCATGATACTTGAATTATTTATTTCTGGCTGCTTGCAATATTTTCTCCTTGACCTGGGAACTCTGGAATTCAGCTATGATATTCCTGGGAGTTTTCATTTTAGGACCTCTTTCAGGAAGTGATTGGTAGATTCTTTTAATTTCCCTTTTGCCCTCTGGTTTTACAATATCAGGGCAGTTTTCCTTGGTAATTTCTTGAAAGATGATATCTAGGCTTTTTTTTTTAATCATGGCTTTCAGGTAGTCCAATAATTTTAAAATTATCTCTTTTGGATCTATTTTCCAGGTCAGTTGTTTTCCCAATGAGATATTTCACATTGTCTTCCATTTTTTCATTCTTTTGGTTTTGTTTTATTGTTTCTTGATTTGTCATAAAATCATTAGCTTGACCCCCTTACTGTCTGTGGGCTGAGGGCTCTGGAAGCAGCTGCTTCTGCTGCTGATTTAGTTACTCTTGAGACCTGCTCCTGGTTTGCTGGGGCTGGGGCTATACTGGCACAGCCTGTGCTGAACTGAGCTTTACTCTCACCCAGGTACAACAGACCTTTCCTGCTGGCCTTCTACATTGTCTTTGGCATCTTTAGGCTGAGAGGTCTGGAAACCATCACTGCTACCACTGATTCAGTTGCTCCAAGGCCTGCTTCCCTGCCTTCAAGGCTGGAGTCTGGTCTTTGTTGGCATGGCCTGTGCTCCTCTCTCACCCTGGTCCAGCAGAGCTTTCCTGTTGACCTTCCAAGTTGTCTTGGGCTGGAAATCTGCTTCACTCTGTCTTTTTGTGGTTTCTGCTACTCTAGAATTTGTTTAGAATAATTTTGAAAAGGTATTTCAAGGGGTTTGGGGGAGAGCTCAGGTGAGCCCCTGCCTTTACTCTGCCATCTTGGCTCTGCCCCCTGAGCAGCCTTTCTTAAAGACCACGTTGTTCACTTTCTGGCCTAAGAAAGGGGCAAGAAAAGGTGCCCTAAAAATTATCTGTTTCACCAAGCTTAACCCTGGCCTGCATGCTATGGCAGTCAGGTATCCCACCCTGTGGTTGAAACACCAAAAAGTATACAAAAACTTTTGTGAAGATGATTCCACTCATCATTGGCACATGAAATGTGTGCACACCTATAGACAACAGGAAATCCAGTAGGCCTGAAAGATGAACAGATCTTACTGTGAGAGAACTCAGCAGGTATCACATCTAAATAGCAGCCCTGAGTGAAACAAGGCTGGCAAATGAAGACCAGCCTATGGAGGTTGGAGCTGGATACATGTTTTCCTGGAGTGGCATCAGAAATGAGGAATGCTGTGACACCGATGGAGGTTTACCAATCAAAACTAATCTAGTCACAAAGCTTGTATGCCTCCAAAAAGGAGTGGATTACAGGTTCACAGCAATGTAATTGCTACTTGAAGGAAAATGCCATACTCTCATCATCAGTGCATATGCTCCCACCATGATGAACCATGATGAGGTTAAAGAAAAGTTTTATGAAGACCTGGATACTCTCATAGTCAATTTACTGAAAGAGGATGAGCTTGTAATTCTGGGTGACTTTAATGCCAGAGTAGGCCCAGATTAGCAGACATAGCAGGGAGTCGTTGGGAGGAATGGAGTTGGAAAGAGTGATAGTAACCGTCACTTACTACTAAAGAGTTGTGCATCTTATGACCTCATCACCAACATGGTTTTCTGTTTACCTAAATGCACTTAAACTTTGTGGATATGAACACAGCAAACACTAGCATTTAATAGACTATGTCATTGTAAGGAGAAGAGACAGACAGGATGTGAAAATAATGGTGACATATAGTGCAGAATGCTAGACCAATCATAAATTTTTCCTCTTCAAGCTAAACATTCTCGTTCAACAAAAATTGGGGTACCAAGGCAAGATAACTACCAGAAGACTTAATGTCAATAGATTAGAGGCTTCTCCAAGTGTGAACAGTTTGTTACTAACTTGGAGGGAAAGCTGAGCCAACACATGGTTGGCAACAATGGAGTAGAAAAGGGCTGGGTAGCTTTTCAGAGATTTGGTGTATAGTACCACATTTACTTATTTGGGCCAGAGCACTCATAAATATCAAGATTAGTTTGATGAAAATGATGGAGATTTTCTGAATGAAAACTTCACAGGGTTTACCAACAGGATAGTTTGTTATCTCTAAGAAGGCAGAGTTTAACTTCATCAAAAGTAAAGTGTAATTAGTGGAACATGGAATAGTTTACCTGTAAGAGCTATGGATAAGGCAAGAATTTAGGCTCAAACAAGAGATAGAGAGGATTACAGCATGTAAAATGGATAATTTTGATTATATTAAATTAAAAAGCATTTGCACAAACAAAACCAATGCAACCAAAATTAGAAGGAAAGTAGAAAACTAGGGGAAATTTTTATAGCAAGTATCTCTGATAGGCCTCATTTCTCAAATTTATAGAGAACTGAGTCAAATTTATAAGAATACAAGTCATTCCCCAGTTGATAAATGGTCAAAGGATATGAACAGGCAGTTTTCAGACAAAGAAATCAAAGCTATCTATAGTCATATAAAAATGCTCTAAATTGCTATTGATTAGAGAAATAAAAAATTACAACAATTCTGAGGCACCACCTTATATCTATCAGATTGGCTAATATGATAGAAAAGGAAAATGATAAATGTTGGAGGGAATGTGGGAAAATGGGGACACTAATGTACTCTTGGTGGAGTTGTGAACTGATCCAACTATTCTGGAAGGCAATTTGGAACTATGCCTGGAGAACTACAAAATTGTACAAACTTTTTGGCCCAGCAATACCACTACAAGGTTCTGTATCCCCAAAAAAGATTTTAAAAAAGGGAAAAGAACCTATTTGGTCAAGGGTATTTATAGCAGCTCTTTTTGTGGTTGTAAGGAATTGGAAATTGAGGGGATGTCTGTCAATTAAGGAGTGGCTGAACAAGTTGTGGTATATGATTGTAATAGAATACTATTGTGCTATAAGAAATGCAAGAAAGCAAGATGCTTTCAAAAAAGCCTGGAAAGACTTATATGAAACTTATACAGAGTGAAGTGAGCAGAACCAGGAGCACATTGTATACAGTAACAGCAATATTGTACAATGAACAACTGTGAATGACTTAGCTATTCTCAGTAATACAAGACAATCCCAAAGGACTCATGATGAAAAATGCTATCTGCTTCCAGAGAACAAACTTATAGAGTCTGAATATAGACCGAAGCATATTGTTTTTCCCTCTCTTCCTCCCTTCTTCTCTCTCTGTCTTGTTCAAATTTTCTCCCACAAAATGACTAATATGGAAATATGTTTTACATGATTTCACATTTATAACCTATATCAAATTGCTTACGATCTTAGGGAAGAGGCAAGGGAGGGAGAGAGAGAGTTTGGAACTCAAAATTAAAAAAAAAATTTAAAAATTTTACATGTAATTGGGGGAAAATAAAATATTTTTAAAAAGTGCAGTGTAAGTGAAGCTTAGAGAGAAGCAGGCTTCTTTACTGTAAAGCCAATCAGTAAGTGAAAAGATCTTTCTCAGCCATTGAATAGACTTCAGGTGGGGCTTTAGGTGGGCCCAACAAAGGGAGGTCTGATTAGAAAAAGGCCCACACCCTTTCGATAATTAGGTGTGAGGCCCCAGGTTGGTTAGCAAACTATTTATCTAGTTTGAGAGAGGTGGGAAGCCCTCAGTGCCCTAAGGGGAGTTGCTAAGACCAGATGACATCTAAGGACTGTATAAAAAGAGAAAACAACTTAGAGACAGCAGAAGCTGGAGAAACTGAGAAACAGGACTAGAAGCAAGAAGCTGAAGAAACTGAGAAACAGAGAGCAGCAGGATTCAGGAGCCAAGGGCTAGCTTCCTGAGCATGCAGAGCCAAGAGTGCTGAAGGCAAGAAGGAGTTTCAGAACTTGGAGTCAGCAGAGCAGCAGGAGAGATTAGCAGAGACTTGGGACTTGTGAGTGATCTTATAGGAGGGCCCTAGCATTGAGGGATAGCACAAGTATGGTTTGGCTTGCTATTTTGTTGTAATCTCCTTGTTACTATAGTGAGGTAGGCTTATTGGTTTTAGAATGTTGTTGCCACAATATAGAATTGGGGGCATTGGTCTTTGGGTCTGATCCTTTGGAGTCTAAATAAATGTTATACTTCCTCTGCCTAGAGAATTCATTATATTCTGTGATTCCAAACCATTCAGGAATGCTCATGGCCCTCTTTGAGGTCATAAATTTTGCCTTAATGATATATTTACTCAATAAGGCAGACGAAATTCAGTTTTATGCTGTTAATAAAAATCCAAGGTGCTTTTTATGATATTCTGAAGGCTATTTATGGGCCAAAGACCTATGGAGTATCTCAAATACTCAAGAGTGACGATGCCATACTGATTAGTGATAAGGACATGATAATTAACCTTTCCATAGTGTTCTCAACAGACAATCATCAAGCAATGTTGAAGCCATTGACTATATACCTCAGGTTGAAGTCACTCCCTCTTTGGCCAAACTGCCCACTGAAGAAGAGGCTTTGAATGCCATGTGGCAAAGCATCTGGTGCTGATTCTATTCCATCTGAGATTTGCAAGGCCAGGGGGTCCACTGCTCATACAAAAGCTGACTGAAATCTTCTGGGTTATATGGCAAGAGGTTATTCCCCAGGAGTCCATCTCTATAAAGGAAAAGGAAATAGGTTGTCCTGTGACAATGACAAAGGGATCTCTCTCTTAGTCATTGCTGGCAAGATTCTTGCCAGAGTTCTGCTTAATAGGCTGATCCTTTACCTGGAAGATGGCCATCTACCTGAGAGTCAGTGAGGCTTAGGAAAGGGCAGGGGGACAGTTGATACAGTGTTTGCTGCCCCACAACTTTAGGAGAAATGCTGGGAGCAGAACAGAAGTCTGTACAGGATGTTCATTTATCTGACCAAGGCCTTTGATAGCGTTAGTTGTGAGGGATTATGGAAGATCATGCCAAAATTTGGTTGCCCAGAGAAGTTCATCAGTGTTGTACGTAAGTTTCATGATGGTGTGTTTGTTCAGATTCTGGATAATAGGTGATACTCTTGTGCTTGTCCAGTCACCAATGGAGTAAAGCAGGGCTGTGTGCTTGCTTCCATGCTTTTTAGCATGATGTTTTCAGTAATGTGGTCAGACACCTTCAACGAGGCCAAAAACAGCATCAAGGTCAGCTTGCTCTGATGAGAAATTATTTAACTTGAAAAAGCTATAAGGCAAGACTAAAGCGGAGGGAAAGTTGGTGCTCTGCTTTTTGTTTGCAGATGATTGTGCACTCAATGCAGCCTCTGAGGTTGAGATATAACAGAATGTGGATCAGTTTTCTGCTGCTTGTATTAGTTTTGGCCTAACAATCAATGCCAAGAAAACACAGGTTCTCCACTGGCTGACACCTCACCATCCATATGTAGAACTACTGGTTACAGCAAATGGAGAAATTTTGAATGCTGTGGATAAATTTACTTACCTTGGCACTATACTTTCCAGGGATGTATGCATAGATGAAAAGGTTGACACATGCATTGACAGAGACAGCTTAGTGTTTGGGAGGCTCTGATGGACAGTGTCGGAGAGAAATGTTAGACTGCCTACCAAACTGGAGGTCTAAATGCTGTTATTGGTGACCTCATTGTTGTATGCTTGTGAAACCTAGATTGCATACCAGTGCCTTGCCAAGAAATTGAATTGCTTCCATTTGAATTATCTTCAGAAGTTTCTGAAGATCGTCTGGCAAGATAAAGCATCAGATACTGAGGTCTTTTCTTGAGCTGAATGCCCAGCATTCAAACTCTATTGCAGAGAGAACAACACTGATAGGCTGGCCATGTTGTCCAAATGCCAAACGTACATTTACCTAAAAGATTATTTTGTGGAGAATTCACACATGGCAAGTGCTCACATGGAGGTCGGAACAAGGACACTCTCAAGGTCTCTCTGAAGGACTTTGGAACTGATTATGAGACATGGGAGACACTGGTGCAGGACTGCCCAGCATGGCATGCCCACATCAAAGAAGGAACTGTCCTCTATGAGCAAAGCAGAATTGCAGTAGCTCAAAAGGAATGTGACCCCAACACAGTGATATCATTTTGGTCCTCTTTGAGCATGGATAGCAACCACCCTTATGCTGAGTACCTCCCATTTCAGTCATGCATTCTTTGACACTGTCCTCGTTGCTGTTCCTTGAACAAGACACTCCATCTCTTGGCTCCAGACATCTTCTCTGGATATCCTTGGTGCCTAGAATGCTCTCCTTTCTTTTCTCCTTCTACTGGCTCCTCTGGCTTCCCTTAAGTCCCAAGTAAGATTTTACCTTCTGCAGGAAGTCCTTCATAACCTCTCTTAATTCTAGTGCCTTTCTTCTGTTGATTATTTACTATTTATCCTATATATTGCTTGTTTGCACATAGTCGTTTGCATGATGTCTCATTCATTAGACTGTGAGCTCCTTGACAGTTTGGGCTGTTTTTTCCTTTTTTGTGTCCTTACTACTTAGTACAGTGCCTGGCACATAGTGGGTGTTTTGAAAATGTTTATTGATTGACTGACTGATAATATGCCCAATTTACATTCAGGACATAGTATATGCATAGTTCAAGAGTACATGTATATTCATAGAACATACCAATTATCATAAACAACAAAGCAAAGAAGAACTAATGCAGCAAAGTCAGTTAGCTGTAACAATAATGCTACCGTAGGTGATATATGTGTATATACATACACATACACACACATATATAAATACACACATACACATACATCTATACACATATATGTAGGTGTAGACACAAATGTATGAATATGTATATATATATATATATCTCAATATATATGAAAAGGAGTTTGGTGAAATGAAGGTGAAAAGGGAGTTAATTCCAGTTATGGAGGATGACCAATGCAAAAAGATGGAAATGGAATGTTTTATATGAATAATAGACAGGAAGTAGGCCAGTCTGATTGGATTACTGAGTGTTACAGGGAAATAATGTACAATGAGGCTAGAAATGGGTTAGAGATGGCTAGGCTGTGAAGGATTTTAAAGGCTAAACAGAAGGGTTTATATTTGATTCTAGAGTTATTGAGTGAGCGACATGGTCAAATCTACTTAAAGAAAATCACTTTGGCAGTGATGTGTAGGATGGAATACTTGAGGACCATTTGTGAGACTGTCGCAATAATCTAGGGGAGAAGTGATGAGTGCCTAACCTAATATATTGGCTCTATGAATAGAGAGAAAGAGTCAGATATGAAAGATGTGGAGATTGAAATGGCAAGATTTTGCAACTGATTGGATATGTTGGGTGAGGGAAAGTCGTGGAGTCCAGGATAACGCTGAAGTCACAAATCTGCAAGACTGGTAGAGCAGTGGTGCTTTTGACAGAAATAGAAAAATCTGAAACAAGGGCAAGTTTGGGACAAAAGATAATGAATTCTATTTTGGACAGGTTGAATTTGGAATATCTAATTTGAGATGTCCAACAGGTAGTTAGTGTTGTGGGATCAAAGCTCAGTGGGGCTGGTTATATAAATCTTTAAGTCATCTGCATAAAAATGAGAAGAAGGAGTTTTGGGTGGAATATCCAAAGTTAGGGTATTAATATGAATGATGAGCCAGCAAAGGAGACTGAGGAATGGTTAAGCAGGTAAGAGGAGAACCAGGAGGAGAAAGCATGTAGGAGGAGAGGGTGATCTATATTGTTAAATGCAGCAGATATATTGAGAACTAAAAAAATACCATCAGACTTGGCAATTAAGAGATTGTTGGTGTCTTTGGAGAAAGCAGCTTCAGTTTATTCATATGACCAAAATTCGGATTCAAAGGGCTAAGACATAAGTGAAGTGAGAAGAAGCATTGAAAACTGATAGAAAAATCTAGGAGTTTGGCTGGGAAAAGAAGAGATACAGGACCACAGCTGAGAAGATGGTAGGATTTAGTGAAGAAAAAATTTAAGAGAGGGAGAGCAGGGTATGTTTGAAGATAGTAGAGGAGGAACCAGTAGATAGGGAGAGGTGGAAGATTATAGACATAGAGGTTGATGTGCCCAGATCAGAACTCCTGCAGGCTTCTGGCTGTCTTCTTGTGCAGTCTTTGGTTGAATGAAAAAACTTATTGGTGTTTTCCTTTGGTTTTATTGATCATAACTTCATCTGACACACTCTTTCATCTATAGCCAGGCACTATCTTAGAAGATCTAAGATAGCTATAATCTTTCTCTCCTGGTTTCTGGAAGTCTCTATCAATCAGTTTCTATTATCTATGAGCTCAAGAGGTATTGATCTGATTATCTGATTAAAAGTGTAAATGAGATTTTCTTTCTTACATTTTAAAACCAAAAGTTTATTAATCCAAATGAGTCTCTAATGAATAGATTGTATGGGTTAGATATTTTTGATCAGTGGGCTCTATAGGTTTTCTTTGCTTCTTTTAAGTAATCCTCTCTATACTTTTCCTCCTTCGCTCCTGCCTTATATAGTCTTCTTGGGTGTCAAAAACATGGAATCAAGAACCATATGACATCTACCTTGCCTTCTATGCAGTCTTCTTTTTTGAAAGTATCCCTTCGCTCTATAGGGATTGGTAATAACAATACCTACATTTGTATGGCACTTTATAGTTTACCTAGTACTCTCATTTATTATCTTGAGTCTTACAGTCTTTCTGTGAAATAGATAGGATAGGTTTTGTCTTTCATTTTACAGATGAAGAAATTGAGATTGGGAGGTGAAATTATTTGTCCAAAGGACACCAAACCAGGTATTCTAACTCCAAGTGCAGTGTTCTTTGTACTACATCACAGTTAACAAGAAGGAACTATGACATAGGGAGAAAGCTTAAGTTGGTTAGCATACAGATAAATCCATGAATTTGGTCTTTTGTCACACAGGGACAGACATAATTACCATCCATTCTCACTACTGTAAAAAATAATTTAAAAGACAAGATTGCTGTTAGTTGCTCAGTAGCACTATTTCCTTCATGGAGGAAAACAAAGTCGGAGTGATCGATCATTCAGGAGCTGCCCGAGAGTCCTCCCTAAAAGACCTGATTAGAGTCCTGAGCAAAGAGCTTTATCATAGAGTCAGTACTCTTTGCCTACCTCATCACTTAGGGAATGGAATTTTTAAGGTACGTTATCCTAAAAAAAGAACAGGGGATCTAGGTTCACTAAAGTCCCCTATTTCATTTTGAAAAAGAAAAGAGGAAGGAGGTTAGAGGGAAAGGAAGAGAAAGGTCAAGCTCCAAAAGATTACTAAACAGTAACAGACTCTGAAATACATTTACTTTAATTATATACTCTGGTAATTTGCTGTAGTTTCCTATCCCATTATTAGGTTACAATAGTAACTCATCTAATGAATTTCCTCTATGAAAACATTCATTTTATTTTATTGTGCTTTTGTGCTATAGTCTATAATAAAAGTAACAAAGGCTACTCTTGTGTGAGGAGAAGACCCAGGGCTCCAGTGGCAAAAAGGATTTAAAGAAAGAAGGGGGCAAACAAGGATGTTCTTTAAGGGTTGAACTTTAAACTCAAATTATCTAAGGGAGTGGGGAGGAGATGCTGTCAATCCATGCAAGCCTGAGTAGACAGATTTGGGGAAAACAGTTCCTGAATAGGTAGAGATGTAGGAAAGGAAAATATGGACTTAGGAATTGAAGGGAGAGTTAGGTCAAATAGAGGAAACAGAAATGCCCAAATAAAGCAGTGACTACTTACTTGGCAGAGTCATGACTAATATGGGAACACTGTCACCCCCCTCTCCCTCTATTCAACAACCTCCAGTGGCTCCCTGTCACCTCCACGATCAAATTTAGACATTCAAAACCCCTCACAAATTGGCCCCTTCCTATCTTTACAGTCTTCTTATACCTGCTTCCCTCCCCCTCCCCCAACTCTGTGATCCATTGCAATTGGTCACCATTGGCATTGCTCTCATGTCCATATCCTGGTATCTGTCTGAACCTGTGGATTCTGGAATCAGATGGGCATAACTCTAGAACGCTAAGACACAGATAGACTTTCCAGAGGTTCAACCTATAGCTGGCTCCTTTATCTTAAAGAAGTGACAAATTCCTTTCCTAAACCCTAGGGAGCATGCTTTCATAGGTCTTGGCAGGGAGGTGGGGGCAGAGTGAGGGAGGGAATCCTAACTTTCTATGACAAACAGACTCAGTCACTCATGCAGACATCTTTCCTTGTTTTTTTGTTCTCCTTGGAAAGATTCTTCTATGTTTAGCCAGCATGTGCTTGTCAGTTTAATGAATGAGACTGGGCATAAAGGCTTAATGTGCCCTTCCTTCATTTCTTAACCTTTGCCTTTTTCCATGACCATAATAACCTAGAAGAAGGGAAGGGAAGAAGTATCTGTTATGAGCACTTCTTTTGGGTGAAGGCTCTTACCTTTTCCTCCCTGGGGTTTCTTCCAGAGTCCTTTAGAGGTTAAGTACTTTAAGTGCCACCTAAAAAGAGGTGACTGTCTTGTATCAAGATATTAGAAGACACCCTGTTTTCCAGAGCTAAGGCCCAGCAAGCAAGCCGTGCCTTGAGCTTGGCAAAACTACAATCCTTTGCTTTCACCCTCTGGTTGATCTCACCCTCTGGCAAAATCACAAAATTATTGTATTGCTTTGACCAGTACCAGGTGTTCTGAGCTCAGACAAGCACTGGACAAACTCAGATTAAGTACTTATGTTCCAGTCATGAAGCCCTGCTATGAATCAAACTTGTCACATTGTTGCTGTCACCCATCAGCTTAGTGCGCAATCATTGGAGTAAGTATTGAAATCTCTCCATGCTGCCTCAGGTCCCCCGCTAGGGCTGGGGCTTGTGCACATGTGTCCTTGCTTGAAAGCCATTTCCTTCACTTTGAAATTAAACTTCTGTTTGATTCCTGACTCTCCTGTCTCTAGCCTGCTCTGTATGGCTCCAGCCATCCACAGGTTAGAGGGTGGTTTGGTCCAGTCGACACAGGTCTCCTCCTTGATCTTCATTCTAGCTGTTTCTATTTGTTGGAGATGTGCCTCAATTGATACTGAATAATATGGAGTTATAGCTACCACCCTCTAACAGACTATTTGGAGAAAGGGGCTATTTTTTGGTTGTTCTTATTAATGCTAAAAATAAAGGAGAATGATTTTTTTTTCATATAACAAGTATTTCTTTTTCTCCCTCTCTTGCTCACTGATTAAAAAAATAGAAAAAGAAAACCAAAGCCCTTGTAACATTTTATAGTCAAGCAAAACAAATTCTTATGTTGGCATGTCCAAGAAAGTATACCTCATTCTTCTAAAAATCCTATTTCATTTAAAAAAAATAAAAAATGTACCTTCCCCTCCCCACCATTGAGAACAAAAGAAAAACAAAACCATTCTTACAAACATCTATAGTCAAGCAAAATGGATTTCTACATTGGCTATGTCCAAAAAAATGTGTCATTCTACACTGAATTTCTCTCTGGAGGTGGATATCATATTTTATCATTAGTCTTCTGGAATCATGATTGGTAATTACACCAATCAGAGTTCCTAATACTTTAAAAATTGGTTGTCTTTACCATATTGCTGTCACTATATAAATTGTTCTCCTGATTCCTTATTCTGCAACAGTTCATATAAGTCTTCTGAAATCATCTCCTTCATAATTTCTTATAACCATTATATTTATATACCATAACTTCTTCAGTTGTGGTACATAAACTTCAATTTACTCTTTTCTTAAGATCATCAAGAAATAATAAAACTGCTTTCAAGCCTTCTGTATAGACTCCCTGTATACCTGATGATGATAGGCATTCAGTGGTATGCATATCATTTTATCACTTTATTCTTGTTTAGTCCCTTATGATTATTTGTTTGAATTTACCTTTTTATGTTTATCTTTTGATAAACACCTATGTTTGATCTTCAAAATTTCTATGTGGCTCAGGTCTTTTTATTAGGAATGCTTGGGAGTCTTCTATTTTGTTAAAGATCTTTTCTTCCCCCTTTAGGATTATAGTCACTTTTGCTGGGTAAGTTATTCTTGACTGCAAGCCATATCCTTTGCCTTCTGTAATATCCAAGTTCCTTGATAGTGATGGCTGTTAAATCTTGTATGATATTGACTGTGACTCCTCAGTACTTGAATTCTTGCTTTCTGGCTGCTTAAAGTATTTTTTGTTTAACCTAGCTTGGGATTTTGGTTATAATGTTCTTAGGAATTGTCATTCTGGAGTTTCTTTCAGAAGGTGACTGTCTATTTCCACTTTGCTCTCTGGTTCTGAGAATCTGGGCATAGATTTCTTGAAACAGGATGTCTAGGCCAGGCCTGCAGAACCTGCGACCTGTGGGCTGCTTATGGCCTTTGGAGTACTTTGGGCAAGTCAAAGGATTTTGGGTCCATCAGGCTTGGTCTAGGCTCTTGTGTTGGTCATGGTATTTAGGTAGTCCGATGATTCTTAATTTTTTCTCCTTGATTTGTTTTCCAGGTCAATTGTTTTTGCTAGAAGACACATTGTCTTCTAATTTTTTTTAGTCTCTTTCTTTTTGCTTCATTGGCTTCTATTTGGCCTAGTTCAATTTTCAGGGAGTTTGTTGCTTAAATGAGGTTATGTACTTCTTGTGTCAAATTGTTAATTCCCTTTCCAATTCTTTCTTCTATAGCTCTAATTTCTTTCTCAGTTTTTTCACCTAGGGCTCTCGTTTCAATGACAAAAACATTTTTACTCACTTTACCTCTTCCAGGAATTCTAGTTGAATTTTTGCCCATGATTCCTCTCTTCTCCTTTCCTCTCCTCTCCTTTCCTCTCCTCTCCTTTCCTCTCCTCTCCTTCTTTCTTTCTTTCTTTCTTTCTTTCTTTCTTTCTTTCTTTCTTTCTTT
>CM053626.1:159531135-159549934 GCA_028646595.1 Phalanger gymnotis | reverse complement strand
AAAAAGGTGGGATGATGGAAGGGAGGACAGATGGGGATGAAGGTAATCAAAAACAAACACTTTCAAAAAGGGACAGGGTGAAGGGACAAAATTCAATAAATGGGGATAGGTTAGGAAGAAGCAAAATATAGTTAGTCTTTCACAACATGAGTATTGTGGAAGGGTTATACATAATGATACGCATGTGGCCCATGTTGAATTGCTTGACTTCTTAGGGAGGGTGCATGGGAAGGGAAGAGGGGAGAGAATTTGGAACTCAAGGTTTTTAAAAAATAGATGTTCAAAAGTAAAAAAGGTTTTTTTTTCATGCAACTAGAAAATAAGTTGCACAGGCAATGGGGCGTAGAGATTTATCTTACCCTACAAGAAAGGAAGGGAAAAGGGGATGGGAAGGGAGTGGCGTGACGGAGGGGAGGGCTGACTGGGGCGCAGGGCAACCAGAGTGTACGCCATCTTGGAGTGGAGGGGGTGGAAATGGGGAGGAAATTTGTAATTCAAACTCCTGTGAAAATCAATGCTGAAAACTAAACATATTAAAAAAAAGATATTAAAAAAACCCTTTTCTTGCCTCTTTTATGTGATATAATTTACTCTATTCTATCTCTCCTGGTACATTCCTCTCTCACACCTTAATTTTATTTTTTAGATATTATCCCTTCATATTCAACTCATCCTGTGCCCTGAGTCTATATATATTCCCTCCAACTACCCTAATACTGAGGAAGGTCTCATGAGTTACAAATAATCATCTTTCCATGTAGGAATGTAAACACTTTATTTTTAATAAGTCCCTTATGATTTCTCTTTCCTATTTACCTTTTCATGCTTCTCTTAAGTCTTGTATTTGAAAGTCAAATTTTCTATTCAGCTCTGATCTTTTCATCAAGAATGCTTGAAAGTCCTCTATTTCATTGAATATCCATTTCATATCCCTCATTGATTATATTAGGTTTTACTGGGTAGGTGATTCTTGGTTTTAATCCTAGCTCCTCTGACCTCTGGAATATCATATTCTAAGCCCTCAGATCCCTTAATGTAGTAGCTGCTAAATCTTGTATTATTCTGATTGTGTTTCCACAATACTTGAATTGTTTCTTTCTGGCTGCTTGCAATATTTTCTCCTTGACCTGGGAACCCTGGAATTTGGCTACAATATTCCTGGGAATTTTCCTTTTGGGATCTCTTTCAGGAGGTGATCAGTGGATTCTTTCAATTTCTATTTTACCCTCTGGTTCTAGAATATCAGAGCAGTTTTCTTTGATAATTTCTTGAAAGATAGTGTTTAGGCTCTTTTTTTGATCATGGCTTTCAAGTAGTCCAATAATTTTTAAATGATCTCTCCTGGATGGATCTATTTTCCAGGTCAGTTGTTTTTCCAATGACATATTTCGCATCATCTTCTATTTTTTCATTCTTTTCGTTTTGTTTTATAATTTCTTAATTTCTCATAGAGTCATTATCTTCCATTTGCTCTATTCTAATTTTTAAGGAATTATTTTCTTCAGGGAGATTTTGGACCTCCTCTTCCATTGGGCCAGTTCTTCTTTTTAAGACATTCTTCTCATTGGCTTTTTGCACCTCTTTTGCCATTTGAATTAGTCTATTTTTTAAAGTGCTATTTTCTTCAGCATATTTGGAAGTCTCCTTTAGCAAGCTGTTGACTTGTTCTTCATGATTTTCTTGCATCTCTGTCATTTCTTTTCCCAATTTTTCCTCCACTTCACTTACTTGATTTTCAAAATGCTTTTTGAGCTCTTCCATGGCCTGAGACCAATTCATATTTTTCTTGGAGGCTTTGGAGGTAGGAGCTTTGACTTTGGTGTCTTCTTCTGGTTGTATGTTTTGATCTTTTCATCATCAAAGTAAGATTCTATAGTCTGTGTTTTTCCCACTCTTTGCTCATTTTCCCAGCCAATTGTTTAATTTTTTAATTCTTTGTCAAGCTATGGCTCTGATTCTATTGTGGAGAGTGTACTGTCCCAAGCTTCAGGGGTTTTGTGCAGCTGTTTTCAGAGATACTTCTAGGGACCTGCTGCCAGCGGCTGTAGTGGTGAAATGGCCAGAGACGGCCAAATGCTGTGGAGAGTGAAAAGATTACATGGGCCAGGTGGAAGAGTAAAGAACAGCTCCATTCATTAAACTGAGGGACAAGGCTTACATACTTTTTTAGGCAAGCAGAATCAACAAGTTCACTTGTGAAAACAATCACATTGCATGACTTCCTTGTGCTTTATTCCCTTTTGCTGTAAACAATATTGTGTTAATAGCCCACAGGTGCTATTTAGCACATGTGTGCTGTGGGGGTTTTGGAGATAGCACATGTATACCGGGGAGGCTTGGCAAGCCTTCATCCTAAACAGTAGGTATATGCTGAGGTGAGGTATGGAGAGCCCATGTGCTAAGTTATCAGCCCAAGGGCAAGAACAGGCCCCAGGGAAAACCTGGCCTGTATTTTATCCCAGAATCAACTTTCTCAGAGCTGGCCCTCTACAGGGATCTATACATTTTCAGTTCTTCCAAGGTGTTATGATCAAAGGAGAGATGCTTATTCCTCTCCAGGCCTGTGCTTTGGTCTGCTTTGGAACTTTGAGGAATATTCCCTCTCCACTGCTGCCACAAGCTCTGCATGCCAGTGTTCCTCCTCACCCTGGGACTGTCAGTCAGAACTGCAAACCAGATGCAAGCATTGGCAAAGCAAGAGAATCCTGCCTCAGCACCAGCTGAGATCCCTGCAATCCCCCTCTGACCAGCTGCTCAAGCCAAGAGCTCTGGAAGTAGCTGCTGCCGTCGCCACTACTCCTGCCCATGGGCTGTGGCTGGACCATGCTCCTCTCTCACCCAGGTTCAACAGACCTTTCCTACTGCCTTCTAAGTTGTTTTTGGTGTTTGAGGGTTGAGAAGTCTGGAAACTGCCAGAGCCCTCAGTGATTCAGTCCCCTGAATTCTGCTCCAGGTTTGCTGGGGCTGGTCTGTGCTCATGTGGCCAGCGTTTGTCTGTTGCTCCTCCCCCAGCCTGGTGTAGTAGACTTTTCCTGTTGACCTTCCAGGTTGGAAATTCATTTTGTGCTATCATTTATGGGTCCTGCTGATTTCAAATTGCTAAGTCATTTTTTATAGGTATTTGGAGGGGTTTGGGGGAGAGCTGAAACAAGTCCCTGCTTTTATTCTGCCATCTTGGCTCTGCCCCCTAGAAGAAATTTTAGAGGCCATTTAGAACTCACTTCCTTAGTCTTTATCCCAAACACTCAGGATCAGCTATGTTCCGTGTGACATAAGTAAGAATGAGTACCATCCTTTTTCTATCCCTTGTGTACTGTTGGGAAGGGATCTCAGAGGTCTTTTCCCAGTAGCTTTAGTCATTTTCTATGCAAACAGGTACTTAGTTCCACAGCAAGATCTGGGCGAAGATGCAGCCTGCACAGTTCTTTGCCAAACCAATTATAATTTTATGCAAAGAGCAGGTGCAAGCTCAGGATTTTCTCGCACTAATAACGGATCAAATGAGGTGCTGAATTGGGTACATTTGACCATTTCCAGGGAGTGCCAATCGTCAGATCAAATTCAAGTCAATAAAAGGAGTGCCCGAAAATCTCCCAACTTGATATAGATGAGGAGAGAGAAGAGACAAGTGGTGATGCCACTTTCACTTGCATGCATTGAGTTTGCTCATTTACAGAAAATGGCAAGTGTGCCAGATGAGGCTACTTCTCCCTAATTAGCAGCTACTGAGACCAGACTGAAATGAAAACTTCATTATCATACTTTTTTTTCCTTTTTAATTTCTCTCTCTCTCTTTTTTAAAATGAGGCTCTGGTTTGTATTGTGAATATGGTGATAAATTATTCTAAAAGAGAGTGACTCTTGGGGCAGGGTTTGGCTACTTTTCTTTGAAATACTGGCACATTTCTACCCTCCCCTCCATTTTCACCTTAGGAAACATTGCCAGTGAGAGACAAAAAGAAGAAAACTAAGTGGCACCAGACTTGACCTGTCAGAGGAAACTGCTATACTACAATGAAATCATGTCAAGTTTGGTGGCATTTATATACCTCTAGCCTAGGTAGCCTGGATGATTTCCATGGCAACTCCTGAAGATCCAAACCTGCTAGATCCTGAGTGATGGGGTGGGCTCCATTTCTATAGGATCATATCCCTGGAATGAGGAACATAGGAGTTGTAGGGATGATATTATGGGGAATAGAGATGGCGGTAGGATCTAAAGGGCCCTATAGCAACCTCTCTTCCATCTCTAGATTACTGTTTATGGATGCTTGCATACAACTGGAACCCTGGGAGTTGGCAGGGACTTCACAGTTTGTCTGGATTTAGGTTTAAGTTCCAGTTTTGTCAAATTAATTGTGTTGCCTTGGATCTTTAGATCTTTCTTACTTCATAAAACTTTTGTTGTCTTTCAGTTGTTTCAGTCATGTCCAATTCTTCATGACCCTATTGGGTATTTTCTTGGCAAAGATACTGGAGTGCTTTGCCATTTCCTTCTCCAGCTCATTTTACAGATTAAGGAACTGAGGCAAACAGGGTTAAGTGACTTGCTTGGGGTTATACAACTAGTAAGTATTTGAGGCCAGATTTGAATTCAGGAAGGTGAATCTTCCTGACTCCAGGCCCAGAACTTTATCCACTGCATATGGGGATTGAAATAACTATTTTCCAAGGTCCTTTCTAGTCCTGGCATCCTTCTCTGAATTTCCTCTTCCCATGATTACTTAGTAGAACCAACTGCTTTAGAGGGATGGAAGCATAACCCTGTTATAAGAAAGGATTTTCTGTTTCTTTCCCCATGGAACTTTCTCTTTTATGGATGCACCTTCATTAGAAGGATACAGCTATACAATTCATACAAGACAGCACATTTCCTTTGGTTTGATCTTCTTAGAGTCTAAGTCAGGCCTGCACAACATTCGGCCTGTGTGCTGCTTACAGCCCCCATGCTGCTTGCAGCTCACCAAAGGATTTTGGGCTGCTTGTGAAAAACGTAGAGGATGTAAAACAGACCTGCGCACCATACCGTCCACAGGCTACTTTGGTGGGCCACAAGTGGCCTATGCACCAGGGCGTATGCTGTGCAGGCCTGGTCTAAGTAAATCCAACCATTTTATTTGCTGCAGAATGAATAAAAATGAAATGGGCTGCTGGCTGGTGAACCTGCCACAAGTCTTTCCCTTCTCTAGTCTGTCCTCTACTCAGCTGCCACTGGGATTTTCATAAAGCACAAGTTTAACCATATCACCCCCACCCCACTTCAACTCCAAGATCTCCCTATTACCTTAGCACCAAATATAAAATCATCTGGCATTTAAAGTCTTCATGACTTGTGCCCCACTCCCCCACCCCAACACTTCCAATCTGTTTTTTTTTCTTTTTGG
Source organism: Phalanger gymnotis (assembly GCA_028646595.1). Lineage (NCBI taxonomy): Eukaryota > Metazoa > Chordata > Mammalia > Diprotodontia > Phalangeridae > Phalanger > Phalanger gymnotis. The sequence goes on along the minus strand of CM053626.1, from coordinate 159,544,550 downwards.
CAGGGCAATTGGGGTTAAGTGACTTGCCCAAGGTCATACAGCTAGTACATGTCAAGTGTCTGAGGCTAAATTTGAACCCAGGCCCTCCTGACTCCAAGGTTGGTGCTTTACTCACTGTGCCACCTAGCTGCCCTCCACTTCCAGGCTTATACTTCACTCTTTGACCTGTATCTCTTTCCCCCACCTTTCACATACTTTTTTTTGATTCAGTGACACTGGCCTCCTTGCCATTGTGGCATAACACACTCCGCCTCCTGACTCCTCTTCTTTTCACTGGCTGTCCCCTATGTCTTTCCCTCCTCTTCTCTGCCTTCAAGATTCCTTCAAGTTACAGTTGAAATATCCCACCTTCTAAAGGAAGCACTTTCCTGTTCCCCCTTCATTATAGTGTCTTCTCCCTGTTGATTATCTCTGATTTATTCTGTACGTATAGTATGTTTATATGTAGTTGTTTGCACATGCTCCCTCTCTTCTTTTCTTTTTTCTTTTGCAGGGTGGAAGGCAGGGCAATTGGGGTTAAGTGACTTGCCCAAGGTCACACAGCTAGTAAGTGTGTCAAGTGCCTGAGGCTGGATTTGAACCCAGGTCCTCCTGACTCCAAGGTCAGTGCTTTACTCACTGGGCCACCTAGCTGCCCCACATGTGGGTCTTTTTCCTTTTTCTTTGATCTCTTTGGGATACAGAACTTGTAGTGGTATTTTCTGGGTATTCACAGCTTAATAACTTTTATAACATGTGGTCACTCTCATTAGACTCTGACCCTCTGGATTGTAGCAGGGACTGTCTTTTTGTTTGTAACTCTAATGCTTATCATAGTGCCTGGCACATAGAATTAACTATTCTATAAAGAAAGCAGTAGAAAAAACAGAGTTCTCCTTCAATGTTGCAGAACCATCTTTTTCCTCTCACCTTCCTCCACATGGTAACTTTGTTTCTTGCTAGTCTTTTTTCTAGTTTACAATTCTAGGAGGTTTTGTCATTGTTATTGCTCGGTTGCATCCAGCTCTTCATGACCCCATGGATCATAGCATGCCTTGCCCAACATCACACAGCTCATAAGTATCTGAGGTTGAATTTGAACTCAGGTCTTCCTTATTCCAGGTCTGGTATTGTATCCACTGTGACACCTAGCTATCACTCTGAAAAACACAAACAAACAAAAAACCCACCAAGATAACTGGTTCAAATTCAATAGGAGAAAATCTACAACTAATCATGTATTTAACAGGCAAAAGAAAGTTTATATTTAAGAGCTTTCTTCCACAATTATGCTACATCACCTAAAAGATGCCTATAGATCATATTTAGTACTTCTTAATATTTCTTCTTTGATAAAATTCTTTAAACTGATATATTTTAAATGATTTTTTATTTATTGGTTTCTAGTGTGAATCAGAACATTCATTTGATTCTTTTTTTAATTAAAATTTATTTTTTAAACAAAGATCCTTCCCTCTCACCTCCTTCCAACTTCCTTTAAAAAAAGAAAAGGAAAATTCCATTACAAAGACGTATAATTAAACAAAACAAATTCCTCCATTGACCATGTCTAAAAAGTATATTTCAATCTGCATTCTGAGTCTTTCGCCTCTCCTGGGTAGCCTGTTCCTCCATGTCTTCTTGAACCGTGGCTCTTTATCATGTTGGTGGCATGGTGTATAGAGTGCTGGGCCTGGAGTCAAGAAGATTCCTCTTCCTGAGTTCACATCTGACCTCAGACAAGTTACTAGCTGTATGATCCTGGGAAAGTTACTTAACCTTGTTTGCCTCACTTTCCTCATCTGTAAAATGAGCTGGAGAAGGAAATGGCAAACCCCTCCAGTATCTTTGCCAAGAAAACCCCAAATGGAGTCATGAAGAATCAGATATGGCTGAAAAAAGGACTCAGCAACAACAAAAGAAAGCAGCACAGCAGACTCCTAAGAGTTTCAAAAGTTCATTGTTTTTACAATATAATTGTTATTATATGAATTGTTCTGTTGGTTCTGCTCTCTCCATTTGGCTTTACTTCATGTAAGTTGTCCCAGTTTTCTTTGTGACCATACCCTTCCTCATTTCTTATAGGACAATAGTATTCCATTACATTCACATATGACAATTTCTTCAGCCATTCTGTAATAGATTGATACCCTCCTGAGTTTTAAATTCTTTGACAACATGAAAAGAGCTGCTATAAATATTTTAGTACATATGGGTCCTTTTCCTTTTTCTTTGATCTCTTTGAGGTATAGACCTAGGAGTTGTATTTTCTGGGTATTCACAGCATAATAACTTTTTTGGACACAATTCCAAATAGCTTTCCAAAATACCTAGATCAGTTCATAGTTGTACCAATGGAGCTTTAATGTACTTGTTTTCCCATGGCATTTCTAGCATCTGTTGTTTTCCCCCTTTTTGTTAACTTTGCTAATCTGATGGGTATGAGGCAGTACCTCATAATTATTTAAACTTGCATGTCTCTAATTATTAGTGATTTAGAATATTCATATGGCTGTTGATAATTTGGATTTTTCTTTTGAAAACTGCCTATTTATGTTTTGGCCAAAGATCAATTGGTCAATAAATTTTATTCCTTTTTTAAAAAATTTACTTATTTTTAGTTTTTAACGTTTACTTCCACAAAAATTTGAGTTCCAAATTTTCTCCCCATGTCTCCCCTCCCCCACTCCAAGAGGGGATGCATTTTGATTACCCCTTCCTCCATTTGCCCTTCCTTCTATGACCCCCTTCCCCCTTTCTCTTATCCCTTTCCTCTTCTATTTTCCTGTAGGGCAAGATAGATTTCTATACCCATTCCCTGTATTTCTTATTTCCTAGTTGCGTGTAAAAACAATTTTTAACAATCATTTTTAAAACTTTGAGTTCCACATTCTTTCCCTTTCTCCCTTCCCACCCACCTTCATTGAGAAGGCAAGCAATTTGATATAGGTTATAAATGTGTAGTCATGTAAAACACTTCCATAATAGCCATATTGTGAAAGACTAACTATATTTCCCTCCATCCTATCCCACCTGCTCTTTGTTCTATTCTCTTTTGACCCTGTCCCTTCTCAAAAGTGTTTGCTTCTGATTAGCTCCTCCCCAATCTGCCCTCCCTTCTATCACCCCCTCTTTCTTTTATGCCCTTCCCCCCTACTTTCCTGTAGGGTAAGATAGATTTTCATATACAATTGAGTGTGTATGTTCTCCCACCTTAAGCCAAATCTGATGAGAGCAAGGTTCACTCATTCCCTCTCACTTTTCCATTCTTTTTCTTGCCTCTTTTATGTGAGATAATTTACCCCATTCTATCTTTCCCATTTTCCCTCTCCCAGTACATTCCTCTCTCACCCCTTAATTTTAATTTTTAAATATCATCCCTTCATATTCAACTCACCCTGTGCCCTCTGTCTATATATATTCTCTCCAAATACCCTAATGCTAGAAAGTTCTCATGAGTTACAAATATTATCTTTCTATGTAGTAATGTAAACAGTTCAGTTTTAATAAGTTCCTTATGATTTCTTTCTTCTGTTTACCTTTTCATGCTTCTCTTGATTCTTGTATTTGAAAGTCAAGTTTTCTGTTCAGCTTTGGTCTTTTCATCAAGAATGCTTCTATTTTCCCCCCTGAAGGATTGTATTCAGTTTTGCTGGGTATGTGATTCTTGGCTTTAATCCTAGCTCTTCTGACCTCTGGAATATCATATCCCAAGCCCTCTAATCTCTTAGTGTAGAAGCTGCTAAATCTTGTGTTATCCTGATTGTGTTTCCATAATACTTGAATTGTCTCTTTCTGGTGGCTTGCAGTATTTTCTCCTTGACCTGGGAACCCTGGAATTTGGCTACAATATTCCTTGGTGTTTTCTTTTGGGAACTCTTTCAGGAGGTGATCAGTGGATTCTTTCAATTTCTATTTTACCCTCTGGTTCTAGAATATCAGAGCAGTTTTCCTTGATAATTTCTTGAAAGATGATGTCTAGGCTCCTTTTTTGATCATGGCTTTCAAGTAGTCCAATAATTTTTAAATGATCTCTCCTGGATGGATCTATTTTCCAGGTCAGTTGTTTTTCCAATGAGATATTTCACATTGTCTTCTATTTTCCATTCTTTTGGTTTTATTTTATAATTTCTTGATTTCTCGTAGAGTCATTACCTTCCATTTGCTCTATTCTGATTTTTAAAGAATTATTTTCTTCAGGGAGCTTTTGGACCTCCTCTTCCATTGGGCCAGTTCTTCTTTTTAAGACATTCTTCTCCTCATTGGCTTTTTGCACCTCTTTTGCCATTTGAATTAGTCTATTTTTTAAAGTGCTATTTTCTTCAGCATTTTTTGGGGGTCTCCTTTAGCAAAGTATTGACTTGTTTTTCATGATTTTCTTGCATCCTATAATTTCTTTTCCCAATTTTTCCTCTACTTCTGTCACTTGATTTTCAAAATGCTTTTTGAGCTCTTCCATGGCCTGAGACCAATTCATATTTTTCCTGGGCGCTTTGGATGTAGGAGCTTTAACTTTGTTGTCTTGTTCTGGTTGTATATTTTGATCTTCTTTGTCACCAAAGTAAGATTCTGTAGTCTGAGTTTTTTTCTGCTGTTTGCTCATTTTCCTAGCCAAGCACATGATTTTTTAACTCTTTGTTAAGATTGTATTCTGCTTCTCGTGTGAAGGGTGTAATGTCTCAAGCTTCGGGGGATTTGTGCAGCTGTTTCCAGAGATACTTCTATGGACATGTAAATTTTTAGTTCTTCCAAGGTGTTATGATCAAAAGAGAGATGTTTACTTCTCTCCAGGCCTGTGCTCTGGTCTGTGAGTGACCACAAGTACTCTTTTCTGCCTTGGAACTTTGAGGAATATTCCCCCTCCACTACTGCCACAAGCTCTGCCATGCCAGTGATTTTCCTCACCTTGGGACTGCCACTCAGGACTGCAACCCAGATCCAAGCATGGACAAAGCAAGAGAATCCTGCCTCAGCACCAGCAATGAGATCCCTGGAATCCCCCTCTCACTGCTTGATCCCCCCATCATAGGTGGGCTGAGAGATCCAGAAGCACCTATTGCCCCTAGGCTGGGGCTGGACCATGTGCCTCTCTCACCCAGGTTCCTACTGACCTTCTAAGTTGTCTCTGGCATTTGTGGGTTAAGAAGTCTGGGAATTGCCATAGCTGCCAGTGATTCAGTCCCCTGCGGCCTGCTTCAGCTTTGCTGGGGCCTGGTCTATGTTGGCACATTTTGCACTGGACTATGCTCCTCTCTTGGACTGGTGCAAGAGACCTTTCCTGTTGACCTTCCAGGTTGTCTTGGGATGGAAATTTATTTCACTTGGTCATTTTGTGGGTTCTGGTGCTCTACAATTTGTTTAGAGTCATTTTTTTAACAGATATTTGGAGGGGTTTGGGAGAGAGCTCAAGTGAATTCCTACTTTTACTGCACCAAATTTTATTCTTATAAATGTGAAATCACTCATTCTATTCCCTCTTCCTCCAATTCTCCTTCCCTAAAAATTACAAATAAAACAAAGCAAAACAACATCTATTGTAATCAATTAGCAGAGTAAAGGTAAACAAACCACATATAGGGCATGTCTGAAAATATATGTCCCATTTCTACCCCTGGCCCATCATTTCTTTGTCAAGAGATGAGAAGTAGAATTGATCATTGGTTCTCTAGAGTCTCGGCTAATCATCAGAATCATGGTTAATCACTGAATTCAGCAGAAATCTTAAATCTTTCAATAGTATATATTTTTCCCACCTTGACATTTTTAGAGCCTGATTCTTTATTCCCAGATGATAGATTTAAAAGTTGATTGGATTTGTTGTTGCTTACATCCATATGCTGCCATTAAGAATCATATTCTCTCTGGAGACAAAACCCCACCATTTGAAATGTGTAGAAATGTGACCTAGCAATTATTTCTTCTTTTTTTTTTGTAGGGGGGAAGACAGGGCAAATGGGGTTAAGTGACTTGCCCAAGGTCACACAGCTAGTAAGTGTGTTAAGTGCCTGAGGTATGATTCGAATTCAGGTCCTCCTGACTCCAGCGCTGGTGCTCTACTCACTGTGCCACCTAGCTGCCCCTCAATTATTTCTTCTGGTGGTGAAGCACTTGCCTCCTCAGCAACTACAGTTACTGAAGACCTAGAAAGGAAAGTTCTTGCCACCAAAGTCTGTTGCACTATCAAATACTTCCTATCACAAAGGAATATGGTTTTAAAGATAAATATAACATTGAAGAACATGTATTTGCATTGCCTATCTTCCATAAGGACCACTGTGACTTTCTGACTTTCAGCTGGGATGTCCTATATGTGTTATTTTACCTTATTAAAATGTGATCTTGAGAACAGTATCTGTTTTGCTTTTTTATATGTATGTCCAGAATTTTGCACATAACAAATAGTTTTGTATCATCCATCTATCCATTCTCAGAAAAGAAAATATAACTAACTGAATAGGCATATTAAAGAAAATAAACCTTCTCTTTCTGATAGATTACAGGAAAATTCTATCAAATTTTTAAGGAACTTGAAGCACTTAATAAGCACTTAAACCATACAATTTTTTTTAGTTAAGAAAGAATTTTACTAAAGTACTTTAATGAGATATAGTCTTAATGACTAAGTCAGGAAAGGATAAAGCAAAGGAAGTGTACTGTGGAACACCATCAGTACAGGTAATAAGGTGGCACAATGGTAAGGGTACAGGGCTTGGAGCCAGGAAGTTCTAAATTTAAATCCTTTCTCAGACACTTACTAGCTGTGTGACCCTGGGTAAGTCACTTAACCTATCTGTGTCTCAGTTTCCTCATCTGTAATATAGGTGTAATAACATCAGGTACCTCCTGGGTATCATGGGAATTTTTTATTTTTCCTTTTATTATTTAGGACCCAGGCACATTCCTCCTGAAATTTTTGGTTAACTCAAAGTTTGCCTTAATCTTAACCTCGTCTGCACAAAAGCCGTCACATGAGATAAAATTTAACCTAAGATCCTTAAGTATTTCTCAGTTAAGAAGCCAGAGGAAGAATCTCAATTGTCTCTGAATGTTTTGCAACATGTAAATCCTTCCCCTCAATCAACCTGTTGTGAATTCTCTAAATACAGTTTAATCTGTAACCTACCCTGGTGTACCTATAATGTTTGGTTTTTGAAGCTTTTTTATTTAGGGGATATATGAGATTATGACTCAATGTAACTAAATGTGTCCAATTTTTATGACCTTGAAAGAAGTATGAGATTATGGATCTATCTTCTCTTTAACTTTTATGGCCTAAAGAGGAATGTACAAGATTGAAATATGTAAATGGATTATTTCTCTGTCACTCTGACATAATTTTGCTTCAGTTTGAATTATAACTAAGGCACTTATTACCTGTATGACTCTGGGAGTCACTTAAACTCTTTCTGCCTCAGTAACCTTATCTGTAAAATGGGGATAATAATAGCACCTACCTTATAGGGTTGTTAAGAATCAAGTGACATAAAGCATGGAATGAGCTTTGCAAATCTTAAAGCACTATATAAATGTCAGCTATTTTTATTGTTATCATCAATGAATATAAGTTCAAATACTTTAAATAAAATCTTGGCAAAATGACTTCTCTAGTTTACCCAATAACTCATTCATCATAATCAGGTTGGATTTATACCAGAGATTTTAAGGATGTTTTAACATTGAGAAAACAACGAACATAATTAATCATATTAAAAAAGAGACACATCCAAAACAGGACGATTATCTTTATCATTTTTCTGCAAGAGAAAAACAAGCCTTTGACAAAACACAGCACTCATTTATACTAAAAATCCTACAAATTATAGGCATAGCAGGGCCTTTTAATATGAAATCAAAGCAAGCATCATATGCAATGGGAATACACTAGAAATTTTCCCAGTAAATACAAGATGTCCTCTTTCCCTGCTAATGTTTTATATAGTTCTAGGAATACTAGCAATAGCAGTAAAATGAGAGAATGAAATTAAAGACATAAAATAGGCAAGACTCTCCTTATTTGATAATTGTGGGAAGTCAGCTATTGTACTGAGTCAGTCTTGGGGACTCCATTTTAAAACCTTGTTTTTAACCTTGATCACCTGGCAGGTCACTGTCTAAGATGACTGGAGCACATGCTCACTAACCCTATCTTCTCATTTGAAATGTGAACCAATCAAAACACTTAGGGAAGGGCTGAAGTGGCACTAATCTCACCTCCTCATGATAACACGATCCAGTCAAAATACCTTTGTCCTTATATGGAAGATGCTTACTCCTGTCTATAAAAAACAAAGCAGGACTTGAATAAAGGTTGGTCCTCTTTTTGCTTTTCTGCTGTGGCTTGTTGAATAAAATCCTTTTAACTTGCCGAATTTGCCTCTTTAACAGGGGAAAAAGTCTGAACAAGGATTTTTTTTTTTAAAACAATCATGATGTGATGATTTATTTATAAAATTCTAGGAAATAAAATCATCAAATAAATGAAAACAATAACTTCAAAAAGTTGCAGCTTGCACAATAAACCCATAAAAACAAACATTTCCGTATAATAATATAAAAGAATCCAGAAAGCAATAACATCAAAGGAATTAAAATTCAAAATAACTTCAAAATACATAAAATATTTAGGGATCTATCTACCAAAACAATAACTATGTAGATTCATTTATAAAATGATCCTTAAAGAAATGAAAAACATCTTTAATGACTAGAATAATATTTAGTGCTCTGACCGAGCTATGCTTACAAAATAAAAATGACAATAATACCAAAGTTAATTTACAGATTTAGTTCTATATTGACCAAACTACCAAAAGGGGCATTTTGCAAAGGTAGATATAATAATAACAAAATTCATTTGGAGAAACAAAAGATTCAGAATATGAAGAGAACTAATGAAAAAAAAGGTAAGAATAAATAGGGTGAGATATCACTTTCAGAACTCAAGCAATCATCATTTGGTATTTGTTTAAAAATAGAAAAGTAGATCAACAGAATGGAATAGAGAAGAATCTGAAATAATTGAACTCAGTTTCATAGTGTTTGATAAAACTGAAGACATCAATTATCTAGGAAAGAATACCCCAGTTGATAAGAACTTCAAGGGAACTGGAAAGCAATCTGGCAGAAATTTGGCTTAGATCAACACATTATGCTATATTCCACAATAAATTTAAACTGGATATATGACTTGTATATTATAGATCACATCATTTTAAAAAAGTAGAAGAGAAGCAGATTGCATATTTTTTTTGGCTTTGGGAAGGAGATGAACTCTTTTTTTTTAAAAATGGAAACAAGTCTTTATTAAGTAACTTTAGAAGATGAACTCTTAAATAAAGGATAAGGAGAATTACAAAAAATATAACATCATTTTGGTTATATGAAATTGAAAAGTTTTGGCACAAAGTAAACACATTTAGGATATGAAGGGAAACATATTTTTAATACCAATATCTCTGATAGGTATTTGGTATCCAAGATATATGGACAACTAACAGAAATATATAAAACCAAAGTCATTTTGCAATAGTGAAGTGCTCAGAAGATATGGGCAAACAGATATCAATACTAGAAGGATTGGAATTTAAGAATCTTGAAAGACTAAACTCTGTCAATTAATATGGTTCGTTTAAACTATAAGGCAAAGAAAATAAAGATACTATGGAGAAAATTTTTGTTTCAAGGTAAAATTATAATATTGGGGGTGTCAATGCATCTAGTTCTAGTAGTAAAAGAATTGCAAAGTACTAACGACAATATAAAAGGATACTCAAAATTACTACTAATAAGAGAAATATTAACCAAAACAATCTTCAGGTTTTACCTTACACATAGTAAACTGTGATGAAATAATACATGTAAAGATGAGAGAAGATGAGAATAATTTTGGAGAAGTTGTTGAAAAATAGTCATACAAATACATTGTTGGTTGAGCTGCAAATTGATGTGACCATTCTAGAAATCAGTTTGAGATTATGCAAATATAGTGACTAAAATGTTCTTTACCCAGAGATTCCATTCCTAAGCACATATCCTGAGGAGTTCAGTTACAAAAGAGTCTCTAAATGCATCAGAACATGGGTAGCAAAGAATTAGAAACAAAGTAGATGGTAATCAAGTGGAGAACAGCTATAAAGAAGAAAGTTGATCAGAACCAGGAGAACAACTTATGTAATTACAATAACATTGTAAAGATAAATAACTTTGAAAGCTTTAAGAACTGTGCCGAATGCCATAATCAGCTATGATTCTAGAGACTCATAATCAAACTTCTTATTCACTTCCTGACCAACAGAATGGATTCAGGGTACAGAATGAACATATAGCTTTTGAACCCAGCCAGGGAGGAAATTTGTTTTGTTTAACTATTCATATGTGATACAAGGAATTTCCTTTCCTTTCCTTTTTCTTACCCAGTGGGGATGGGAATGGGAGGGAGAAAAAAATAGTTTTCTGTTCATCCAAAAATAAAATATCATTTTTAAAAATTGTTGCATAGGAATATAGGATGTTTCTCTGGGAGGGGAGGAAGGAAGGATAATGATGGAAATTATAGTGATATAAAAAACAAAAGCCATTGATAAAAACATTAAAGAAAAAAAGAAATGCTGATTCTGAAGCATAGAAAGCTTTACTACCCTGCTAAAGAGTCAAGAAGACAATATGTATATGATGACCATAATGTATATGGAATGAATAACAACCACAAAACAGCTGAATATATCATGTCATGAAATTATAAAGAACTAGCTTGGCTGCAGACGGTCCACAGGTGTTGAACATTGTATACAATGTCAAGGTTCCCATTCCCCTCCCCGTGTCAAATTGATTTTTTTTCTGATCTTTTTTCTCTTCTTAATATTTTTTTTTCATTTATCCTTCATTATAAGAAATGGCTTTCTGGGAATTAGAGGGGGAAATCTAGGTTATTAAAAAAAAAACAACCAAAGTCTATTTTAAAAAATTGGGCTTTGAAACAATGATGTTATTTGGACATTTGATAGTTGGAATGGGAGGAGAGAAAGACATTTCAAAATAGGCTTAAGAAGTATCCCAGACTAGGGTTCCATCTAGATTTTCTCGAATCTGTAGCAGAATTGCATTAATTAATGTTGCTCAGTTTTCCCAGGCCCAGAACCAAGCGTGGTGTGCAACCCTTGTCATCATTTAGCATTGCTTATGTAATGGAAGTTTGGAGTATATCTCAACCACCTAATATGGTGTCATACATGTGGAAGATTCTGATTCCCTGTTTCCAGAACACTGGAGAACTGGAGCATTTGTGGACATGCTATGATTGGTAACAGCCATTTCCGGGGGCTGCATGTTGGAAAGATCGCTATCTTTAAAATGGTTTGACTGAACATCATTGTGGTCTTTTCCTGCAGTTGAAACTGAATGAAGGACTTCTTCACCCACAGCATTGTGAAAGGGGGGAAGGTTGGAGTGCCTGCTCCTCTCTATCTTTCCATCCCCAACTCCTTAAGCCATGTGACCCCAAGAAATGGGCCTAGGATTTTGCTATTTTCTATTATGTGTGCAGAGAGAGGAGTGAGCCATGGAGATTTGGGACTGCAGGAATCCAGGTGGGATGTTACAGCAATACTATAATCTTGGTAAAGGGCCCAGCAGAAAACAGCAGTGCCAGTTTTAGATTTGAATTTGGTAGGACAAATTTATTTAATTTTAAATTATTTAATTAATATTTATTTAATTGTTAATTTATGGAAGTTATTTATTTTTAATTTATGAAATAAAACAAGCATTTCCATAGCATAGTATAATAGAAAAAAGTTGATTGCACACATGAAACCACAAATCTATAATGTACAACTTGTGATTCCTTTTAAATATGTAATAAAATCATCAGGCAAATTTCTTTTATTTTCCTTCCCCCACCTCCATCCTAGAGATGGCTACCATTAGACACAAACATGTATTGTAAAATCATTCTGTACACACTTCTGTTCATCAGTTCTTTCTCTGAATGCAGATTACATCTTCCTCCAAATGTATTTTGTAGTTAATTTGTATATTTATAATAGTCAAAATGACTTAGTCACACTTAAAACAATATTGCTGCCAAGATGGCGGCCGGAAAGCAGGGACTTGTGTGAGCTCCCTGCCAGGTCCCTCCAAAAACCTATAAAAAATGGCTCTGAACAAATTCTAGAACTGCAGAACCGACAAAATACCAGAGGGAGGCAGAGCTCCAGCCCAGGACAACCTGGATGGTCACTGGGTGAGGTCTGTTGCACACAGAGCTGGGAGCAGAGGGGAGCAGAGCTCAGCGTGGGTGGTGGCAGGACCAACCAGACCAGGAGCCAGGTGGAACAAGCCCTAGCGCCCTGAATCAGTGAACTGTGCCAGTTACCAGACTTCTCAACCCATGAACACCAAAGACAACAGAGAAAATTAGTGGGAAAAGCTGTAGGGGACAAAGTGGAAGGAGTTTGAAGTTCAGCCACTGCCCCCAGAGGCAGCAGAGGTGGTGCACCTACGGAACTACAGCTGCAGTTGCTTCCAGCCCCAGGCCCACCTGGTGGGAGGAATTAAATGGTGTATCACAGCAGGATTGCAGAGCCTGCTTAAGATTTTCGTCAGGTCTGGGTTGGGGGTTCTTGGGGTAGGAGGAGTGCTGGTGTGGCAGAGCTGGCTGTATAGAAATAGCTCTAAAAACAACAGCACATCCCCTCAAGCTTGGAACAAAGTACTCTCTACTCTACAAGCAGTCATACCCTGATAGAAAACTCAAGGGTCAAGTAAGTTGGCTGGGAACATGGCCAGGCAGCAAAAACACACTCATATTCAGTCTCAGACTTTGGAATCTTTCTTTGGTGACTAAGAAGACCAAAACATACAGCCAGAAGAAGTCAACAAAGTCAAAGAGCCTACATCGAAAGCCTCCAAGAAAAATGTGAACTGGTCTCAGGCCATGGAAGAGCTCAAAAAGGATTTGGAAAAGCAAGTTAGAGAACTAGAGGAAAATTTGGGAAGAGAAATGAGAATGGTGCAAGAAAAACATGAAAAATAAGTCAATGACTTGCTAAAAGAGAACCAAAAAAATACTAAAAAACATACTGAAGAAAACAACACCTAAAAAAATAGACTAACTTAAATGGCATAAGAGCTCCAAAAAGCCAATGAGGAGAAGAATGCCTTGAAAGGCAGAATTACCCAAAAGGAAAAGGAGGTCCAAAAGACCACTGAAGAAAATACTACCTTCAAAATTAGATTGGAACAAGTGGAAGGTAGTGACCTGATAAGAAATCAAGATATTATGAAACAGAACCAAAGGAATGAAAAAGTGGAAGACAATGTGAAGTATCTCATTGGAAAAACCACTGACCTGGAAAATAGATCCAGGAGAGATAATTTAAAAATTATTGGACTACCTGAAGGCCATGATCAAAAGAAGAGCCTAGATATCATCTTTC
>CM053626.1:159514969-159530635 GCA_028646595.1 Phalanger gymnotis | reverse complement strand
AGTGAAGAATTCATTTATAATGGAAATACTTGCAGTTTTATGTTTGAAGGCTTATAAATGGGGTTTTCCTCAAGCAGAACATGTCTGCATGACCCAGCCTACCATAGACTGGGTCCAGTTCAGACACTGAAATATATTAAGCAGGATGAGCCCATGAAACTCAGATTAGCAGAGTACAAGAAGACCCTGCTTTTCTTTACAATGCCAGTGTCACTGTGATAATGCAAATAAAAACAAAGCTGAAAGACAGCTAAACTCTGATTCATTATAATGACCAGTTTTGTCCTTCAAGTACAGATGATGAAATACACTTTCCTGCTTTTAGAGAAAGAAGTAGGTCACCACAGGATGTAATGCTTCATATTCCATCATACACAGACACATACCTGGTTGGTTTTGCTCAATTTTTCCCCCTTTGTGATACAATGAAGGTGTGGGGTGAGTGAGTGTGAATGAATGGTGGGCTATGTCAGAAAACAACCGTGACATAAGAACAAAAGGCATCAGTAAAACCCTACCCTCCAATTGCCATTGTCCTGACAAAGCCAAGATCCTCGTTCAGTAATATAGAACTGTCTAATGAAGAGAATGGATTAGATAATGTCTAAGATCTAAGATAGCACTGATATTCTGTCATGCTATGACTGTCCATTTTGCATCACTTGTAGTGAAAATAGTGCTATATCTCATTTTCTTCTGTATCCAATAATACATATTGGGGCTTGTGGCAAGGAAGTTATGAAGAATCTGATCTATAGACTGGGAGAATGTGATAGCTAATTACATTTAATGGAGTATTTGTTGTGTATAGGAGGGAATCTATCTCCCTCTTCCCAGTTGCCATAGACATAGAAAACCCAGAAAGTAATCACAGGGTGTTAATGAGGTAGTAAACTAATTGATCTTGTTAGGACTTTTGAATACCACTTTAATTGAACCAAGGAGGGAACCACAGGCAATTGTCGGAACAAATAAAACGGCCACTGCCTACGGCTTTAAAAAATCCTTCCTTCCAGAACTCAGAGCCATAGCTGGTAGGAAGCGGGAGAGATTTCTCTCTTCCACCCCTCCTCATCAGTCATGCTATCTAGTAGCAGAGTGAGAGAGGGCTGGTTGTTAAATTTTGAGTGAGCATTTATACCTCAGAAATTAACAAATGCTACAACTCAGGGCTTAATTTATTTTACTAACTGTCCAGAATTAAGAAAGTGTTAATAACGTAAATTACACTTAAAGGTGTGTTGTACATATGTATTTTTTTTTCCAGAGAGTCAGTTTTTCAACCAACACACCACTGGACATACTTCATCCTGTTCTACAATGCAAAACTTCCAGGTTATGTTCCAAGCTAAAGTTCCAAGACCACGCCCCTGTGCAATGTTTTTTTTTTCCTTTTTTTTTTTGGTGGGGGGAGGCAGGGCAATTGAAGTTCAGTGGCTTGCCCAAGGTCACACAGCTAATGTGTCAAGTGTCTGAGGCTGGATTTGAACTCAGGTCCTCCTGACTCCAGGTCTGGTGCTCTACTCACTGCACCACCTAGCTGCCCCTACAATGTTTTTTTTTTTTTGGAGAGGGGTGTTTGGGGTTTTTTTGGAGGGGGGAAGGCAAAGCAATTGGGGTTAAGTGACTTGCCCAAGGTCACACAAGTGTGTGAGGTCACATTTGAACTCAGGTCCTCCTGACGCCAGGGCTGGTGCTCTACTCAATGCGCCATTTAGCTGCCCATACCCCTGCACAATGACAATGTACCTTAGAAGAGGAGCTATTGGAATGTTACTATTACTGTCAAAGGCTCCATTATCCTCCCAATCTCCCAGGTTAGACTTCAGTGTCATCCTCAACTCTTCACTCTCACTCAACCCACGTTTCTAAATCAGCTGCCAAAACTTATCAGCTGCCAACTTATTTTTCTAAATTAGCTGTTCTCAAAATGTAGTCTGAAGACCCCTGGAGGTCCTTAAGACCCCTTCAAGGGATCCTTGAGGTCAAAACTATTTTCATAACAATACTAAAATATTTTAATTTCTAATACAATAAAGTTCTATTGATGTAACCCACGTAAAATCTTTTTGGGGTCCTCAAAAATTTTTAACATAAAGGGGTGTTGATACCAAAATATTTGAGAACCTCTGTTCTAAATCATAGATCTAACCCTCCTCTGGACTAAATAACCTCCTGCAGCTCCCTATTACTTCCAGAATGAAATGCAAAGTCTTTTGTTTGGCATATGAAGTTCTTCACAACCTGGCCTCTTCCTATCTTTCTAGTCTTTTTACACTCTATCATCTACTCACTCTATGATCAAGACATATTATCCTATTTATATTTTTTTCATGCATTTCCCATATCACTCTTTTGCACTGGCTGTCCCCAATGCCTGAAAAACTCTCCATCCTTCCTTTTAGTTTCAAGACTCAACTCAAATGCCACTTCTGCAGGAAACTTCTTCCAGTGTTTCTAGCCACCCAGCAGCTAGAACCTTTCTCACTAAAGTTACCTTCCACCTACCCTCCATGCATCTTATATGCACCTATTTCTTTACATGTTGTCTCCCCCATTAGAATGTAAATTCTATGAGGACAGGGGACTATCTTTGTTTTTATATTTATAGCTTTATCATTTAATGCAACACTTGGTATACTTGGTATTAAATACTTGCTTGATAAATGCTTTTAAAAAATTATTCTTACAATAGTGATTTGCACATAAGTGCTTGTTGATTAATTAATTGATCGTCTGAAGATGCACACTCCAGACAGACAAGACTAGAGAAACAGTCACCTGAGGGAGGGAGGAAGGAGTTTTGTGGAGAATGACCCCGACCGTCAGAGACCAGAGTCAGATTATGGAAAAGAACAGAGCCTAAGAGGCCGGATGGATAACCCACCCAGCAGAAACACCCAACGAAAGAGTAATTGTGTGAGAAATTTACAAGAGAGGAAGGATTTCTAGGCCAGAAATCACAAATTGCCTTTGCTATACTAATATCATATACATGTGGTTCACTACCACTGTACTGTGTTTGAACCCTGCCCCCTTCCCGTAAACACTGCATGTATTTGTGGGAGCATAGACTACAGGTGTATGGAGGAAATGTTTTGTATCCATTGTTCTTACTATGCCATCTTAGCAAACACCTTTGCTAAGAGTTAATTGAGTCAACTGACTGATTGTTAATGGGAAGCGTGTTGTTGGGAGTTCACAAATTATAGTAGTAGAACTGGGCACCCACAGGATTGGGTTATGCCTAGAACCAAAGTTAGCAGTTACCTCTAAGGACCCAACTCTGAGTATGAGTGCAACTGAGAGAGGTTGCTGGGGTTTTTTTTCCCCTTTCATTAACATGTTGAGTGATGAGGTTAATGCCCAAGACTCACCATAGGAAGAAATAGTTTCATTCTGTGTGTCCTCACTGAAAGGATTGATAACTACAGCCTAGAATTCAGAATTTAAAGTCAGAACTTTGTATGTACACTGTACCTTCCTTCCTCAGGCATCAAAGAGACTAATTTTTAGGGTAAATAGTCTTCAGATCAGGATTTCATTTCAGTAAGACAGAAATGCTACCTGCTTCTGCAGTCTTAGCATGTTTGTCCTGATCTTTAATCATTTTGAGTGTGGATAAAAGAGAAGCATAGAGTTTTTTCTATAAAGGTGGAAGAGGAAAAGGTTGTATATATGTTAAGGGAGCAACCCTTTGAAAATTTGCCATTAAAATTTTCTGGGTCTGACTTAGTCTTTCTATACACCTGAATCTAGAGGTCAAAAGTTCCTAAGCTTTCCAGATTCCCTGTGTCCTATTAGTCAATTCCATATTGTTGTATGCCCTATAAACTCAGCAGTTTGATGAGGAGATCTTTTATTTGATAAGGGACTCCCCTGATCTATCCTCCTTACATTGCCATAATTTTACATGGAGGAGATTCTGATTTTATCTCCCCACCTTCCCCAAACCACATCTCTCCTCTTTCCAACTAAAGTTTTCTCCATCAGCAAAGGCCAATGTGGCATTTTCCCCATCCAGGATGACAGATAAGGTTTTATAGGTGTTCTCAAACAGAAGAGTCTCTGCTCATTTCCCCGTAGAGATTAGTTATTGCCACCACAACTTAAGTGAAATGGTGGGGAGGAGGAAGGGTGTTTGTCATCTACCATTGGATTGTGGAGTTTTCCTCTACCATTTTCCCACTGTATTATAAATTCATGTTATCCAACTTCAACTAGGCCCTCACTGTGGCAAAGCAATCCTTTTATTCTTTCCTAACTGATCTCCTATCTTATTCCTTATAGTAGCTATGCCACATGTTCTCTCCTCAAGCCTCCCACATAAAGCTTCCCCCATCTCCTTCATCTGAGGACCTTGTCTCCTTACTGAGAAAATTGAAGCAGAGAGATACACACTGAGTAAAAGTAAAAGACTGGATCAGAATATATTATTCTTCAGTTGAAGTTTTAAAAAAAGCAGGGTTAGCACTCCTGATCTCAGACAAATCAAAAGACAAAATATATCTAATTAAAAGAGATAAGGAAGGAAACTACATCTTGATAAAGCTACCATAGAAAATGAAGTAATATCAATATTAAATACATTTGCACCAACTGGTATAGCATCCAAATTCTTAGAGGAGAAGTTAAGTGAGTTACAGGAAGAAATAGACAGCAAAACTATACTACTGGGGGACTTCAACCTCCCCCTCTCTGAACTAGATAAATGTAACTACAAAATAAACAACAAAGAAGTTAAGGAGGTGAATAGAATTTTAGAAAAGTTAGATATAATAGACCTCTGGAGAAAACTGAATGGGAACAGAAAAGAATATACCTTTCTTTCAGCAGTACATGGCACCTACACAAAAAAATTGAACATGTTTTGGGGCATAAAAACCTCACAATGAAACATAGAAAGGCAGAAATATTAAATGCATTCTTTTCAGATCATGATGCAATTAAGATTTCATATAATAAAGAGCCATTGAAAGATAGATAAAAATTAATTGGCAACTAAATAATCTAATGCTAAAGAATGAGTGGATCAAACAACAAATCATAGAAACAATCAATAATTTCATCAAAGAAAATGACAATAATGAGAAAACTTACCAAAATTTATGGGATGCAGTCAAAGTAGTTCTTAGGGGAAATTTTATATCTCTAAATGCATACACGAATAAAATAGAGAAAGAGTTTATCAGTGAATTGGGCATGGAATGAAAAAAAGCTAGAAAAAGGAACAAATTAAAAACCTCCAATTAAATTTCAAATTAGAAATTCTGAAAGTCAAAAGAAAGATTAATAAAGTTGAAAGTAAGAAAACTATTGAATGAATAAAAAAACCTAAGAATTAGTTTTATGAAAAAACAATAAAATAGATAAACCACTAGTTAATTTGATTTCAGAAAGGAAAGAAGAAAACCAAGTTACCAGTATCAAAAATGAAAGAGATGAATTCACCACCAATGAAGAGGAAATTAAAGCAATAATTAGGAGCTATGTTGTCCAACTGTATGCCAATAAATCTGACAATCTAATTGAAATAGATGAATATTTACAAAAATACAAATTGCCAAGATTAACAGAAGAGGAAATTAAATACCTGAATTACTCCATTTTAGAAAAAGAAATTGAAGAAACCATCAATGAACTTCCTAAGCAGAAATCTCCAGGGCCAGATGAATGTACAAGAGAATTCTACCAAACATTTAAAGAACAATTCATTCTAATACTATATAAACTATTTGCAAAAACAGGTGAAGAAGGAGTCTATCGAATTTCTTTTACAACAAAAATACTGATACCTAAGCCAGGAAGAACCAAAACAGAGAAAGAAAATTATAGACCAATTTTCCTAATGAGTAATGGTGCAAAAAAAAATTTAAATAAGATATTAGCTAAAAGATTACAGCAATTAATATTGAGAATAATGCACTGTGATCAAGTGGGATTTATACCAAGACCACAGGGATGTTTTAATATTAGGAAAATTATCAGCATAATTGACCATATCCATAACAAAGCTAACAGAAATCATATGATTATCTCAATAGATGCAGAAAAAGGTTCTGACAAAATACAGCACTGATTCCTATTAAAAACACTAGGAAGCACAGGAATAAATGGAGTTTTCCTTAAAATGATAAGTAGTACCTATCTAGAACCATAAGCAAACATCATATGCAATAGGGATAAACTAGAAGCTTTCCCAATAAGATCAGGGGTAAGACAAGGATGTCCATTATCACTATTATTATTCAATATTGTAGAAATGCTAGCTTTAGCAATAAGAGAAGACAAGGAAATTGAAGGAATTAGTATAGGCATTGAGGAAAAAAGACTATTGCTCTTCACAAATTATGTATTGGTACACTTAGAGAATCCTAGAGACTCAACTAAAAAACTACTTGAAATAATGGACAACTTAAGCAAAGTTGAAGGATATAAAATAAACTCACATAAATCATCAGCATTTCTATGTATTACCAACAAATCCTAAAAGCAGGAGATAGAGAAATTCCATTTAAAATAACTGTAATAAATATAAAATATTTGGGAGTCTGCCTGTCAAGAAAAACCTAGAAACTATATGAACACAATTACAAAATGCTTTTCACACAAATAAAGTCAGATCTAAACAACTGGAAAAATATCAATTGCTCATGGGTAGGTGAAACAGTAAGGCAATAATGAAAATGTAGATGATAATTGTCAAAATGCCTATGTAATTCTGTATCACAAAGTATGCGGGACTCTCCACGTAGAAGGTAGAAGAAGTAAACCATTTATTCAGACACCAGAGAACCATATCCCATAACCAAATGCTCAGCTCCCACAGCCAATCAGTCCACTTCATCATAATAGCAAAGAACCCAAAACATTCAATACAGAATATCACAACACAGATCCTTACCATCCCCAAACTTCTCTGTCCCCCTGCTGGGGTCTTCCCCAAAACAAACTCACAGTACAGCTAAGTCAGCCTGTTCAGTTCTAACAATCACAAGGGCAGCCATTAGCAGCCATAACTGCTTTCTCTCTCAGAATTTTCTGTGACATAACTTCCTTTTCCTGTCAGGAAGCTCCACCCTCTTCATGTGTCTTAGGCTTCCTGTGATGTAAACAGGTCACATGGCTTATTAATGGGTGGGAAAGATCTTCAAATCTAATTGCTAGTACAGGAGCTGGTCTAATATAATAAAAATGACAATTATACCTAAATTAATTTACTTATTTAGTGTCATACCAATAAGGCTACCAAAAATTATTTTATAAAGCTAGAAAAAATAATAACAAAATTCATCTAGAAGAACAAAAGGTCAAGAATAACGGTGAAATTAAGGGGAAAAAATACAAAGGAAGGTGGGCTAGACATACCAGATCTAAAACTATATTATAAAACAGTAATCATCAAAACTATTTGGTACTGGCTAAGAAATAGAGTGGTAGATCAATGGAATAGGTTAGGTACACAAGACACAGTAGTAAATGACTATAGTAATCTACTGTTTTTTAAACCCAATGCCTCTAGCTTCTGGGATAAGAACTCACTATTTGACAAAAACTGCTAGGAAAACTGGAAAATAGTATGGCAAAAACTACTCATAGACCAACATCTCATATCTTACACAAGAAAAGGTCAAAATGGGTACATGATTTAGATGTAAAAGGTGATACCATAAGCAAATTAGGGGAGCAAGGAATAGTTTACTTGTCAGATCTATGGAGAAACGAAGAATTTAGGAACAAATAAGAGATAGAGAACATTACAACATGCAAAATGGATAATTTTGTTTGCATTTAATTCAAATGTTTTTGCACAAATAAAATCAATGCAACCAAGATTAGAAGGAAAGCAAAAAGATGGGAAACAATTTTTACTGCCAGTGTTTCTGATAAAGACCTCATTTCTAAAATACATAGAGAACTGAATCAAATTTATAAGAATACAAGTCATTCCCCAATTGATAAATAATCGAAGGATGTGAACAGGCTGTTTTCAGAGGAAGAAATTAAAGCTATCTATAGTCATATGAAAAAATGCTCTAGACCACTATTGATCAGAAAAATGCAAATTAAGACAACTCTGAGGCACCACTTCATACCTATCAGATTGGCTAACATGACAGAAAAGGAAAATGATTAATGTTGGAGAAGATGTGGGAAAATTGGAACACTAAAGCATTGTTGGCAGAGTTGTGAATTGATCCAACCATTCTGGAAAGCAATTTGGAACTATGCCCAAAGGGTTATAAAACTATGTAAAACCTTTTATCCAGCAATACCACTACTAGGTCTGTATTCCAAAGAGATCACAAAAGAAGGAAAAGGACACATATGTGCAAAAATATTTATAGCAGCTCTCTCTGTGTTGGCAAAGAATTGGAAATAAAGGAGATGTCCAGGAATTGGAAATCAAGATGTCCAGAAAATTAAGGAGATGAACAAGTTGTGGTATACGAATGTAATGGAATACTATTATGCTATGAGAAATGATGAACAGGTGGATTTCAGAAAAACCTGGAAAGACTTATATGAACTGATGCTGAGTGAAATGAGCAGAACATGGAGAACATTGTACACAGTAACAGTAATATTGTGCAATGACTAACCTTGATAGACTTAGCTCTTCTCAGAAATGGGAAGATCTAAGACATAATATTCATGGTGGAAAATGCCATCCTCATCCAGAGAAAGAACTATGAAATGTGAATGCAGATCGAAGCATACTATTTTCACTTTTGTTTTTTGTTTTTTCTTTCTCCTGTTTTTTCTCTTTTGTTCTGATCCTTCTTTCACAACATGACTAATGAGGAAATATGTTTAACATGATTGTAAATGTATAACATATATCAGATTCCTTGCTGTCTTGGGGGGAGAGGAGGAAAAGAGGGAGGGAGAAAACTTTGGAATTCAAAAATTTTATTAAAATGAATGTTGGAAAATTTTTTTACATGCATTTGAAAGAAATGAAATACTATTGTGCAACAACACCAAAAAAAAAAAAAAGAACTATAGACTAATTCTGTAAATGTCCCTGAAACAACAATGGATCAACTCAAAGAACCTTGAGAATGGTCCAGAAAAGCAATAAAAAATTAAGTGAAAATATAAGAAAGGGAAGGAATAAGAACTAGAAGGGATCTTAGTAACTATCTAATCTAATATATACCCAAAATGAACGCCCATTATAACATACCAGACAAGTGGCCATCCAGTCCCTACTTTGAAGTCTTTAAATGAGGAGGAAACAGACTGCATCCTGAGATAGCCCGTTTTATTTTTAGACTTGGACTTTTTGAAGCTTCCATACATTGCTCCTGTTTCTACTTTTGAAGAATCCAGAAAAAAAGTCTAATACTTCTTCCACTTGACAATACTCAAATACTTGAAGAATTCTACCAACGTTTTCCCTGACTATTTTCTTCTCCAAAGCTAAACATCACCACTTCCTTCTATCAATTCTCATGTGACATGGGCTTAGCATTTTATCCTGAGAATTGCCTTCTTCTTGATGTGCTCCAGCTTATACATGTCTTTTTTAAACTGTTGCCCAGAATGGAGTACAATATTCCAGACATAGTCTGACCAAAAAAGAGTACAAAGGAGATATTGTTTCCTAATTCCTGAAAGCCATTCTCTCACAATTTAGCCAAAGATCACCTAAGGTTTTTTTGGCTGCCACATTCTATCTGAGATTCATGTTGAATTTGCAATCCACTAAAGTTCCTGGATCCTGGTCAGATGAACTTCTACCTAATGATTCATCCTCATTACATACTTTTAAAAATTAATCTTTTTTAATCAGCAAAAACTCACCTTCTCTCCCTCCCACCCTGTTATGGTCTCCTCTGGGAGTCGTTGACCAGCAAGGACCTGTCTCAGTACGCGATGAATGAGGTGGGAGTCAAGGTGGAAGCAACTCCGATTTATTGGGAGAAATCATCCAGTTTTACAGGGTTTGCACTACGTGAGCATATGCAAGTGGCCAATGATTATGATAATGACGGCACGGGAAAGAACAGAAATGTTGCAGTACGGGTATACTGTTGCACTTTGTTTCAGTATGGGTATCGGCATGGGCATGGGAAGGACCTGGATTGTTGAAATGTATGTTGCACTATAGTATCTACAACAGTATGGGAACGATCGGGCATGTTGCAATATGGTATCAGAGCTACATGTGAGACACGAGGCAGGATGAACCCGTAAAGTATCAAAGATGGTCCAGTAAGTAAAGTAACAAAGCACTGCGTTAGGCAACGGTTCAAGAGCATTAGGTAATGGCCAACTGGGTGCCTCCTTCTGGACTTGTGTGTCCCTCCTGGACAGGCTCTGCCTGCATGTGTAGGGCGACTACAGGGGCTTCCCAAGGGCAGACACCCTCCCTCCAGGCGCCTGCTGTTCCACTCCTACTAAGCCTGTCTGGTTTACCCAGGAAACAGACCAAGCGCTAGGGTCCCAACAGCCCCAGGGTCGGCACCAACCCCTTATACCACCCCATTACATCCAATAAATTGAGAAAGAAAGAAAAACAACCCCTATAACAAACATGTACAGTCAAGTAAAACAAATTGCACATTGGCCATGTCCAAAAAGATTATGTCTCATTTTGCACTAATTTTTCTACCTTCTATCAGGAGGTAGATAGCAGTTTTCATCATGATTCCTTTGAAATTATGGTTGGTCATTTTACTGATTAGATTTCTGAATTTTTTTTGAAAATTCCTTGTCTTTACCATATTGTAAATATGTAAATATGTAAATTGTTCTCCTGGTTCACTATGCATCAGTTCATACAACTCTGCCCAGGTTTTTCTGAAAATATCCTTTTCATCATTTCTTACAGCACAATAGTATTTCATCACATTTATATAGCATGAGTTCAATTTCCAATTCATAGCTGCCACAAAAAAGTGGTTTCTTAAAAATTTTTCTCTTGACTCCTTCATTACCACTTTAAAGTATCCATATAGTTCTGGTCTTTTTTTTTCCCTAATCAGGTTTGCTTAGAAGTCCTCTATTTCATTAATAACACCCTTTTCCCCTGGAGGATTATATTCAGATTTGCTGGGTAAATTATTCTAGGCTGTAAGCCTACATATCCTGTACCTTCTGGAATACTGCGTTCTAAGCTCTCTGCTTCTTTATACTGGTAGTTGCTAAATCTTATGTGATCCTCACTGTGGTTCCTCCGTACTTGAGTTCTTTCTGGCTTTTTGCAGTATTTTTTCTTTGACCTGGAAGCTCTGGATTTTGGTCATAATGTTTCTTGGCATTTTCATTTGGAGAGCTTCTTTGAGGAAGTGACAGGTGGATTTTTTTTTCTATTTCTATTTTGCCATCTGGTTCTTAAAGATCTAAAAAGATTTCTTTTATGATTTCTTGAAATATGATGTATAGAATTTTTTCATAGCATTCAGATAGTCCAACAATTTTTAAATTTTTTCTCCTCAACCTATGATCCAAGTCAGTTGTTTTTGCTATGAGATACCTTGCATTTTCTTTACTTTTTAAGTTTTTTAACTTTCTTTTTTTTTTGACATTTTGTATCATTCTTTATTTGGCTTATCCTCCCTTCCCCCAATATAAATTGAGAGATCTCAGGTATCCTGATACTCTTTAAGCACTTAATGTAACAAATGCATACCACATTGAAGATCATCTTCATTGTACCTCATAGAAAATACAAAAGATGCAAATGAATAAATGCAAAAAAAAGTGAAAAAGGGACCTAAAACTTAAAATTAATGTAATCATTAATTACATTCCCTAATTGGTCACACATTTTCTTTTTTTCTTAATTTCCTTTTTTAAAAATTTATTTATTTTTAGTTTACAACATTCAGTTCCACAAGCCTTTGAGTTCCAAATTGTCTCCCCTGCCCTCTTTCCCCCCTCCCCAAGACAGCATGCAATCTGATATAGGCTCTACATATATATTCACATTAAACATATTTTCACATTAGTTGTGTTGCAAAGAAGAATTATAACCAATGGAATGAACCATGAGAAAGAAGAAACAAAACAAAACAAGCAAGAGAGAGAGCAAATAGTATGCTTTGATCTGCTTTCAGACTCCGTAATTCTTTTTTTTCACACTCCATAATTCTTTCTCTAGATGTAGATAGCATGCTCCATCATGAGCATTTTGAAGTTTTCTTAGAACCTTCCATTGCTGAGAATTTTAACTTTCTTATTTATTGTTGTTTCATAAAGGCATTAGCTTCTTTTTGTCCATTCTAATTTTCAGGTTGTTCATCCTCACAAGGGCAATCTGTGATGGATCAAGGCCATCCAAGGAAGGTGAAGGGCTTTCTGGTCCAGTGGTTTCCTGCACCCAGTCTCTAAGAACCCTCACTAGAGAGATAGATTGCTTTTGGATATAGCTCTGGCTGACCTTCTCTGGCCCTTCCTCATTCCTTCTGTAGTGCTGAGTTGCCTGGGCCTTGAGGTCTTTGTGCTCTCAGAGGGCTCCACCTAACCTGGAGAAATGGCTCCCATCCTTCTCAACTGACAGACTTTCTTTCCTCTGGAATAGTCCAAACAACTTCTCAGAAAAGGCTTGAATGGGCCAAGCCATCTAGGGAAGGCAGAAGCCAAAGTAACTTCTCATAAACAGGGCCCGAAACCAGCAAGATCTAGATTTTGTCTATCAGACCAGTAGTGAGGGAAGAGGTGTGGTGGAGGGAGTGGAGAACCAGCCACCAATAATCTGGCCAAAGATTGGAGAGAAAGGGTTTAGGGCACTCTAGGAGTCCTGAAGCAGGCTCTTCTCTAAGAGCCACAGTAGTAGATAGAGTCATTGAAACCTCCAGTAGATTTTCCAGGAAGTCTAAAGCCAACAAATTGTCTGATTCTGATTAGGGATTCTCAGAACCATCTGAGAACCAAGTTAGGACTCAGTTAGGAATTTAGCAAGAAGCAGAAAGAAATGGGTCAAAGCCATTACTTATAATGAACCACCAGGAAATGAAGGTAGAAGCCAAAGATTGAAGCCGAGAGAGGGACCTATCCATAATTACCCCATTCAGAGCTTTAATGAGATTCAAAAGGATTGAAAATCTTGTATGAAAAATCACTCAGAATTAAAAATTTGTCATCTTTTGGCACATATCTGATGATGAGGGTCTCCAGGTCTCATAAAATTTTTCTTTGACCTCGTCAGGGTTCATCATGGTGGGAGCATATGCACTGATGATGGTGCTTTCTTGCAAGTGACAATCACTTTGTTATGAATCTATCTATCATTCATTCCTTTTGGTAGTCGTGCAAGTTTGTTGACTAGATGAAATTTGATTGTAAAGCCTACATTGCCAGCTTCACAGTACTCCCTTTTACTGTGGCCACTCCAGAAAATGTGTATCCAGCTCTGACTTCTGTAAGTTGGCCTTCATTTGCCAGCCTTGTTTCACTCAGGGCTTTTATTTGGATTTCACTCAGGACTGCTAAGTTCCCTCACAACAAGAGCTATTTGTCTTTCAGGTGTACTGGATTTCATGTTGTCCATAAGGATGCATGCATTCCATGTATCGATGGTGAGCGGAATCATCTTTGCAAAAGTTTTTGTACATGTTATGTGTTTTGACCACAGAGCGGGATCCCCATTTGCCACAGTAAGCAGGCCAGAGTTGGGTGAAGCAGACAATTTTTAAGGCATCTTTTCTAACCCCTTCCTCATGACAGGAGGGGAGCAGTGTGTAGCCCATCTGCCATAACAGTTTATTGGAGTGGGGCCACTGGGTGTGCTACAGCTTCTTGGAGGATATGGGTGAGAGTTGCGGGGATCAGTTGGACACCGAAGGTGAAAAGCAACCCTGAAAAGGGCTCAGCAACCCTCATACCATTCTTTCATTTGTCTTGAACCCAAAAGAAGAGAGGCTTTAATTGTCCAGTTTTATTTTTTCTATGCCCCATGATCACCACCCAGAAATCAGTGTAGATAAAGATCTCTGCTCCTTCCCTCAAGGCTCTCACAAATGCCAGCCATGAAGTGCAACCTACTGGGAGGACTTTCTAGAAGTCCCATTGGAAATGATGGACTTCGGTGGCACAATGGATATAATGATGGGAATACCAGGAGCACCTGAGATCAAATCTGATCTCAGATATTTACTAGCTGTGTGACCCTGGGCAAGTTCACTTAACTGCTGTTTGCCTCAGTTTCCCCATTTGTAAAATGGGGCTAATAATATCATCTACCTCCCAGGATTGTCATGAGGATCAAATAAAATAATAATAGTAAAGTGGACAGCACAGTGCCAGGCAAATAGTAGGTGCTATATAGATGTTAGCTATTATTACTCATTGTAAAATATTTAGCACAGTACTTGACACTATAGCAAGCACTATATAAATGTTAGCTAGTATTATCAGCAGATTGGTGACTACTAAAGTGAATTTTTTATGTCTTTCTAGGAGCATATAAAGCTATTAGCAAATGAGGGAAAAGACATTCTTCAGGAGCCTATATTTCCCCTATAGGTTGGAAAGCATTGGGCAGCTAGAGAAGGCAAGGCTCCAAGGACTGGTCCAGAGACTTCAGTCTTTGGCATATTTTAAATCATGCTCTAAGCCTATTCTAAACCTGTTCTAAACCTTGGGCACTAATACCTGAAGGACTTGGGTGAACATAATTTCAAATCAACTATTTCTTTTTTTTTTGAGGGGGAAGGCAGGGCAATTGGGGTTAAGTGACTTGCCCAAGGTCACACAGCTAGTAAGGGTGTCAAGTGTCTGAGGACAGATTTGAACTCAGGTCCTTCTGACTCCAGGGCAAGTGCTCCACTCACTGTGCCACCTAGCTGCCCCCATCAAATCAACTATTTCAATTTAGTCAGAGGCTACCAGAGTCATTCTCATCTTGTTACAGGTTCCATCTTGCATCACTTAATTCATAATAGGTAACTTTAGGCAAAGGGTAATGGTAAGACATTGTGTCATCTGTTCAGTAGCAACTGGTGCCCAATAACAAGCAAGCAATTACTTTTCAAAAGTAGCATAATGGGGGAGGGGAGTGAAGCCAAGGTGGCAGCTAGAAAGCAGGGACTTGCATGAGCTCCCTACCAAGTCCCTCCAAAAACCTATAAGAAATGGCTCTGAACAAATTCGAGAACTGCAGAACCCACAAAATAGCAGAGGGAAGCAGGGCACCAGCCCAGGACAGCCTGGGTGGTCGTAGGTGAGGTCTATCGCGCAGGGAGCTGGGAGCAGAGAGGAGCAACCCAGATCAGGAGCTGGGCAGAACAGGCCCTAGCGCCCTGAATCAGTGAGTTGTGGCAGTTATCAGACTTCTCAACCCACAAACACCAAAGACAACAGAGAAGGTTAGTGGGAAAAGCTGCAGGGAGTAAAAGGAGTTCGCAGTTCAGCCACCACCCCAGGGACAGTGGAGGTGGTACAGCTACAGAATTACAGCTGCAGTTGCTTCCAGCCCCAGGCCCACCTGGTGGGAGGAATTAAGTGGTGGATCAGAGCAGCAATGCAGAGACTGCTGAAGATCTGAGTCCCATCTAGGTTAGGGGTTCTTGGAGAAGGAGTGCTGGTGTGGCAGAGCTGGCTGTAATACCTCTGAAAACAACAGCCCATCCCCTCAAGCTTAGAACAAAGTACTCTTTACTCTACAAGCAGTCATACGCTGAGGGAAAACTCAAGGGTCAAGTAAGCTGGCTGGGA
>CM053626.1:159498998-159514469 GCA_028646595.1 Phalanger gymnotis | reverse complement strand
GTTCAAGGTTCTGCTGCGGTGGGGCCTAAATAAATTTCTTGTTGCTTTCTCCTTAGAGAATCTCTCATACCTTGCGATTTTGGACCATTCAAACATATACATGATTATATTTGAGATCATAAATTCAGCCTTCCTACTACAGAAGGGTTTCCCAGGGCCATTACCCATCAGCTAGTAACCTTAGTTCAGGCCCTTATCACCTCTCTAGAGTCTAGGGACAAACTCAACAAATGATATTATCTATAGCTTCACCTAATCTTTTCATTAAAGGGATTTGTTCTATGAAGTTTGGCTTCAGTCAAAGGGACACATTTGAGGACCTAAAGGGCCACATGTGGCCTTGAGGCCACAGGTTCCCTACCTCTGTTCTAGACTATCACAACAGGCTCCTAATTGATCTCCCTGACTCAAATCAGTCTAGTCCCTTCTACACTTAACTGTTAAAATGACTTTCCTTAAGTGCAGGTCTGACTCTGTTACTCCACTACTCAATTAACACTAGTGTCTCCCTGATACCTCTAGGATAGTGTGCAAATTGCTCTTTTTAGCCTATACATTCTGGCCCCAATTAATCTTTCCAACTTCATTGTATATTACTCCTCTTTTCATAGTCTGATGAAACTAAAGTAGCTTTGTCTCTCTTCCTCTAAGACACAATTCAAGTTCCTTCTTCTATGTGAGCATTCCCTGAACCCCTAACCCCCATAGAGTGCCCTCTATACTTAACTATATTGTAGCTAATTTTATTTATATTTATTCTGTATATATTTAAACATGTCCTTGATGTTAAAAATACAAGTTCCTTCAAGTAGGGATTTTTTCATTTATTGTATTTATATTCCTAGCACGCTAGCACTGGGTCTTGGCACATAGTATGTGCTTTATAAATTGATTTTTTTTTATGCTTCTGTTGATTTCTTTTAATCCAAGGCAGAGGACTTTACATTTTTTCCTCTATTAAGTATAATCTATTTGGTTCATCATTCTAGCTTCTTGAGGTATTTTTGGTTCCCAGTTTTCACCTACCATCTATCCTTTGCAGGTTTACTTCACCTACAAATTCAACAAATGATATTATCTATAGCTTCATCTAAGTCACTGATAAAAATGTTTAAAAATGAGGGATAAGGAAAAGATCCCTAGGAGTATTCTTTAGACATTTAGGCTTTGGTGTTTCATGTTGTTGAACTGAGTTGAATTTATAGGAGTAAGTATTTTTGGCAGGTAACTAGGAAAGAGAACTTAGATTTAATTTATTCTTTCTCCATCCCTGAATTTAGCCTCCCTGCTGTACTTAACCAAGCTGTTCCTCTACAACTTCACCATCTTGTTCTAAATATTCTACAGAAAGTATTCCCCTATTAATCTCCCATGACTTCAATACCTCTTCCTCAGAACTCAGATACTACATCTTAAACTATGCCAAATTTTATTTCCTTTCCTATCCACTTTGCACATTATCTTTGGGTTTTTTTTAAATATATATGTGCCTGTATGATTCTCCTTATACAAAGAATTCCTCAACATCAAAGCCAAGTATAATATTCATTCATTCATCCATCCACCTATTCATTCAACAGACACTTAACCTTCTTAGAGTACTTTCTACTTTGTCAGTTTCTTTGTTCTTTAATTTAGCTTCTAGAACTACACACTGTGCTCTAGCTATGGTCCATTCAGCATACCACAGGGACCCTAAATGCTCTATGGGCTCTTGTTCAGAGTTCAGTGGGCTAAATCATTAATGCTTTGGGATACAGAAAATATATATATATATACATACACATATACATATGTGTGGATGTGTGTGATTATATATATATGCATATATATACATATGTGTGTATGTGTGTGGTTATATATATATACACACACATATATATTTTGAGTACATCAAATAGGCCAATGAGCAGTATTATATAGGTCTTCTGGACAATCATCACCATTGTCTCTTTCTTAGATTATTGTAATAACTGCCTAATGAATCTTCCCCATTTTGATTCATTCTATCCACTGCCATCAAAAAAATTTTCCTTAGCCATACATCTAATCATATGACTCCGCTACTCAGTCAACTCTCGTGGATTCCTATGGCCTCTAGGATAAAATATAAACTCCCTTCTTTAGCTTTTAAAGTCCATCACAACCTGGCTCCAATCTATCTTTTCAGCCTTGTTGAATATTACTAGAACTAAAAGATGGCAGCTTTTCCATTTTTGTCTTTGTATCTCCAGAACCCAAAATAGTTCCTGCCACAGGGTAGATATAGATTCTAATTCTCTCATCCAGTGAGAGCTACCCCTCCTGCCTTTGTACCATCTGATCATTTGATGAGCCTGCTGTCTATGCCTCTGTTCAAATCATTGATAAAAATGTTAAGCAGTACAGGGTCAGGCATAGATCCCTGAGGGACTTCATTGGAAGTGTCTTCCAAGTTGATATCGAACAATTAATGTCTATCCTTTGAGTCTAATGATTGAACTAATTTCAAATTTATTTAATTGTATTGTTACCTGGGGTGTAGGGTCTGTTCAGAGAAGACTACTACCTCTGGTGTGAGGGCTGCCAAGCCCTTTTCAGGACTGCTTTCCATCTTTGGAAAGATTCCTCTTAACTGTTCCTCTTAACTCTCACCTGTGGCTCCAAGAAGCTATAGCATGCACAGTGGCCACATCCCAGTAAATCATTTCAGCAGAGGGGCTAAGCCATCTGAGGATAACCAAGGAGTTTCAAATCCATTGGTGAGTTAGAGAGGTGTCTGCCCCAAGCATGTGAAGACTTCCCTTGGTGGAATGGGCAGATGAGAACAATTGTTCCAATAGCCATAAAGGCAGCTGAAGCAGGCGCCATGGAGCACTCAGAGCTTGGTTAGACTTTGAAGACACCAAGGTCATCCACTTCATCTTCACTCTGTCCTGCCACTGGACTGTGATGAATTTGGAAGAGAGAGTAAGGCCAATAACTTTGAGCAACTCTGCCTCACTTAAATCCAATTTATGCGCAAATGAAAAGACATCACCCATACCATTTTACCTAAGTCATGTGGCAAAAGGCAAGTGACGAAGTGGCAAGTGAGGATACACTGGGAGCTGTAGTCACAACCTTGCACACAAGTGGCCCATGCCATAGGATCATTTTCTCATTGGAAGCAGCAGTAGGATTCACCAGCCCCCAGGGTGTGTGATCACATTGCTCACCTCCTGGTGTGAGGAAGGGACTAGAAAAGGTGCCCTAAAAATTGTCTGCTTACCCAAACCTGGCCTGATTACTGCAGCACGTGGGAATCCTACCCTGGATTCTACCCTACCAAAAAAATCTACAAAAATGTCTACAAAGATGATTCCATTCACCGTTGGCACATGAAAAGTGCACACACTTATAGACAACACAAAATTCAGAAGACCTGAAAAATGAACAACTGCAGCACGTGGGAATCCTACCCTGGATCCTACCCTACCAAAAAAATCTACAAAAATGTCTACAAAGATGATTCCATTCACCGTTGGCACATGAAAAGTGCACACACTTATAGACAACACAAAATTCAGAAGACCTGAAAAATGAACAACTCTTGTTCCAAGAGAACTCAGCAGGTATTGCAACCAAATAGCAGCCCTGAGTGAAACAAGGCTGGCAAAGAAGGCCAGCTTACTAAAGCTGGAGTTGGATACACATTTTTTCTGGAGTGGCAGCAGTGAAGGGAAGCACTGAGAAGCTTGTGTAGGTTTCACAATCAAAATTAATTTAGTCAACAAGCTTGTATGTCTGCCAAAACAAGTGAATGACAGTTTCATGAAAATGTGATTGCCACTTGCAGGAAAACGTCACACCACCATCATCAGTGCCTATGCTCTACAATGAACACTGATGAGGTCAAAGAAAAATTTTATGAAGACCTGGTGTAATATCAATTAAGTTGGGACTTTTTTTTTACTGTTTTAGAATGATAAATTAATTGTCTTTGATTGAGTTTTACTAAGTGCAAAGCCCCAGGCCCAAACCCCTATCTACTAGGTGCTAAGCCTATGTGGGCATGAAGCCCTCAGGGACCTAAGGGGAGTTGCTAAGACCAGAGCCAATAGTAGGAGCCTAAGTTCTGTTCACTCAGATGATGTTTGATGACGGCTAAAGAGTGTATAAAAAGAGAGGACAGAGCTATTTGCTTGAGGCTCTCACTCCTGGAGTCCAGGGACTCTGAGCAGCTGCTGTAAGAGCCTCCCAGCTCACCCAGATATTAATGGTTTCTTCGTAACTATGAATTGTATTTGGTCTCTTTATAAAGTATGTTCGTAATTTGTTTGTGTTTGCTCTGAAGTTCAGGGTGCTGGCTTTTTCCCCTGAACTAAGTGAATGATATTTGTATGTTGGATTGAAATAAGATTGTTAACCCCCTAACTTTCCTTAGTAAAGCAGATCAAAAGAACCTGTGCTGGCAGTGTTCTCATTGTTGGGCTTGTGTTGGTCTTTCACCCCCACAGCAGCCGCTAGATGAATCGTTGCAACTCCTGGAGACACTTATCACCAATGTGCCAAAAGAGGGCAAAGCTTATAATTCTGGGTGACTTTAATGCTAGAGCAGGCTTAAACTACCAGACTTGGCAGGGAGTCCTTGGGAGGAATGGAGTTGGAAACAGCAACAGCAATGGTCAATTACTACTGAAGACTTGTGTGTCTCAGGACCTTGTTATCACCAACATCTTCCATTTACCTAAGCACAATAAAACTTTGTGGTTGTACCCTTGCAGCAAACATTGGCATTTAGTAGACTATGTGATGGTAAGGAGAAGAGACAGACAGGATGTGAAAGTAATGAAGGCAATGTGTGGTGCAGAGTGCTGGACTGATAATAGACTTATCTTCTCCAAGCTAAATATTCTCATTCAATAAAAGTGGGAGATCCAAAGCAAAATGACTACCAGAAGAATTAATGTCAACAGATTAGAGCTCTTCTCTGAGAGGGAACAGTTTGTTGCTAACTTGGAGGGAAAGTTGAGCCAATACACAGTTGGCAACAGTGGAACAGAAAAGGAGTGGGCAAGCTTTCAGAGACTGGGTGTATAGCACTGCATTTGCTCATATGGGTCAGAAGACTAGCAAACGTCAAGACTGGTTTGATGAATATCATGAGGAAATTCAAAAGCTACCAAATGAAAAATGAGAACTCCACAGTGTTTACCAGCAGGATGGTTCATCCATCTCTAAGAAGGTGGCATTTAATCCCATCAAAAGTAAAGTACAGGGGCATCTAGGTGGTGCAGTGAGTAGAGCACTGGCCCTGGAATCAGAAGGACCTGAGTTCAAATTCAGCCTCCAACATTTGACATACTTACTAGTTGAGTGACCTTGGGCAAGTCACTTAACCCCAATTGCCTTGCCTTCCCCCCTCCAAAAAGAAAAAGCAAAGTACGAATGAAACTCAGAGAGAGGCAGGATTCTTGGCTCAATAAGAAGGCAGATGAAATTCAGTTTTATACTAACAGGAACAATCCAAAGTGCTTTTATGATGCCCTGAAGGCTATTTATGGACCAAAGTACATCTCAACTACTCAGTGCTGATGGAGCCACATTGATTAGTGATAAAGACATGATCCTAGAGAGACAGGCTGAATGCTTTCAAAGTGTTCTCAACAGACTGTCGTCAATCAATGCTAAAGCCATGGACCATTTACCTCAGGTGGAAGTCAATCCCTCCCTAGCTGAAGCCCCAACTGGAGAAGAGGTTTTGAATGCTATTAGGCTCCTTTTATGTGGCAAAGCACCTGGCATTGATTCTATTCCCTCTGAGATTTACAATGGAAGTCCATTGCTCATACAAAGGCTGACTGAAATTTTCTGGGTTATATGGCAAGAGGAGGTTATCTCCTAGGTATTCAAGGATCCCTCCATTATCCATCTCTATAAAGGTAAAGGAAATAGTTTGTTCTGTAACAATCACGGGGGGTGGGGGGCGGTCTCTCTCTTAGTCATTGCTGGCAAGATTCTTGCCAGAGTCCTCCTTAATAGGCTGATCTTTAGCTTGGAAAATGGTTATCTACCTGAGAGCCAGTGTGACTTCAGAAGGTGCCAAGGAACAGTCTATATGGTGTTTGCTGCCCACCAACTCCAGGAGAAATGCCAGGAGCAGAACAGAGGTCTGCACACAATATTTGTAGATCTGACCAAGACCTTTGATACTGTTAGTCATGAGGGCTTATGGAAAATTATGTCAAAATTTGGTTGCCTGCAGAAGTTCATCAGCATTGTACATTAATTTCATGACAGCATGCTTGCCTGGCTTCTGGATAATGGACAATGCTCTCATGCTTTCCCAGTCACCAATGGAGTGAAACAACACTTTGTAATATGATGTTTTCAGCCATGTTGTCAAATGTCTTCAATGAGGATGAACAGTATCAAGATTAGCTACCTCACTGATGGTAAATTCTTCAACGTGAAAAGGCTACAAGCCAAGAACAAAGTGAAGGGAGTGTTGGTGCATGATTTTCTGTTTGCAGATGATTGTTCACTCAATGTAGCCTCTGAAGCTGAGATGCAACAAAGTATGGATCAATTCTCTGCTGCTTGTGCTAATTTTGACCTATCTATTAACATCAAGAAAACACAGGTGATGCACCATTCATATGTGGAACCATCAGTTCCACATATGGAGAAGTTTTGGATGCTGTAGATAAATTCACTTACCTTGGTAGTTTACTTTCCAGAGATGTACACATTGATAATGAGGTTGACACACACATTGCCAAAGCTAGCTCAGTGTTTGGGAAGCTCCAAAGGAAAGTGTGGGAGAGAAGAGGTATTAGAGTGATTACCAAACTGAAGGTCTAAAGAGCTACTGTACTGACCTCATTGTATGCCTGTGAAACATGGATAGTATACTGAATTGCTTCCATTTGAATTGTCTTAGGAAGATTCTGAAGATCACCTGGCAAGATAAGGTACCAGATACTGAGGTCCTTTCTTGAACTAAACTGCCAAACATTCAAACTCTACTGCATAAAGTGCAAACTTCAATGGGCTGGCCACATTGTTCAATTGCCAAATGTAAGCTTGCCAAAAAGACTGTTTTATGGAGAACTCACGCAGGACAAGTGCTTACATGGTGGTCAGAAGAAGTGATACAAGGACACTCTCAAGATCTCTCTTAAGAACTTTGGAAATGATTGTGTGACATGGGAGACATTGGCACAGGACTGCTCAGCATAGCATGCCCACATCAGAGAAGGTGCTGTGCTTTATAAGCAAAGTAGAATTGAAGCAGCTCAAAAGAAATGCAAGATGTGTAAGTTTGGAGCTACCACCCCAAATGTTCACATGGACTATTTGTGCCTGACCTGTGGTAGAACATTCTAAGCTTGTATTGGCCTGATAAGCCATAGTCAAACACACTGTAACTTGATTCTAGCATAGTGATGTCATTTTGGTCCTCTTCAAGAGTGAAGAACAACAACCAACTGTATTGCCACCTAGATGAAGCAGCTGTCTTTTAAAAAAAAATTGGTATGAGAGGAGTAGAGCCAAGATGGCAGAGTAAAAGCAGGGACTTGCTTGAGCTCTCCCCCAAACCCCTCCAAATATCTGTACGAAATAATGGTAAATAAATTCAAGAGCTGCAGAACCCACAAAATGACAAAGTGAAACAAATTTCTAGCCCAAGACAACCTGGTAGGTCAACAGGAAAGGTCTATTACACTGGGCTGGGAGAAGAGTACAGACCAACACTAGCCACTCTGGCATAGACGGGGCTGGAACAAGCCTTAGGGGATGGAATCACTGGCAGTTAGAGTGGTTTCCAGACTTCTCAACCCACAAATGCCGAAGACAACTTAGAAGGTCAGTAGAAAAAGTCTGTTGGGCCCAGATGAGAGAGGAGCATGGTCTGGCCCCAGCCCCAGCAGGGCAGAGGTGATGGCTGTGGCAGCAGCTGCTTCTGGAGCTCTCAGCCCACAGTCAGTGAGGGGATAAAGAAGCTGATTAGAGGGGGATCACAGGGATCTTTTTGCTGGCACTGAGGCAGGATTCTTTTACTTTGCTCTGCTTCAATCTGGGTCACAGTTCTGGGTGGCAATCCTGGGGTAAGGAGGAGTGCTGGTATGGTGGAACTTGTGGCAGTGATGGAGAGGGAATTCTCCTCACAGTTCCAAGGCAGAAAAGGGTGCTTATGGTCACTCACAGACCAGAGCACAGTCCACGAGAGGAGTAAACACCCCTACTTAGATCATATCACCTCGGAAGAATTGAAAACTTACAAGTCCCTAGAAATATCTCTGAAAAGAGCTGAACAAAACCCCTGAAGCTTGGGAAAGTACACCCTCCACACTGAGTCCTACATTAATAAAGAGCTAAAAAGTCAAGTAATTGGCTGGGAAGATGAGCCAATAGTGGGGGGGGGGGATCAGACTATTAAATCTTACTTTAGTGACAAAGAAGATCAAAACATGCAACCAGAAGAAGATAACAAAGCCAAATCTCCAAAGCCTCCAAGAAAAATATGAATTGGTCTCAGGCCATGGAAGAGCTCAAAATGGAGTTTCAAAATCAAGTAAGAGAAGTAGAGGAAAAATTGGGAAGAAAAATGAGAATGATACAAAAAATAATAATAATAAACAAGTCAACAGCTTGCTAAAGGAGACCAAAAAGATGCTGAAGAAAATAACACCTTAAAAATAGACTTGACCAAATGGCAAAAGAGGTCCAAAAAGCCAATGAGGAGGAAAAGGCTTTAAAAAGCAGAATTGGCCCAATGGAAAAGCAGGTCCAAAAGCTCACTGAAGAAAATCATTCCTTAAAAATTAGAATGGAACAAATGGAAGCTAATGACTCTAAGAAATCAAGAAATAATTAAACAAAACCAAAAGAATGAAAAAAAAGAAGACAATGTGAAATATTTCATTGGAAAAACAACTGACCTGGAGAATAGATACAAGAGAGAGAATTTTAAAATTATTGGACTACCTGAAAGCCATGATTGAAAAAAGAGCCTAGACATCATCTTTCAAGAAATTATCAAAGAAACCTTCCTTGATATCTTAGAACCAGAGGGTAAAATAGAAATTGAGGGAGTCCACTGATCACCTCCTGAAAGAGGTCTTAAAAGGAAAACTCCTAGGAACACTGCAGCCAAATTTCGGAGTTCCCAGGTGAAAGAAAAAATATTGTAAGCAGCCAGAAAGAAACAATTCAAGTATTGTGGAAACACAATCAGGAAAAGACAAGATTTAGCATCTTCTACATTAAGGGATTAGAGGACTTGGGGTATTCCAGGGGTCAAAGGAGCTAGGATTAAAACCAAGAATCACCTACCCAGCAAAATTGAGTTCAGGAGTAAAAATGGCTATTCAACAAAATAGAGGACTTTCAGGCATTCTTGATGAAAAGACCAAAGCTGAATAGAAGAATTGACTTTCAAATGCAAGACTCAAGAGAAGCTTGAAAAGGTAAACAGGAAAGAGAAATCATAAGGAATTTATTAAAGTTGAACTGTTTACATTTCTACATGGAAAGATGATATTTGTAATTCATGAGACCTTTCTCAGTATTAGGGCACTTGGAGGGGATGGACAGATAGATAGACAGACAGACAGATAGATAGATGGCACAAGGTGAGCTGAATATGAAGGGATGATATCTAAAAAATAAAATTAAGGGGTGAGAGAAGAATGTACTGGTTAATGGAGAAAGGGAGAAGTAGAATGGGGTAAATTATCTCACAAAAAATAGGCAAGAAAAAGCTTTTACAATGGAGAGGAAGAGGGGGGAGATGAGAAGAAATGAGTGAACCTTACTGTCATTGGATTTGGCTTAAGGAGGAAATAACATACACACTCAAATGGGTATGAAAATCTATCTTACCTTACAGGAAAGCAGTGGTGAAGGGAATAAGGGGGGTGGGGTGGATGCTAGAAGAGAGAGCAGAAGGGAGGAGGGGGTAATCAGAAGCAAACACTTTTGAGGAGGGACAGGGTCAAAGGAGAGAATAGAATAAATGGGGGGCAGGATAGGATGGAGGGGATATATTTAGTTTTTCACAACATGACTATTATGAAAGGGTTTTGCATGACTACATATGTAAAACCTATATCAAATTGCTTGCCTTCTCAATGAGGGTGGATGGGGAGGGAGGAAGGAGAGAATGTGGAACTCAAAGTTTTAAAAACAAATATTAAAAATTGTTTTTACACGCAATTGGGAAATAAGATACATAGGCAATGGGGTATAGAAATCTATCTTTCTCTACAAGAAAATAGAAGGGAAAGGGATAAGAGAAGGGATAGGGGTGATGGAAGGGAGGGCAAATTAGGGGAAGGGGTAATCAGAATGCATGCTGTCTTGGGGTGGGGGGAGGAGAGAGATGGGGAGAAATTTTAGAACTCAAAATCTTATGGAAGTGAATGTTGAAACTAAAAATTAATTAATTTTTAAAAATTAAAATAAAACAAAATAATGGTATGATACGTTTTATCAAATACTTTGCTGATTTTAGCAAACTACAAGTATGTAGCTAGCATTTATTAAAGTGCTTTGTGATTTGTAATGCACTTTCCAAGTATTATCTCATTTTATATAGGTAAACTATGCCTATACTATTCCCTTGATCTGCCAGTCTAGTTATTCTTAGTAAAGGAATATTTAAATTTTGGTAAGTTTTTAAATTTACATACATTTAAACATTTGTTTACCTTTATTAAGCATTTTAAGTACCTATTCTGTGCTAATGACTGGTAATTTAAAAAAAAGAAAGATTGAGTTGGTCTAAGTCCAGTCTGGTATCACTTCCTCTTGATGAAACCACAGTAACTTTTGTAATGACTGCTTATTCTTTTTTTTAAGATGTTCACTATAATCTTCTCTTCAATGACCCATTCTAGAATTTTCCCAGGAATCAAAATCAAACTTACTGGCTTATACTGTGCAGACTTTTTCCCCCCTTTGAAACTTTTGTTCCTTCTTCCTGGTTCTGTCCTCTAAAGCTAAGCAAAACACATCTAATACCTTCTAAATATGACAGCCTTCCAAGCACTTGAATGCAGCTATTACTTTCATTTGAGCCAGAAGTCAGTAGGTTAATTTCTGAACATATTGCTTGGGGGGGAGGGGAAGAATGATAGGTATTAAGGGATGGAGGGGGCATTTCCCTAATGAAGAATGACAAGACTACAGAAATGTATTGCTCACCCTGGGCTCTAAATTGGTTTCAGTTGAGATCCATAAACAAGTAAATCAAACCTAATTGGTTGCCTTTCCTAAAGGTTTCTGGGAGCTTTAGTGGAGTGGAATGGATGATGTCCCTTTTCCCTTGGAGGCATTCTGTCAATTGGAGTATCTCTGGGCTTGGAGTATCCACTCCAGAGAATAAGATTTCTTCAAGTGAGGGGTTGACAGCTGTATGAGTGATGAAGTGGAGGGGATCTGTTCATAGATCAAGTCACACAATTTCTCAGACCAAGATTCCAGAGAAATCTTGGGGACCAGGCATTTTCTTTATAAAGGTATAGACTAGAGATCTAAGGAACAGAGACTAAAAGGGCTGTTTCTAAGGAAAAAAGAAAAGGCGTCACATTCCCCAGTTCTTCTACCTATTTAATGATTTCTGTCCCTGTCACTGGCTCTTCCCAATCCCTTAAATTTTATCCCTGAGATTGCTTTTGTCCTCTTTTCTTCCTTGTCTACTCTCCTGTTTAGCAGTCTCATTCATTCCCTTAGTTTTGGTTTTTTTGCAAGGCAATCAGGGTTAAGTGACTTGCCCAGGCAAATAAGTGTCAAGTGTCTGAGGCTGGATTTGAACTCACCTCCTCCAGACTCCAGAGCCAGTGTTCTATCTACTGCACCACCTAGAAACGCTTTTTTTTTAATTTTAAAATTTATTTCAAACATAAATATAAAATAAGAAAAGAAAAAAAAAACATTGCCATGTACACAGAAGGACATAAGAGAAGATTCAATATAAATCAATAAATTTCCAATTCTAGAAAACCTATATAATAAATACTACACATTATTTTCAAAGCTGTCCATCTTTTCTTTGTTTCCTTATATATTTTCTTTTGTCCTCTGCTGTGCACTTTTTACTTTATTTGTCTCCCTTCTTCTCCCCCTTCCCAAGAAGGCTACAATTAAACACGTATGTAAATATAGATGTAGATACACACACATGTACGCATACAATATACATGTATACACACGTTCATATATACATAGATATACATAGATATCCATAAACATATAGAGTCAAACACGTATATGTAAGATTTTTTTGTGCTTATTTTCACTTTTCATCTGTTTTTCTGAAGGTGGCTAGCATCTTCCTTCATAAGTCCAAGTTGTTCCATAGTTTTCTAAATCCACTAACTCATCATTTCCTACACCAATATGGCTGACACATAGTTTAGTTTCCCTATTTTCTCTTTTGATTAAATCTGATTTTAGCTTTAACTTTGTCTGAGACCATGATTACTATCCCTACTTTTTTACATATTAAATTCTACTCCTGACCTATATTTTATGTTTATGTGGGTCTCTCATTTTTATAGCATTTCCTGAAAGCAACATATTGTTGAATGTAAATTTTTAATCTTCTATC
This sequence comes from Phalanger gymnotis, assembly GCA_028646595.1. Classification (NCBI taxonomy): domain Eukaryota; kingdom Metazoa; phylum Chordata; class Mammalia; order Diprotodontia; family Phalangeridae; genus Phalanger; species Phalanger gymnotis. The sequence continues at coordinate 159,501,892 of CM053626.1, read as the reverse complement.
AGTTTCCATTTTATGGGTAAATTCATCCCATTCACATTCTAAACTTTAATTACTTGTTGTACATTTTCCTCCTTCCTATTTTCCTCACTATCCTTCTCATCCTATTCCTATCGCTTCTCACTCCTCTGCTTTACTTCTACCTGCTACCTTGCCCTCCTATTTTTTTTTTTTTGCTTTTTGGCAGGGCATTTGGGGTTAAGTGATTTGCCCAAGGTCACACAGCTAGTAAATGTGTCAAGTGCCTGAGGCTGGATTTGAACTCAGGTCCTCCTGACTCCAGGGCCGGTGCTTTACTCACTGTGCCACCTAGGTGCCCCCCTCCTATTCTTTAACCTACCCCTGTGCCTTCCAGGAATCCCTCCCTTATCTTCTCCCTCCACTCTATCCCCTTGCCCTTTTATTTCTTTCTTAATTTAAAAGATTCTTATACCCTTCTAGATATATGTGTATTGTTCCTTCTGTGACCCATTCCCCTTAATCTACACACCCTTCTATACCCCTTTATCCTATTTCCTATCCCTCTTTTATTCTCTCCTACCTCCCTATCCCATTACCCTCTTATTTCTTTCTGATTAGAAAACCTTTATACTTTTCTAGATATTGTATTTCTAGATATGTATGATTCCCACTTTAACCCATTTCTGATGAGAGCAGGGTTCCAGAACTACCCACTTTTCTCTCCCATCTAATTCCTCTGTATCAGTTCTTCCTCTCACACCTCATTTGCATGAGATAATTACTCTTTTTACTTTTTCTTCCATCATTTTGTTTTTTTTGGACTAACATCATACTCAGCTCTACCCCACTCTTTCTTTCAAACTACCTAATTACTCATCACAATCTTAGACATATGGTTTACACTTCCATGCATAAAAAGTAAACAATTTGTCCTTATCGAGTCCCTTGTAATTAGTCTTTGATGTTTACCTTACATTTCTCTTGGATCTTGTATGTCAAATTTTCTATTAAATTCTGGTCTTTCTGCAATAAAATCCTGAAAGTCTGTCAATTCATCGAGTATTTTTTTTTGTTTAGGATTATACTTAAATTTGCCGGGTATGATCATTCCCATAGTTTCAACCATCCCTCCTGTTCAAACAATTCTTGAATCTACGTCTCCAGCCCTGACCTTTCTTCTAAACTTCAGATCCATCTCTCTACCTGGTGCCAGGATGTCTCCATCTGGGCTACCTCCCAACACATTAAATTCAATTTGTTCAAAACTGAAGTCTTATCTTTTCCTTTAAATCTTATCTTCCTCCTGGTTTCAGCTTGGTATAGTTAAAAGAACACTGGACTTGAAGACAGGAGACCAAGGTTTAAGTCTCAGCTCCAGTATTTACATGAGTAAGTCATTTCACTTATCATGTGATCCATGTGCAAAATGAGAATAAAAACAATTACACTGCCAAATCTAAGGATTATTGTAAAGAAAATAATCTATAAACATTAAAGTTCTATAGAAATGTGAGTTGGCTTTGCTATTTCTCTCAGGAACATTACTATTCACCCAGTATCCCATGTCCAAAACCTTGATGCTATCTCTAATTCTTCCTGTTCCCTTTCTCTCATATTTAATCAGTTTCTGAAGTCCTGTCTTTTCTACCTCCACAACCTTTCTTAGATCCAACCTCTTCTCTATTTCCACTTTCACCATCCCAATACAGGCCCTCATTAGCAGCTGTCTACACTGTTGCAGAAATATCTCTCCTCTCTACTCCCTTCCAATCCATCCTTCATACCACTGGCAAACTAATCTTTCCTATGTATGGATCAGGTATCTATTGCCTACTGCATAATGTTCAAATTCTGTTGCTTGGTCTTCAAAGTCCTCTAAAATCTACTATCACTCTAGCTTTCTGGCTGTGTCCCATACCGTGAACTCCTTAAGAGTAAATACTTTCTTGCCTTTCTTTATATCTCTGGCACTTAGCATAATGGGTACTTAAAAATGTTTGTTGACTCTCTGACTGTCCATACATTCTACATTACCACATGACCACATGTTCTGTACTGAAACCAAATTGGACTTCTGTCTGGTCCCAGTGCTTTCTTCCCTCTGTGCCTTTGCTAACATTATTCCTTATGCCCTAGACAAAAATTCTTAACATGCTTCCCTGAATTTATTTTAATTTTTAAATATTTTGCTACTAGCAGTTAAATATCATTGTTTTCCTCTGTAATCCTATGTTTTATTTTATGTTCTTAAAAACATTATTCTGAGGAGTCCAATGGCTTCACCAGACTGACCAAAAGGGTTCATAATAAAAATGGTTAAAACCTCTGAGAAAGTCTTTTCTTTGCTTCTTTTTCTGTTAAATGCCCATCCAGCATTACAGAAAGGGAAGAGAAAAAATTCCAGTAACCATGAGCTGTAAATTTACTCTTTGGCCACATGTACTCTCTAAGTTTGAGCCCACTTTCCCCAACAATTCTTTGAACGTTTTTTGGAGCAGGGAGGCAAGGCAATCAGGGTTGAGTGAGTGACTTGCCCAAGGTCACACAGCTAGTAAGTGTTAAGTGTCTGAGGCTGGATTTCAACTTAGGTCCTCTTGACTCCAGGGCCTGTGCTCTATTCACTGAACCACCTACCTGCCCCTAAAGCGAGAGGGATTTGCTAAGGGATTTGGTAATAGGGGAGGGGTCCTTTCTATGGTTCAGTAGTCAAACATCCTGGTTATGCTGCCCTCCAATTGGCTGGCTATTGTGGTCCTGTCTGGTCAAGATGGATAGTCAGATATTGTGATCCTGTCTTGGGCTAAGTGGATGATGTGATTGTAGCTGAGTACAAGGACACACCTGTTCAAATATGTGAATTGGATCTGGGGGCAGTGGCTACAGTCTGAGGGCATAAGGTGTGGTTAAAGCCAGATTATGCGGTTAAATCAGGACGT
>CM053626.1:159480735-159498498 GCA_028646595.1 Phalanger gymnotis | reverse complement strand
ACCTCATCAAATATTTCTCTCCAAAATTACCAATGATTTCTGTTATTTTTTTAAAAATAGGTCTTTATTGATGTCTTTTTTAACATCACCTTAATTTCCCCCACTATCCTTTCCCCTCCCTCCTAAGATGGTTATATAATTCCATATAATAAAAAGTGTTTTTAAAAAAGAATAAGAGAAAAAACCCAGCATAATTAATCAACATATTGAAAACATTTGAAAGTATATGCAGTATATACTGCTTGTGGATCACTCACCTACAAAAGGATGGAGATGGTGGTGGACTATCTTCATGTATTTCTTCTTTTAGGCCAAACTTCTTTTAAATTTTGCAACATTCACCTTTGTTCTTTTTTTGTGGTTGTTCTTTTTGTTTGCATTGTTGTAGTTATTGTGTATATTGTTTTCTTGGCTCTAATTACTTCACTTTGTAGCAGTTTATGTAGATCTTTTTGTGTTTCTTTGTATGCATCACATTTGTCATGTAATATTCTATTGCATTCATGTTCCACAATTCGTTTAGCTATTCCCCAGTTGATAGGTTCTTTTTTGTTTCTAATTCTTTGCTATTACAAAAAGTGCAGCTACAAATATTTTTGTATAAGTAGGGACTTTCTTCTTATTCCTCCTTCGGGTGTAAGCCTAGTACAGTAATTGAATCTTTGGATCAGCTATGGGCATTTTGGTCACTTTGTTCTCAAAATTGCTTTCCAAAATGGTTGTATCATTTTGCAGTCTGCCAACAATGTATGAGTATGCTTATCTTCCTAGAACCCCTCCAGCATTGACTGTTGCCATATTTTGTCATCTTTGCCAGTTTGCAGGGTATGAGGTGAAGCCTCAGGTATTTTGATGTGCCTTTCTTTTATTTGTAGATCAGGAGCATTCTTTCATGTGGTGATTCACAATTCTTTGGAAAGCTGTTTATTCATCTGCTTTGATCACTTTGTCTATTAGGGAATGGCTTCTGTTTCAACGATCTCATTGAACCTAATGGTCTTTCTCAATACTCATTCTTTATTTTTCTGCAGGCTTTGATACTGCAAGTCACCTTCTTCTCCTTAGGTTTCTGTGGTACTACTCTATCCTGGTTCTCTATCTGAAAACTCAGTCTCTTTTGTTGGATCTTCATCCAGATCATGCCTACTAATTGTGGGTGTCCTCCAAGGCTCTATCATGGCCCTTCTTCTCTTCTCCCTCTACACTATTTTGCTTGGTTACTTGGTTATCTCTAAGCTCTCATGGATTGAATTATCATCTTGATGCTGATGATTCTTAGATATACTTAACCAGCCTTAATCTCCCTTCTACCCTCTACACTCACATTTCTAGCTCCTTATTAGATACCTTACAATAGATGTCTCATAGACATCTTAAACTCAACGTGTCTAAAACTGAACTCTATCTTTTCCTCAAAGTTTTCCCCTTATTGGTAACTTTCCCATGATTGTGGAGGGCACCAACATCCTCACAGTCATCCACATTTCCAGCCTTGATGTTGTCAAATCCTCACTCTCTCTCACCCCACCATGTCCAATCTGTTGTCAAGTTCTATCATTTTATTTTTATAATATTTCTAGTATATTCCTCAGGCCCTCATCATTTTATTCCTGGACTATTGTTATTACTTGTCCATTAACCACCCTACCTCAAATCTCTCCCTATTCCAGGCCATCCTTCACTCAACTATCAAGTTCATATTCCTAAAATGCAGGTTTGACCATTTCACACACTCCACTGTTCAATTAACTCCACTGGTTCCCTTTCACCTGAAGGATCAAATAGAAAATCCTCTGGCTTTTCGAGTTCTTCATAATCTATCCCTCCTCCTATTCCATTTCCAGTCTTCTTATACTTTACTCTTCTCCATGTATTGTGTGATCCAGTGACCCTGCCTTCTTACTGTTCCTTGAATGGAGTACTTCATCTCTAGACTCATTTCATTTTCACTGGCTGTTCCCCATACCTGGAATGCTCTTTCTCTACATTTTCACCTCCTGGATGGATTCTGTGGCTTCTTTCAAGTCCCAGCTAATATCCCACTTTTTATAAGAAGCCTTTCACAATTCCTCTTAATGTTTGTGCCTTCTCTTTCTGATTATTTCCCAATTTACCCTGTATATATGTATCTCGTTTATATGTAGTTGTTTGCATGTTAGGCTGTGAGCTCCTTGAGAACAGGAACTGTTTTTTGCCTTTCTTTGCATCCCCAGCACTTAGCAGGTGCTCAATAAATGCTTATTGACTTAACTTTAAGCTCAAGTTATATTTCTATTTGTAGGAATGTTCTTGATTAAGTCTAGCTTGGACTAGATTACATCCGATGTTCCTTTCAGCTTTTAGATCCACTGATTCAAGTCCTGTCTAATAGCATCTACGTTATCTTCCTGGTTTCAGTACCAAAATTCTTCTACTTTTTGTCAAACAAACTCTTCAACTTTTCACTTAAAGCCCTTCACCATCTGATTCCAATGTACTTTCCTGGGTTTATTTCATATTTTGTTCCTTTACACATTTGATGCTCCAGCTAAACCTACTCTACCTCCCGTTCCATCTCCTGTCCCCCTGCCTGGGATGCTTTAGCTCCTCTTCTCTGTCTCTTGGAATTCTTCTATGCCTTTAAGGATCAGCTTCAATGTCACCTCATACAAGAGGCCTTACTGATCCTCCCAGCAGTTAGTACTCTCCCACATACCAAAATTAATTTTTACTTTTTGTATACATTTTGTATTTACTAATCTGTTGTTTCCCTTCGTTAGACTATAAGCTCCCTTAGGACAGGGACTATTTATTTTTGTCCCCATAGCCAAAGCACTTAGCACAGTGCCTCGCACTTAATAATGCTTGCTGAATTGAATTGAATGGAACTTGCATGCGATTGTGCAACTTCCTATCCCAGAAGGCTCTTGGATATGTGCCTGGCAGCCTATGGCATGGTCTTCATTCTTATAGGGGTGGAAGAAACAGAGGCGCTGAGGTCCCAGTCTTCACTTTTGACCCATCAGGCATCATAAAAGGTATATCATTAACAAGCAGCATGGGAATTTGTGCACCCCCCCCCCCAGGATAAGGTGCCAGTCTTTTTCCTGGTCTCTACTCCTGCCTCATAGTCCATTACCACATGTCATTACCAGGGTGGTAAAGGAAAGGATACATTTCCTTTGGCAACTTGTCTCTGAAGCACAGTGTATGCCCAATTATTTGAATTTGTTGTGAAAAGCAAGAACCCAAGGATCAAGTTGCTCTCCACACTGGCAAAGAGGTCCAGTTTCAACAGCACTGTTGTGAATTATACTGTGGGTCCACAGTATGCCATGCAGGCCATACACATGATACCATTCTGGTCCCTGAGACAGGGGCATTCTAAAGCAGCAAGACACCTGTCACATGCATAGTAGTCTGTATCTCATTCCCAACTCGCAGACTTTGCCAAAATGCTATCTCATCAGAGATGAGGGGATCCAGCAACCACCTGTGAATCATTCACTGACACTTGCAAAAGCTATTTTTCCTGTATGCTTGTGTCATTCAATAGGGTATTTTTCATTCTTCAAGGCTCACCTCAAGTCTCACCATCTATCTGACATCCCTAGCCCACCATAATCTCTCCTGACTTTTTCAGCCTCCTTTTCTGGGTCATCATCAGCTATCTTGCCTCCTTAGAATGGGTATATAGTGGGTACTAAATGGTTTCCCCAGGTCTTGGGCCTTAAGGGCCAACTAAGCTGCATGGTGCAATTAAAAATCCAATTCCCTGGTCATGGTTATATGACACAGAGACTGGGAATGAGTATATAAGTGGTATCATAGTAAGGCATTATTTGTTCTATTTTATTTTAACAAATGAGCATTTACTTTTTCTCCTTGCCACCAAGTATAATCCATTTTGGAAAAAAAGAAAACCTTTGAAATAAGTCAGTTCACTAGCATTTATTAAGCACCAGGTGGCTAGAGCGCTGGGCCTGGAGTCAGAAAGATGTGAGTTCAGATCCAGCCTCAGATATTTATTAGCTGTGTAACTCTCTGCAAGTTATTTAACTTCTATTGGCCTCGGAGGGATTTAGGTAGCTCAGTGGGTAAAACACTGGGCCCAGAGTTAAGAAGAGCTAAGTTCAAATCTGATCTCAGATACTTACTAACTGGGTGACCCTGGACAAATCATACAGCCTCTGTTTGCCTTAACCCGCTGGAGAAGGAAATGGCAAACCACCGTAATATCTTTGCCAAAAACTACACGAAGAATTAGAAACAACTGACTGACCAAACACCAACAACAGTAACAGCACAACAACACTGTGGGAGGCACTGTGGAAGGTGTCTAGGTGGGGAAAATTATGGCGCAGCATAAAATGGAGCTAGTAAGGGACTCACATACAGGATATATGGGTTCTGGTCCCTTCCTTATCCATACAATGAGAAAGTTGGACTAGATGACCTCTATGGATCTTTGTCATCCTGATTATTCCATGCTTCTGTGACCTTTGTTTGGGATAGATTGGAGAGACCCAGCAGAATCAGGTGCCTCTTCTCTGTTCTCCACTTCCCATTTAGCCCTCTGGAAACCTCCTCTTATCGTGGTATGTTGAAATTATCGTTGGACAGAATAAAAGGACCTAAATTTAAATCCTGGCTCTGGAAAACAAGTAAATGTCCATAGTTTAGAGAACAGCTAAATAAATGGTGATCCATGTTGAGTGTATATCCACGAATGGATATATAATAAATGTGGAGAATAGAGAAGTATATGAAGACTACTACGAACTGATACAAAATAAAGTATGCAGAAGCAGCAAATTAATATGTGCAATGCCTACAACAATGTAAATAGAAAGAATAGCAATAACGACAAACCAATCAAAATTAAATACTGTACAATTATAAAGACCCAGGCTAGCTTCACAGAAGTGATATACATACATACACACATACATTATATATTACATATGTACACACATACATACACACACATATGCCTTCTAAAGAAGGTACTTCCCTCTCTGTAAAAGTGGGAAATTAGGGGTATGAAACACTGTCAGATTCTTTTGATGTGTTGGTTAATTTTGCTGAATTCTCCCCCCCACCCCCTTTTTGGAGAAAGGAAGAGGGAGGAAAAGGTAGAGAGAGGAAAGGGATATATGAGGTATTATAGGTGATGTGAAAAGAAAAGTTACCAATAAAAATGACTTTAAAGTTTAAAAACAACAAAATATCAAGCCCCAGGGGGAAAGGTGGTGGTTCTCATTTTCCCCAACTCCTGGCAGAAATGGGCTTTTTCTAAAAACAATAAAAAAGATGGGTGGAGTTTCCTCCAAAGCTACTCACCAAAGCCAGTTCTCCCCAAGCTGGAAATATTCCTTGTTGTGCCCTGGGGGCCTAACTCTAAAGAAAAGGAACTTCCCATTCTTAACTAGTGGACTTTTCATAGTAAAAAAGACTGTTCAAACTACCTTAATAGAACAGATGTCAAGTTCAAGGGGCTTAAAGATAAGAGACTTTTTTTGCCACCCTCTTTACAATTGGGCAAAGTGAGGCCCAGAGTTATCAGGTGACTTCTGAGCTCATAAAGATAGTACATGGCTGAGCTGGGATTCGAACCTGTGGGTTCTGACACCAAATCAAGAAATCTTTCTACTTTATTTTGTCTAGCATTAGGGGAAAGTCTGATGAGCTGGAGATACTAGCAGCAAATTAAATGGCTGCTTTGAAATCTTCTTATCCCTTCCTTCCACCCCAACTTGGCAAAGATACTGGAACTGTTTGTCATTTCCTTCTCCAGCTCATTTTATAGATGAGGAAACTGAGTGAAGTAACTTGCCCAGGGTCTAACAGCTAGCAAATGTCTGAGGCCAGACCTGTACTCAGGTCTTCCCGACACCAGGTCCAATGCTCTATCCACTGCACCACCTGGCTGCCTCGCCTTCCCTAAGTGCCTCTCCTCCTCTGCCCTCCATTTCCATTTTGACCTCTTCTATTGTGGTACAATGGAATTATTGTTGGATAGAAACAGAGAACCTGAATTTGAACCCTGGCTTTGCCACTAACTATCTGTGTGACTTTGGGTAAAAGTTATATTACCTTTTCAGCTCTCAGTTTCCTTATCTGTAATCTGAGAGAATTGGACTAAAAGACCATTTAGGTCCCTTCCCACTCTAAATATATGGTCTTCCTCTCACATTCCTTCCATCTTCCAGGTCATCATCCCTTCTCTCCAATAAATTCAATGCCCAGATCCTAGTTTTCTTCTCTACCCCAGAACCTGCCTCTCTTTTCAGCTTCCCAGTTCTACAACCCCATTACGTCTGTCTCCATTCTACCTCGCCCAAGCACAGGAGTAGTGATATCTAAGCCATCCTTCTCCAAAACTGAATTTGTCCCCAGTGCTAGCTAGAATTCCCAGTTATGGCTCTGTTATGGGGATGGCTCTGCTTTATGGGGACTTGCGACTTCCAAGGAGTTTTAGTATACTTGTAAATGGCTGGACAATTAATTGTTAGTCTCTATATAGATGTCAAATCTCTAGGGAATCAGTACTGACTATTCATATTAGCAATAACTACTATTCACATTCTCCCCCATTAGATTGTGAGCTTCTTGAGGACAGAGCCTATCTTTTGCCTGTGTGTTCCATATCCCCAGCACTTAGCACAATGCCTGGCACACAGTAGTTACTTAATAAATGCTTATTGACTCATTAATATTTCTATAGTGCTCTAAGATGTACAAAGTGCTCAGCTTTCAGGATAACCCATTGGGGCTGAATCCTCTGTCTTTTACAAAAAAGTTTTAAAGCAAAATCATGATGGTTTCCTTAATAAAGACTTTTCTTTTTTCTTTTTTAAATCCCAAGAAGGATGTTTGGATTTGGCTTGTGCCAGATCACAAAGCTCAGAGTTGGCAAGAGGCTTTAGAAGTCATTCTTTAGTTTTTAAAAGTTTGCTCCCCTTTCCTAAGAACTTAGGTCATGCCTCAATCTCCCTCTGATGTGAGGGGCCGTAGTTTGGGCTCAAAGCCTGGGCAATGAAATCCTGGAATGGTTAGAGAGCTTTTTGCCCAGAACACATATGGCCACAAGGCTGAAAATTTTATTTGGGTCTCAAAAAGGGGAAGTGCCTTGTTTTAGATTGAACAGGTCCTCATGTCCCAAGATGCCTCAACACAATGACCTACCTCTTCAACCTCAAAGTCTGTGCCTCTGGATTATTAAAATTTCCAAAGTTGATCTGGGCCAGAAAGAACTCCCTTAGTTAATCAATCAATTAACAAGCTTTTATTAGGTAAAACTCTGTGCTAGATACTGTGCCAGGTGCTTTATCTTCTTCAATAACCCCTTCAAGTTCAGAGGAAACTTTAGTCAAACAGGCTGGAAGAGCTGCATTTGTCCATGGCCATACCCTTATGCAGTAACTATGACTTACACAGTCAGGTGGGAGCAAGGGGACCTAAGCCCTCATCCTTGGCCTGTAGATCATGCTCACTTCCTAAATTCAGAGCTGCAATACCACCAGCTCTGCCCTTGGAATAACCTTTCTTCATATTGATTTAAATTTCAAAGAACATTCTTTGTCATTAAAGAATCAATTTGTTTATTTCTAGCTTTGGTTGGGTGTAGAATACAAGCCCTTTCAGGACCTAGCACAGTGTCTAAAATAAATAGTTGTTTTATAAATGTTGTTCCCCTGGCATGAGAAGGAATACCAAGAGTTGGGGAATCTTAGTGATGACTAGGGTATCAGGGTAAAAGAAAAGAGTAGACACCATGTTAGTTCTTAGGCTACATTGATTCACGTGTATGGAATACATTTGACAGGACTCTATGATAAACTGAGGATGGGGAGGGGGTTCATCAGATGTCAGGAACTGTGTTGGAGGGATGAGGAAGAAGATCTGAATATCTCGTGGGGGGAGTGGTGGCTACAACTGGAGAGGAAAACAGCTGGAGGGACCTTCCCTTTTAGAGTTAAGTTAGGTGCCTGGTGGCATCTGTCAGTCAGTCAATAAATATTTGTGATCATAGAATGTGAGAATTGCAGAGGATCATGGGATCATCGATGGAAATGTAAAGGACCTCAGAGGTCATCTAATCCAATGTCCATCATTTTTCAGATGAAGAAACTGAGGCCTAGAGAAAGTAAATGAGCGTGAAATGAGTCTTCTTGATATCTCAGTCCTAAAGAACCCTTTTGAGCTACAAAGAAAATTGCTTTGTTGTTGAAGATCTGGGCGGGGGAGAACTTGCTTATTATTTTTTAAAGAGATGAATCCTTTATTTGAATTATTCATTTTTAATAAATAAACATGGGGAGGGATCTGGGAGACTGGGCTCCCTCTGACCTCAATTGTTAGAGAGAGGATTAAGTGAACGTCCAGATTTGTAACTACTTTTAAAAAGACATCCTGGAGACTTCAGGGATCTGGGGAGGGCTGATCAGGGAAGGCCTTGGTCAAGGTCTCTGTTCAGAATTTACACAGGGTAAGATCCAAGGAAATTAGTCTAGACTGGACCCTTTACATGTGGCATGGATCTCAGCAGTCACTTCAAAATCTTGGGGTTGGTGGGTGATGAGAACAATACAGGCTTTAGTCACTCTGAAGTTAAAATCGCAGGGAAATGGGTAGCGGGCTCAGTAACTGGCTAGGCAGCAGACATTGTCCTGTATGGGCACATGTTAACACCATTAATTCTAAACTTCTAGTTGAGAGGGTGATTGGGCCCTGCCTGTAGCCTAGGGGTTGTGGCCTACTCCACTGGCCCTTCTCTTGCCAGAGGCTGGGTCACTTGCACACATGACACACTCCAGCTGCCCAGGCCTCCAAGTCCATTCCCCTCCCTGTGTCTTCCCAGGGACTCTACTAAGTCTATGCTCCTGAGGGGGCTGTGGAGGTAGGGAAGGAAAGAGATGAGGCCCCTGTGGGGCCCATGACCCATTCCCTGCCACTTCCCTACATCCTACTCATGAGACCACAAAACTCCCTTATTTTTCCAAGGAAATTATTGTTTCTTGGAGAAGTTTGATAAAATATTAAGGAAGACAAAAGGGTCATTTTCCTTCTCTCAAATATCAGTGGAGTATAGTTTGGAACATTCTTGTCCCCATATCCAATTAGTTGTCAAGTCTTGTCGAATCTACCTTCTCAAGATCTCCCACATCTACCCTCTTCTCTTCATTCAGTGGTCTAGTTCAGTTCATAACCCCTCACTCTGATTATTGCAAATATCTCTCCAACCATCTTTGATTCTTCTTTCTCCATTTTTCTAAATAGTTGCCAAACTTATTTCCCCAAATCTGGCATTCCTCTCCACTGCTCAAAATCCTTTAGTGCAGAAGTGCTAAACTCTATGTCAGCAGGCCAAAGGAGGTCAGCAAAATTCCCAAGTATGTTGGAACTAGCTTAAAATATAGTTAGGAAATGTTTTAACAAAATAAATAAAAATACAATATACCATAGATAATGTCAATTTGTGGTTTTCTAAGTCAATAAACCCAGAAGAGATGTTTCTATTTGAATTTGACATCACTGCTTTAGTGCCTTTAGGATAAAATACAAATTTCTGTCTTTGGTATATATAAGCCTTTCACAAACCAGTTCCAAACCATCTTTTAAAACTGATTTCACATTACTTCTCATATGCTCCAGTCAAAACAACCTATTAGCTTTACAAAAATACAACATTCCACCTGCCACCTCCATGACTTTAAACAGACTGACCTCCAAGCCTAGAATTCATTCTTGACAAACCTGTGCTGCTTAGAATCCTTAACTAACTTTAAGGTTCAGCTAAAGAGCCATTGCCTCCCTAGGGTCTTTCTTCCACTTCAAAGTTACTTTGCATTTACTTTGTCTGTATTGTGTCTGTGTATGTACTATTTTCCTCCAGTAGAATGGAAGCTTCTTGAGGGCAGAAAGTGTTTTAATTTTTGTCTTATAGCTTGAGTCCCTAACACAGTGTCTTGTTTCAGTGTTTCTCATTGCAAGAATACTGATTTGGCAGGTTATCAGGAATAGACTGGAGAACGTAGAAACAAGAAGACCAATTAGGAGACTACCACACTTGTCCTGGAGTGAAGTGATGAAGGCCTAAATGAGGATGGAGGTTATGTGAATGGAAAAGAGGGTACTCTGTGTGGAAGAAGAATGAACAAGCGCTGGAAACTACTAGGTTGTTAGGTGTCAGAGAGAGGCAAGAAGAGTAAAGGATGGCTCTAGTTATTGGAAGAGGCTATATGATAATAAATTGTCTACACCTTAATATGGGGAGAAAATACCTTCTAAGAACTCTAGTTTTTTTTTAAAGCTATTATGTATTTATTTTTAACATTTAAAAAAATTTTGAGTTCTTAATTTTCTCTTTCCGTCTTCCCTCTCTCCCAAAGAAAAGGCAAGCAATTTGATATCAATTCTACATGTGAAGTCTATTTCCACATTAGCCAGGTTGCAAAAAAGGCAAGAAAAATAAAGTAGAAAAAATATACTTCAATTTGCACTCAGACTTTATCCATTTCCTCTCTGGAGGTGAATAGCATTTTTCATCATGAGCCTTTCAGAACTGTATTGATCAGAATAGCTTAGTCTTTCAAAATTGATCATTGTTACAATGTTGCTGTTACTGTATACAATGAGAATTTTCCTAGTTCTGTTCATTTCACTTTGCATTAGTTCATATAAGTCGTCCAAGGTTTTTTTTTTTAACCATCCTGCTCATCAGCGGTATTCCATCACAACCATATACCACAATTCATTCAGCCATACCCAATTGATGGGAATCCTGCCAATTTCCAATCCTTTGGAAAGGAACAAAAGAACTGCTTTTAATATTTTTGTACAAATAGGTCTCTTTGGGATATTTTTTCTTTAGATCTCTTTGGGATATAGACGTAGTAGAGGTATTGCTGGTTCAAAGGTTATGCACAGTTTTATAGCCCTTTGGAAGGGAAACAAGTGGAACAGCATCTTTGTCCTTTCGTACTGTTGGGCAAAACCTTTCTGGCCATCCTGCGCCCTACCCCTGAATAGCCCTCATGGGTGAAGTGAGGGGATTGGGAGCCACAGGCAGTTTTGCAGATGCCTTCCTAAATTGAAGCTATCCAGCTATTCTTAGGTTCTTACAGTTTTCAAAGTCCTTCACCTACATATGTGCATGTACAACCTCCTTTGATTTTCACAGTCCTATAAAGTAGGTAGGGAAGATATTATTTCTAATTAAATGATGGATTGCATGGCTAGTAAGTGACAGAAACAGGACATTCTGACTTCTAAGTTAATAGAAACCTAGAGAGATTATCCGTTGCAGACTTTTAATGTTACATATGAGAAAATAGAGACTAAAAGAAGTGAAGTTATTTTCCGAAGTTCAGATAGCTAGTTTGTGGCAGAAGTAGTATAAGACTTCAAGTCTCTTAATTTCTAGGACAGTTCTTATTATATCACATCTGGGCTGGAACCCAAGCTTGGAAAAGGAAGCCATTGGTAGGATTTTTCCCAGTTTGTTGGAATCCTGCCTCTTCCTCTGGTGGCTACATTCCCAGCAGTAGGCTTACAATGTCCCTGGGGTCTCTCCCACCTGGGGTCCTTGTGTCCTGAGATATGGAGATTCTTCTTGAAGTTCCCTAGAACCCCAAATTTGTCCCCAAGTGCCAAAATTGCTGGTTATGACCCTCCAGACCCCAGAAGCCAAGTTTTCAGGCTAGAGTATATTGTAAATTAAATGGCATCAACTGTTGGCGAAGTTTGACATTTCAACCCAGTTATATTAGACATTCCAATGACTCTGACAAGAGAGAATGATATATGCAAGGAATTTTAAAGTGAAATAAGACTTTAAAGGGTCAGAACTAGACTAGTCTAGACCCAAGTTCCTTGATTTCAACATAAGAAGGGAGGCAAAGTTCCCTCAGTCTGGGGATGAAGGTGAGCATGGTGTTGATTATGGGAGAAAGGAGGAAAAGAAGAGGGGGAAGATTCTAGAGCAAAAACAGGGGAAATGGAATTATTAGGTAGGTGCTATAATTTTGTGCACATACAATGCTACCAGCATACTAAAATGCTTAGTATGCCAAAGGGTCAGCCACTCTCATAATATTTTCTTTACCAAGATTACTGCTGGGAGATTTTTGTTCTTCTTCAAGGGAAGCTATCTCCAACTGTTCCCTTTATAGAAATTCCTTTTTTTCTGTTACATTGTCAGACCTAATTCAATTCAACATTTATTATGTACCCATTTTGTGCAAGGCACTGTGCCAGGTGCTAGGGTTCAAAGATAGATTCAGCACAGACTACTCTTAAGGGACTTATGGTCTAATGAAAGAAAAAGAGGAGACTTGTATATTAAATGACTATGCTCCTAAGAAGATATGATAAATGCAAAAGAGAGGACTAGGCAAAATGCTCAGAAATTTAAAGAGAACAATAACACTTTATTAAGTACTTACTATGTTTAAGATGTCATCCTAGGTGAAAGGAATAGAAAAACAAAAATGGTATGGGTGATTTCTTTTGGCCTCTGCATCAATTGGATTTAAGTGAGGCAGAGTTGCTCAAAGTTATTGGCCTCACTCTCTCTTCCAGAGTCATCAAAACCCAGTAGCAAGCCAAAAATCAAGACTTTTGGTAGTGGCTGAGGATGCTGCAGATGACTTAAGTGGTCATATGATAAACCTTTGTTCTTTGTATATGGAAATATTCAAGTCTGCTGATGTTTGTCAAACTCATAATTTTAAAAGAATAAAGAAGTAGATGTAAAATAAAAAGACATCAAAAGAACTTAAAAAATCACCCTTGAAACCTTCCAGAGTACTGATGAAGAATCATGGTACCCACTTTCTGAAAGAGGGGTGATGGACTCAAGGTACAGAAGTAGACATACATTTTAGGATGTGGCAAATGTAATCTGTGGATTTGTTTTGCTTGAATGAGCTTATTTTTTATTAAGTATTATGTTTTGTTTTTTTGATTGAGGAGATAGTAGGAGAGCTAGTCATAAGGATGCCAATTCCCGGCCCCCCCCCAAAGAAAAAGATAAGAGGAACTTGAAACATTTTTAAAGTGCACAGAACAGAAAGGAAGGCAATTAGAAGAAATCATAATCTCTAAATTTCCCTTAAGCACAATTTTGGAGAAGAAAGAAAGGTAGCAATTCACCAAAGAAGCCTTAATTCCCCCTTTTATACAGAAGTCCTGTCTCTGATATGTGTTAGCCGGTTTTTCTTAGGATAGTGATGAACAGGGAAGTAAACTTATCACTGCAGCATCTCAGATCACTCAAACATTTATGATGATGATCATTGTAATTGAGAAAAGAAAGAAAGGAATTCATTTCATTAATGACTTTGGGACTGTTCAGGTAGAGACAGAAGCTTGCTCCCTATGGACATTGAAAAACTCTCCCCTGGTTATGGGTTTATCAGAACCTCTGGCATGGCACTGGTTGGGCACAGAGACCCTGGGATTTGCACTTCTTACCAGCTTGGGAAGATAGGAAACATGTGAGATCAGCCCTCAGATGGGAATGCATACAGGGTATAGTGGGAGATTTTAGAAACACTGGGGGGAGAAGAAGAGATGAAAGGATGGGTAGAGTGAAAGTCCCATGGCAGTAGCTCAACTGTGGCTACCACATCTGCAGTTCCCTTCTTTAAAACCAAGGCAGATCATTTCTAAATGGACAAGTGTGTGAGTCTTAAAAAAAAATAGCAGGTATAGCAATAAAAGCACTGGAGAAAAAAATTGAAAACCAGTTATGAGGAACAGGTGGTCCCTGTTACACACCTGGTCTGTTTTTGCTTAATTGTGTTTTTAAAGAAGTTAACAAATGCATTTGCTGGATTTAATATTATTTTTCATAAACACTTGCGGTTGACCCTATCTTTACATTGTCTGCTGTTCTTTTTGCCAGTCCATGGGAGAACCCTGGGAGCCACTTAGTAAGCATAACTATAACCCATTTAATAACCATACTTCTAGGGGTAGAATTACTAGGAAGGCAGGTCATAGTTTATAAGACTGCCCCATAGACCACAGCTTAAGAGTATCCAGATGTTACACAAAGAACACAGGTGCCAAAGTTTGTTTATGGCCTAAATTTCTGATTTAACTCAATTTTCTTGAGCCAGTTTACTGATTCCAAGGCATGTTCTAGGAGCATGGAACAGGGTTAACATTTTTTCAAGACCTTTTGTTCAACACTTCATATATTAGGCTATCTTGAATCTATGAAATAGGCCAAGAGCCAATTGCTTGAGGGCTAAAATAGGCCTTAATATACAGCCTTAACAGATAGAGGAAAAGGTTGTTGAGGGATAGGTTTTGTGGGAAACATAAGCTCTGTTTTGGACACATTGAGTTTACAATACCTATGAGAAATTCAGTCTGAAATGTCTGTTAGGCAAATGGTAATGTGGGATGGAAATTTTGGAAAGATATTAGGACTAGAGCAAGAAAAGCTCTATTTCAGTTGGGGAGGTCAGGGAAGACTTCATGAAACTCAGTTGGTCCTTGAAGGAAGGTTTGTTGTTCGGTTGTTTCAAAGATATCTGACTCTTTGTCACTCCATTTAGGGTTTTCTTGGAAAAGATGTTGGAGTGGTTTACCTTTTCCTTCTCCAGTTGATTTTACAGATGAGGAAATAGGCAAACAGGGTTAAGTGATTGCCCAGGGGCCCACAGCTAGTAAGTGTCTGAGGCCAGATTTGAACTCAAGAAGATAAGTCTTTCTGACTTGAGCCCAGCATTCTATCCATTGTACCACCTAGCTGCCCAAGCAGGAAGGTACAGAGATCTGTAACGAGCAGAGGAATTTCCACAAACATAGGCATGAAGAAGCATAAAAATGACAAGGAGACAGGGAAGACCAAAATTAGAATGTGGAGTGGAGAGTCGTTTGATTTGACTGGAACAGAGAGTACATGAAAAGAAATATAAATAAGGTAGGAAAGGTAAACTGGAGGCAGATTTTAGAGTACCTGCATTACCTGGATCTGGAGTTTAGACTTTAATCCAAAGTACTTTCTGTGTACAGGAAACTGTGCCTAGGTGCGAGGATGTTTCACATAGATAAATTACACCTTGTCTCGACCTTCAAGGAACTTATGAGGATATCATACACATGCAGGTGATTATGCAAAATAGAATATGATGAGAGATACATAATGCTATCCAGATCCAAGGAGGGCAAGGCCATTTCTGACTCCGGTAAGAGTTCACAAAGGTGGTAATATTGATCTTGGGTCTTGACACCTGGGTAGAAATTCAGTGAAGAGAGATAGTAAGTAGAGAGAATAAAATGTGCAAAAGTAGTGGCGGGAGACATGTTTTCAGTAAAACAAAGTACGTTTGTTGGTATAGCTTCATCTATAAGCTTATGAATTAGCAGTGAATTTCTTTCCATGTCCAGTGAAGCACATAACTGGCTACAAACATGAAGAGGAGAAGCAATGATCCATATGCTGAATTTCAGAATTAGAAGGAATCACAAAGATCATCTAGACCATATCCATAATTTTACAGATAAAGTCCAGACAAATGATATAATTTTCCTAAGTTCACATAACTAGCAAAGCCAACACTTGAACCCAAGTCTTCTGTCTCCCAATCCAGTTTATGCTATGCTGGTCATCTCAAACACCCAGGCCGTGTTCCAGTGAGTAAATACCAATCTCCACCCTATCAACGAATGACACTTTGCCAACGGATAATGCCATTTGTGATAGGACTAATGTCCACTGGTGTTTTCCCACAACATAGGTTAGACCCATACCACCTCCCATGGCTCATGCCTTTTTGTGAAGGGAATTAATTTTCCCTAAAAGGACAAAGTGATCTTTGGGACTGATTGGTCCCAGATTTCCTAATATAGCTACTTAGTCACCCAAGGGCATAAAAAGTCCCACCCAGGTGGGGTTGGGGCCTCTCAGACTTGATAGGTGCAGGAGACCTGCCCTCGATGCCCTGCTAACCAAAGCATTTCCATGTGGAGGAGATAGGCTGCTTCTACCAATTCTGAAGCTAAGTGCCACCGTATTATTGTTGCATGTCCCTGCTGTGTTAGAGCAAAGTAAACCTCTCTTCTGTTAACTGCTTAATAACCTATAAGTTTCTGATTCTATCCCCAAATTAAACCTGAACCAAAAGAGTGCTAGCTAGGCCTGTCTTTAATACCATTTAACATACAATATACTAGATCCCCAAAACAATTTAATTGAGAGGTTTTGGGGGTCTGAAGACCAATAACCAGTAATTTTGGCACCTGGGGCTAATTAAGTTGGGGTATAGGAGACCTCATAAAAAGAGACCTTATATCTCAGTACACGGGGCTAAGTTGGGGAGAGATCCCAAGGACACTGCAAGGGTGTTGCTGGGGAAGCTGCCTCTAATGGAAATAGCATGGGGCCATGTCAGGAGAGAGCTCACCTAGGATGCAGCTGCTGGGGAAGGAGCAAGCCATCTGGTAGCTTCCTATGTTAACTAATTATTCATGCTAACTAAATATTAAGCTCGATTGCTTCATCTGAATGAATATGAACCCAGTCAGTGCCCTGTAGATTCTGGTGCCCAGTCTCACTGATCTCCTCATAGTTCAGGGAGAGAGGGGGGTTTCTTTAAATCACTTAATGAATCTTGTGATTTGAAGTTTTTGCATATCCAGTTTATTAAGGACAAGGAATTTCAATATCAGCTTTGGTGGGATTTGTATTGAGAGATGATCTGTGGATATTGTTTATTCCTTCTCTTCTGGTCCTCTCATTAGCATAGATTTATGATGATGACTGTGGTAGATACCTAGGGTCTGAGCCTTTGAATGATGTTGCTGCCCACAGTCCTATTATTACTTGAATGCACTCAGTCTCTTTCAGAGAAGATTTAAAAGGCATACTGCCCCAGGGCATAAGTGGATTTGGGATGATATTTAGGATGACAGTTAATGTCAAGGAAGCAAATCCTATTAGGAGGCTAAATGATGATTGCCCCTACCCTGGGAGCAGGTATGCTGTGGGTCAAAGCACCAGGGCTTCCTTTGCTGCTTGCCTCCCTGCTCATAGAGCCTCACTCCTATCTAATCCAGGCAAATGAGAACCAGAGGGTAGAGCAGGAGGTTGGAGGAGGGTAGTTGTCTTAGCCAGGCAACAAATCCTTATTAAGCCCCTGCAGAGTGCACAGCAGTGTCCTAGGTACATGGAGACAAGTAAGTGTATCCAGAGAACTGAGACAAAAAAACTGTCTAATCCAAGGGTTTTTAACCTGGGCTCCATGGGTCCCAAAGGAGTCCAAAGATAGATTTCAGGGAATCTAAGGACCTCTGGGAAAAAAATTACACTCTTATTTCAATAGTTTCCTTTGTAATCCTATGTATTTTATCCTGTGCATTAAAAAACATTATTCTGAGAAGGGATCCATGGATTTTGCCAGAATGACAGATGGGGTCCATCTCTCTCTCTCTCTCTCTCTCTCTCTCTCTCTCTCTCTCTCTCTCTCTCTCTCATACACACACACACACACACACACACTGAGAGAGAGAGAGAGAGAGAGAGAGAGAGAGAGAGAGAGAGAGAGAGAGAGAGAGATATTGAGAGAGAGAGAGAGAGAAACTAAGAATCACTGATTAGTCCAACTCTTATTTTTAGGAGTGAGGAAACTAAATCCCCAGCATGGGGACGTGACTCATACATGGTGACAGAGTGGCAGATAAAAACTCTGGTCTCCTAGTTCCCATATCTTGATTTTTATTTTTCCTCCCTCCTTCCCTTCTTCCCTCCCTCCCCCTTTCTTCCCC
>CM053626.1:159453927-159480635 GCA_028646595.1 Phalanger gymnotis | reverse complement strand
TGAGATGGAAAGCAATCATCTGATTATACAGGTTATACATGTACAGTTATATATAACATTTCCATATTAGTCATTTTGTATAAGAAGACTCAAATAAAAGGAAAAAAATGAAAGAAAGTGAAAATAGCATGCTTCAGTTGGTATTCAAAATATCAGTTCTTTCTCTGGAGGTGAATAGTATTCTTCATCATTAGTCCTTTGGGGTTGTTTTCGGACATTTTACAGCTGAGAATAGCTAAGTTGTTTACAATTCTTCACGGAACAATATTGCTGTTACTATGTACAATGTTCTCTTGGTTCTGTTCATTTCACTATGCATCAGTTCGTATAAGTCTTTCTTATGGTACAATAGTATTTCATTGCACTCACGTACCAAACTTGTTCAGCAGTTCCCCAAATGATGGCAATCCCTTCAATTTCCAATTCTTAGTTGCCACAAAAAGAGCTGCCACAAATATTTTTATACAAATAGATCCTTTTCCATTTTATTGGATGTCTTTGGGATATAGACCTAGCAGTGGTAATGCTGGATCAAAGGGTATACATAGTTTTACAGCCCTTTGGGCATAGTTCCAAATTACTCTCCACATCAGTGTCAAGGGTAAATTAGTGTCCCAGTTTTCCCACATCCCTTCCAACATCCAATATTTTCCTCTTCTGTCATATTTACCAATTTGATAGGTGTGGGTGGTATCTCAGAGTTATTTTAATTTGCATTTCTCTGATCAATAGTGACTTAAAGCATTTTTATATGACTATAGCTTTGATTTCCTTGTCTGAAAACTTCCTGTTCATATTGTTTACCATTTATCAATTGGAGAATGTCTTATATTCTTATAAATTTGACTAATTTCTCTATATATTTTAGAAATGAGGCCTTTACAAAAATTTCCCCCTAGTTTTCTGCTTTCCTTATGATTTTGATTACATTGGTTTGTGCGAAACCTTTTAAATTTTATATAATCAAAATTATCTATTTTAGATTTTATGATGCTCTCTATATCTTTTTTGTCCAAAATTCTTCTCATCCATAAATCTGACATATAAACTACTCTATGCTCTCTTAATTTGCATATGGTGTGACCCTTTATGTGTAAATCATGTATCTATTTTGAACTTATCTTGGTATATGATGTGAGATATTGGTCTGTGCTTGGTTTCTGCTATACTGTATCAGTTTTCCCAGCAGTTTTTGTCAAATAATGAGTTTTTGTTTGAAAAGATTGGATTTGGGGGCTTATGATATACTATACTGCTACAGCATTTTACTACAATGTAATTTGTACCTAATAGAGGTTGAGATCTGGTACGGCTAGACCATCTTCTTTCATACTTTTTTCCATTGATTCCCTTGATGTCCTTGAGCTTTTCTTCTCCCACATGAATTTTGTTATTATTTTTGGCACTGAATAAATAAATTAATTTTGTGAGCAATTAATAATTTTCCAATTGTTTAGATCTGACTTTATTTGTGTGAAAATTATTTGATAATTGTGTTCATGTGGTTCCTGGGTTTGTCTTGGCAGGTAGACTCCCAAGTATTTTATATTGTCTACAATTATTTTAAATGGAATTCCTCTTTATCTCTCGTGCTGCTGGGCTTTATTGGTAATATATAGAAATGCTGAAAATTTATGTGGGTTTATTTGATATCCTGCAACTTTGCTAAAGCTGTTAATTATTCCACATTTTTCAGTTAATCCTCTAGGATTTCCTAAGTATATCATCATATCATCTGCAAAGAATGATAGTTTTATTTCCTCATTTAATTTAATCTTAATTTAATTTCTTTTTCTTCTCTTATTGTTATAGCTAACATTTCTAGTACACTACTAAATAATTGAGGTGATAATGGCCATCCTTGCTTCACCCCTGACTGTATCGGGAAGTCTTCTAGCTTATCTCTATTACAGATAATGCTTGCTGATGGTTTTAGATAAATATTACTTATCATTTTAATATACACTCCATTTATTCCTATGCTCAAGGATATCAAGGGAATCAATGGAAAACAGTAGAATTCACTTGTGAATCCATTTAATTCTAGGGATTTTTTCTTAGGAAGTTCATTGAATCTTCTTCAATTTCCTTTTCTAAGATTGGCTTATTTAAGTATTTTATTTCTTCTGTTAATCTGAGAAATTTATATTTTTGCGGATATTCATCCATTTCATTTAGATTGTCAAATTTATTGGCACATAATTGAGCAAAAGAGCTCCTAACAATTGTCTTAATTGTCTCTTCATTGATGGTGAATTCACTACTTTCTTTTTTGATAAAAATAATTTTATTTTCTTCTTTCCTTTTTAAAATCATGTTAATCAGAGGTGTATCTATTTTATTGGTTTTTTTCCATGAAACCAGCTTCTAGTTTTATGTATTAATTCAATGGTTTTCTTACTTTCAATATTATTAATCTCTTCTTTGATTTTCAGGATTTCCAATTTGGTATTTAATTGGGGATTTCATTCTTTTTCTAGTTTTTTTTTAGTTGCAAGCCCCATTGATTGATCTGCTTTTTCTGTATTTTGTTGATGCAAGCAATCGGCAATATAAATTTTCCCCCAAGTACCTCTTTGGCTGTATCCCATAAATTTTGGTATGTTGTCTCATTGTTGTTATTTTATTTAATGAAATTATCAATTGTTTCTATTATTTGTTCTTTGACCCACTTATTTTTTAGGATTAGATTATTTAAATTTCAATTAATTTTTAATCTCTCTTTCCACTGTCCATTATTGAATGTAATTTTTATTTCCTTATGATCTGAAAAGGATGTATTTACTATTTCTGCTTTTCTGCATTTGGTTGTGAGGTTTTAATGTCATAATACATGGTCAATTTTTGTGTAGGTGCCATATTCTGTTGAGAAAAAGGTATATTCCTTTCTATTCCCATTCATTCTTCTTCAGAGATCTGTCATAATTAACTTTTCCAGAATTTTTTTTTATCTCAACTTCTTTCTTATTCATCTTTTGGTTAGATTTATTTAGTTCTGAGAGGAGAGAATTTAGGTCTCCCATTAGCATAATTTTATTATTCATTTCCTCCTATAACTCATTCAACTTCTCCTTCAAAAATTTAGATGCTATACTATTTGGGGCATATATATTTGGTATTGATACTAAATTGATTAGTATCGATACTTCACTGTCTATAGTACCTTTCAACAAGATATCGTTTCCTTCCTTATCTCTTTTAATTAGATCTATTTTTGCTTTTGCTTTATGTGAGATCAGGATTGCTATCCCTGCTTTTTTTTGTTTCAGCTGAAGTATAATAAATTCTGTTCTAGCCTCTTACCTTTACCCTGTGTATATCTCTCTGCTTCAGATGTGTTTCTTGTAAACAGCATATTGTAGGATTCTGGTTTTTAATCCATACTGCTATCTACTTCCATTTTATGATAACTAACCGTGTATTTCCCTCCATACTATTTTCCCTTTGTTTATCCCCCTTGCTCTTACTCCCCAATTTTTCCCTTCTCACAAGTTTTTTACTTCTGATCACTGCCTTTCCCAATCTACCCTCCCTTTTATCCACCCTCCCCTCCTTTTCCTCCTATTATCCCTGCTCCATTTTACTTCCTTATTGGGTAAGATAGATTTCTACATCCAACTGAGTGTATTTTATTCCTTCTTTGAGCCAATTTTCATGAGAGTAAGGTTTAACTTTACCTGACACTCCCATTTTCTCCTTCATAGCTCTTTCATATCTCTTTCATGTGGTATAATTCAATCCCCCCTCCTTTTCCTAGTGCAATTTTCTTTCTCATCCCTTTATTTTGTTTTTTTGTGTATTATCCCATTGAAGTCACCTTACATCCACACCCTCTGTCTGTACATGCTCCTTCTAATTGTTCTTATACTAATAAGTTCTTAAGAGTTACAAATAATATCTTGCCATACAGAAATGTAAACAGTTTAACTTCACTGAATTTCTAAATGTTTTTCTTGTTTCTTTTATTATTATTTACCATTTTATGTTCCCTTTGAGTCATGTGTTTGGGGGTCATTTTTTAAAAAAATTCTGCTCTGGTCCTTTAATTAGGAATGCTTGAAAGTCCTCTATTTTGTTAAATATCTATTTTCCCCCCTTGAATGATTACATTCAATTTTGTCAGGTAGGTGATTCTTGGTAAGTCTTTTGCCTTCCAACATATTATATTCCAAGTCTTCAGGTTCTTTAATGTGGAAGTGGCCAAATCCTGTGTAATCCTGACTGTAGTTCTATGATATTTGAATTCTTTCTTTTTTAAAAAAAAATTTTTATTTGTTTTTAGTTTTCAACATTCACTTCCATAAGATTTTGATTTTCAAATTTTCTCCCCCTCCCTTTCCTCCCTCCTCTTCAAGATGGCATGCAATCTGATATAGACTCTGTTTCCACATTCATATTAAACCTATTTTCATATTAGTCATGAAATAAAGAAGAATTAGAACTAATGGGAAGAGCCACAAGAAAGAAGAAATAAAACAAAACAACAAAAGAAAAAGAGAGCAAATAGTATGCTTCCATTCACATTCAAACTTCAAAGTTCTTTTTCTGGATGTTATTAGCATTTTCCATCATGAGTCCTTTGGGGTTGTCTTAGACTCTTGCATTGCTGAGAAGAGCTAAGTCTATCAAAATCAGTCTTTGCACAGTGTGGTTGTTACTGTGTGCAATATTCTCCTGGTTCTGCTCATTTCACTCTTCATCAGTTCATATCAGTCTTTCCAGGTTTTTCTGGAACTCATCATTTTCTTATGGCACATTGTTTCTTGCTCATCATTTCTTGTAGCACAATAGTATTGCTTTGCATTCATATACCAAAACTTGTTCAGCCATTCCCTAATTGGTGGGCATCCCCTCAATTTCCAATTCTTGGCCACCACAAAAAGAGCTGGTATAAATATTTTTGTACACGTGGGTACTTTTCCCATTTTTATGATCTCTTTGGGATACAGACCTAGTAGTGGTATTGATGGGTCAAAGGATATGCACAGTTTTGTAGCCCTTTGGGCATAATTCCAAATTGTACTCCAGAATGGTTGGATCAGTTCACCATGCCACCGACAATGCATTAGTGTTCCAATTTTCCCACATCTTCTCCAGCATTTATCATTTTCCTGTTTTGTCACGTTAGCCAATCTGATATGTGTGATGTGATACCTCAGAGTTGTTTTGACTTGCATTTCTTTAATCAATAGTGATTTAGAGCATTTTTATATGATTATAGATAGCTTTAATTTCTTCCTCTGAAAACTGCCTGTTCATATCCTTTGACCACTTATCAATTGGGGAATGATTTGTTGAATTCTTTCTTTTTGGCTGCTTGCAATACTTTCTTCTTGATCTGTGAGTTGTAGAATTTGGCTATGATGTACTTGGGAGTTTTCATTTTGTGATCTCTTTCAGGCGGTGATTGGTGGATTCTTTTAATTTCTATTTTCCTTTTGACCACCACCTTCCTCAATCTGCCCTCCTTTCTATCAGCCCCCTCCTTTTTCCCCCCCTTTTCTCTACTACTTCTTCCCTCCTTTCTATCTGTTCCTCCCTCCCTCCCCTTTCCTCTCCCACTTCCTATAGGGTAAGTTAGATTTCTATATCTAACTGATTATGTTATTCTCTCTTTGAGCCAAATCTGATGAGAATAAGGTTCAAACAATGCTCCTCTCCCTTCCTTCTTTCCTGCTACTGTCATAGGTATTTGCACTTCTTCATGTGATGTAATTTACCCTTTTCTGGCTCCTTCTTTCCTCTTCTCCTATTACAATCCATTTTCACCACTTAATTGGATTTTTTTTATCATCACATCAAAATGAACTTATACCCACACCCTCTATGTATATCCTTTTTAAATGTCATAATAAAGATACAGTTTTCAAGAGTTACAAGTATCATCTTTCTATGTAGAGATGGAAACAATTTGCCATTATTGAATAACATTTTTTTTCCTTCCCTGTTTACCTTTTTATTCCTCTCTTGAGTCCTGTGTTTGAAGATCACATTTTCCATTGAGCTCTGGTCTTTTCATCAGGATGGTTTGGAAGTCCCTTATTTCATTGAATGTCCATCTACTCCCCTGAAAGATTATGCCCAATTTTGCTGGGTAGTTGAACCTTGGTTGCAAGCCAAGCTCCTTCGCCTTACAGTAAATCATATTCCAAGCCCTCTGATCTTTTAATGTAGAAGCTGTAAGGTCCTGTGTAATCCTGACTATGGGTCCACAATATTTAAATTGTTTCTTTCTGATTGCTTGCAGTATTTTCTCCTTCACCTTATAATTCTGGGATTTGGCTACAGTATTTCTTGGCATTTTAAATATGGGATCTCTTTCTGGAGGTGACCAATGGATTCTTTGGATGACTAATTTACACTCTGATTCTTGGACCTCAGGGAAATTTTCTATAATGATTTCTTGAAAGATGCTGTCTAGGCTCTTTTCTTGGTCATGGCTTTCAGGTAGACCAATAATTCTTAAATTATCTCTCCTGGATCTATTTTCCAGGTCATTTGTTTTCCCGATGAGGTATTTTATGTTTTCTTCTATTTTTTTCGTTCTTTTGATTTTTTTGACTGATTCTTGGTGTCTCATAGAGTCATTAGGTTCCAGTTGCCCAATTCTAATTTTTAATTAATTGTTTTCTTCAATTAGCTTTTGTACCTCCTTTTCCATTTGGCCAATTCTACTTTTTAAGGAACTGTTTTCTTCAGTGTACTTTTTTTTCCCATTTTGCCAATTGTATTTTATTTTTTTGTAAGGAGAAGGCAAGGAAATTGGAGTTAAGTGATTTGTCCAAGGTCACACAGCTAGTAAGTGTCAAGTATCTGAGGCCTGATTTGAACTCAGGTCCTTCTGAGTCTAGGACTGCTGTTCTACTTACTAAACCACCTAGCTGCCCCTGACAATGGTATTTTTAAAGAAATTGTTTTCTACAGTCAATTTTTGTCTTTCTTTTTCCAAGCTGTTGACTCTCTTGCATACCTCTCATTTCTTTTCCCAATTTTTCTTCTACTTCTCTTATTTGCATCTTAAAAATCATTTTTGAGCTCTTCCAAGAAAGCTTTTTGGGCTTGAGACCAGTTCATATTCCCCTTTGAGGTTTTGGATGTGGGTACATTGACAATGTTGTCATCTTCTGAATTTTTGTTTTGATCTTCCCAGTCACCATAATAATTCTCTGTGGTCAGTGTTTTCCTTTGTTGCTTTTTGCTCATGGTGTTTGCCTTTTTTCCTGGATTTTAAAGTTGATCTCTGCTTCTGGGGCATGGGAGCACTGTCCCAAGCTTATTGTGCTGTAGGCCAGGGTCCTGGTCACTGGTTTTGTTTGCTGGATCCTCAGGTGCTGGCAACTGGAGCCTGTAGGGGTCTGGTAGCTTACCTGGTGCTGAGCTGGAGCTGGTGGTGGTGGCTAATGTGTGCTGAGACCAGGTGAGGTTTCTGTGCATTTCCCTGGGGCTACACTGAAGCTCACCAGGTCAGAGGTGGTCTGGCCACTGGAGGACACCTCATCACTGAAGCTGTGCTAGAGCATGAGTAGGTTCAGCTGCTGGTATATGCCTTTCCGCTGACACATGTGGTGATTCTCTGGGCTGGAGTCTGCTGGTTCCCCTGGCTATATCAAGGCATGTGGGGTGAAGGGGGAGGGAGAATCACTCTGGGGCTCAGGATGTCCTTCGGGTTTGCTGAGGTGGGGCTTGCCACTGACTTGACAGGGTGCCTCCCATCCTGTACTTCTCCCCTTCCACAACAGAGAGAAGGACCTTTCCTCTTAATCCTCCAAGCCTCCTGGGCTAAAAGACTGCTGCACTCTGTCTTTCTGTTGGCTCTTGTGGTCCAGGATTTTTCCTAGGGCAATATAAACCCAGAAGAAGGTTTTTCGAGGTCAATAAGGGAGAGTGAGAGTGCCCACTGCTTACTCTGCAATCTCGGCTCCTGGAAGTCTTCCTCACTTCTAATTTTTAAGGAATTATTTTCTTCAGTGAGCTTTTGTGCTTCCTTTCCCATTTGGCCACCTCTATTTTTTTAGGGAGTTACTTTCCTTGGAAATTTTTGTCTATTTTCCCTATGTTATTGATTCTTTTTTTATGATTCTCTTGCATTACTCTCATCTCTTTTCCCAATTTTTCTTCTATTTTTCTAATTTGCTTTTAAAAAGCCTTTTAAAGCTCTTCCAGAAATTCTTTTTTCGGGCCTGAGACCAAATTACATTTTTCTTTGAGGCTTCACGTGTAGCCATTTTGATACTATTATCCTCTTCCAAATTTATGTCTTTATCCTTCCTGTCACCATAGTAACTTTCTATAGTCAAGTTCTTTTTTTTTTTTTGATCATTTTTTTCTGCCTTTTTTGTGACTTAGTGTTTTTATAAGAGACTGCTGCAACATGCTGAGCTTTTTGTACTGGGCTCAAGGTCTTACTGCTGGCTTTCACTGGGCTTTAGGGTTTAGCTGTTTGTTTTCACTGGAGGGTAGGCTACCCTTCTAACTTGTACCGGGAGGTGGGGCCTCCCTGTTGGCCTGCTCTGGGTGTGGGGTTTAACTGCTAGCCCACCAGGGGTGGGGCCTTTCTGTTGGGTTGCTGTTGTAAGTCCATGTCTGGTAGCTGGCCCTGGAGGACAGATCTTATTGCTGGTCTGCCTCAGAGGTGGGCCCTGCTGCTGGGTTGCTATGGAGACAGGGTCTGTATGCCAGCAGGCTGGAGGAGGGCAAGGTTTGCTGTTGGCCAGCCCTGGGGTGGGGCTTTGCTCCTTGTCAGCAATGGGGTCAAGGCCTAGCTGGTGGCTTGTGCTGGGGGTGAATTCACTGGGTTGGGGCCTTGCTATGCCACACAGACTGCTCCCTTACTAGGGGGGTTGCTTTGAAGGAGAGTGGAGCCTTACTCGTGGATGACCCAAGGCTCAGCCCCCTGCTGTGATGCTGGCTGGCTGCTGATGCTGCTCTTGGACCTTGATCCCCTCCCTCCCAAGCCAATGAGACATACCTTTCCTGCCATGCTGGTGAGCTGCTTCCCTGTTCCTAGATCAATTCTGAGGTGGTTTTCTAGTTGTTTTGAAGGGAATTTGGGAGGGCTTCACAGGATTCATTCCTCACTCTCGGCCCTTTCTCTTTTTCCTTCTATGCTCATTTGATACCTGAGATTGCAAAATCTCTAAAATGAGATAATTTCCCCAGAATCTCTTCTGGGATATTTTCCTTGACTAAGGAAAACTGATGATTTTCCCCAATTCCATTTTGTTTAAACAGGAATTTGCCATGATGAAGATTCTCCCACATCACCTAAAATGAAATGCTTCCTAAGTAGTCTAGTAAAGAGAATATGTTACCTATTCAGATAATAATAATGCAAGGTAGAATATGATAAGGGAGAAACATAATGCCATGCCAGAATGAATAAAGGTCCCTGACTGGGAGGAATCTGATGAAATTTAGTGAAGATAACATTGGATCTTCCAAGCTGGGTAGAATTTCATTCAGTAGAATTGTTAGAGAGGTCTTACAGCTAGAAAGAATGGGACTGAGAGGAGACATTATCCCTTTTTTATTTTTCCTTTTTTGGCAAGGCAATTGGGGTTAAGTGACTTGTCCAAGGTCACACAGCTAGTACATGTGTCAAGTATCTGAGGCTGGATTTGAACTCAGGTCCTCCTGACTCCAGTGCCGGTGCTCTACTCACTGCGCCACCTAGCTGCACTATTATCCTAATAATGGACACATCACTTCATGGTATCATAGATTTGTAGCTATGAGAGACCATCTAGTCCAGAGCTTTTCAAAGATATTTGGCCTACTCCCCCCTCCCCACCCTTTTTTGATAGGAGGGAAGGCAGGGCAATTGGGATTAAATGACTTGCCCAGCTAGTGTGTGAAATGTCTGAGGCCGAATTTGAACTCATGTCCTCCTGACTCCAGGGCTGGTGCTCTACTCACCTCGCTGACCTCTACTGCCCCCTTTTAAAAAAGTATTCAGTGCCCCCTGGAAATCTTTAACCCTTTAACCTTTTTTTTAATGAAATTTGCATCATTTCAAAAAATATAATTTTAAAAAAGGACATCTTAAATTTAATACCTTATTGTAAATTTGTGGTTTGTTTCTTGCATTGAAATTTTGATGACACAATGTTACATCATTATAACTGTATAGTATCGTTTTGTAAAGAAGTCATTACATGCACATATTCCTGCTGGACTTCTTGACAATGTGGGACATACTCACCTGCCAACATTTCTTGTTAAGACCCATAGGTCTTGACCACTGATTGGTTATATAACTTGCATTTTGTGTGTTTATTTGGAAAACAATGTAATCACTATGACTTTACAAAACAGATGAAACATGTACAGAAGGTTTTTCAAAATTTTCTCCTCTTCCCTTCTTTCCTAATGCTTCCACTGCCCCCTTATTTTTATTTAATGCCTCTCAACTGCCTCTGAGGCTACTACTGCCCCACTGAATCATTCCAGTGCTCCCCAGGGGGTGTTATTGTCAACTTCAGGAACGTCTGTACCCTTTTCTTTGTAAGTTAAGGATGCTAAAGTGCAGAGAAATTGAGTGACTTCCTGAAAGTCAAACAAATGACCTGGCAGAGCCAGGATTCAAAACTAGGTCTTCTTACTTAACATTCAAAGCTTCTTCTAAGTCAGGGATTCTTAGTTTCTTGTGTATCATGGACATTTTTGGCAGTCTGATCCCTTCTCAAAAATGTTCTTAAATGCATAAAGTAAAATATATAAGATTACAAAGGGAATCAATAATATTGAAATGCCATTATCAAAATAATTTTTTTAAAAAATATGAGAGGTGGAGCCAAGATGGCAGAGTACAGGCTAGAGCCTAGCTGAACTCCCCCAACATTCTCCTCCAAACAACTTTAAAATAGTGTCTCAAATAAAATTTTGGAGCAGAAGAACCAACAAAAAGTCAGAAGGAGACATTTTTCCAGTCTAAGACAACTTAGAAGGTCTGCAGGAGAAGTCTATAATACTGGGATAGGGACTGGAGCACAACAGGAACACTGGGTGGGCCTTGGAGGCAGACACAACAGCAGCAGCTTTGGACACTCTCAGCCCAGAGACAGTAAGGGGTGGTGGTGGGGGGTGTATTAGTAATTAAGGTGGAACTTTCTTTTACGGTTTTCTCTTTTAGCACTTATTTAATCGAGTACCCTTGAAGAGTCTGGCCTTTGTTTCTTTGATTAAATCAGGAGTCTTTGATGATCTCCTTGCCTCAAGGGAAAGCCTAGGCCACATGGGTTTAAGTTGAAAGTTTGTGACACTTTTAGGTCACATTGGTGAGTCGCATGTTGTGATGCTCTTTGACCCTGAATGGAATATATAAACTCAAGAGGCTGGCATCTTTCCTTGGGGCTCTTACTCACTGGAAGCGTGTTGTGTGACTTGAAGAGGCTCTGGGCAGCTGTTGTTGCAATTTCCTGGCTTGTAAACCTAGATGTTGATGATTTCCTGGTAACTACGAATTGAGATTTGAATCAGACAAGGTCTGTCTGTTGATGTTTGTTATTTCTATTTGTATTTGCTCTGAAATTCAAGATGTTGGCTTTTCCTCCTGAACTAAGTGAATGATCTTTGTATGTTGGATTGTAGTAAGATTGTTAACCCCTTTATGTTGCTTTCCTTAGTAAAGCAGATCAAAAGAATCTGTGCTGGCAGCTCTTGTTGTTGGGCTTGTTGGGTCTTACAACCTACAGCTGCTGCTAGCCAAATTGTTACTGCAAGGGGTCAGACAACTGGATAGAAAGATCACAGGGCCCCTTTGCTGGAACTAGGTTAGCTGGCACTCATTGGCAACTCCATTGCTCATGAGCAGTTCTGGGTGTTCCAGGGAATAGTATTTGTGATTATTCACAAGGGATCAGGAGCCTTGGTCACAGTTCTAGGGCCAAGAGGAACACTAACATTTGTGGCTATAGGGGAGCAGTGCACCTTTCTGGGTACAGAACAGGGCATAGACCAGGAGAGCAATGACCACACCTCTCCCAGGATAACACCATCTTGGAAGCACAGAAAAGTTGCAGACACCAAGAACTAGCTCTGAAAACAGCAGCAGAAAAAAAGCCGGCATCTTGGCACAATGTCTCCTCACCTTCACATGAGCAGAGCCCAACTTTAACAAAAAGTTCAAAATGATGAAATGGGCTGGGAAAATGAGCAAACAACAACAACAACAAAAACCTTATCATAAAAAGCTACTACAGTGGCAGGGAAAACTGAGACATAAACTTAGAATAAGACAATAATGTGACAACAGCTACAAGCAAAACCTCAAAGAAAAATACTAGTTGGACCCAAGGCCAGCAAGAATTCCTGGAAGAGCAAAAGAAAGAAATGAGTGGTAGAGGAAAAATTAGGAAAAGAAATAAGAGCGATGTAAGAAAATTATAAAAAGAGAAAGGAATGTTTTACCAGTCAGATCTATGGATAAGGAAAAAAAAACCCTTATGACCAAACAAGAGATAGAGAGCATTACAGAATGTAAAAATGGATAATTTTGATTACATTAAATTAAAAAGGTTTTGTATAAACCAAACCAATGAAGCTAAGATTGGAATGAATGCAAAAAACTGGGAAAAATTTTTACAGTGACTTTCTCTAATAGAGGTCTTGTTTCTCAGATATATAGGGAACTGAGTCAAGTTTATAAAAATAAGATTAAATAAGATCCCAATTGATAAATTGTCAAAATATAAACAGTTTTCAGAAGAAGAAAGCAAAGTTATCTATAGTCATATGAAAAAATGCTCTAAATCACCACTGATTAGAGAAAGGCAAATTAAAGAACTCTGAAGTACCACTTCACATCTATCAGAAATGACAACTGCTGGAGGGGATGAGGGAAAATAATTGTTGGTGGAGTAGTGAACTGGCCCAATCATTCTGGAAAACAATCTGGAAGTATGTGCAAAAGGCTATAAAACTGCATACCCTTTGATCTAGCAATATCTCCACCAGGTCTGCACCTCAAAGAAAAAGGAAAAAAAATCTCTGTATACAAACATAATTATAGCAGTTCTTTTTTTGTGGTGGCAAAGAATTGGAGATTGAGGGGATGCTCTTTAATTGGAGAATAGATGAACAAATCTTGGTATAAGATTGTGATGGAGTACTACTGTGCTTCAGGGGGGTGTTTTCAGGAAAAAAAACAAAGCAAAACAAAACATGGCAACACCTCTGTGCTGATACAAAGTAAAGTGAGAAAAACTGGGACATCATTGTGCACAGTAACAGTAATGTTGTAATGATGAACAATTGTGAAAGACTTGGCTACTCTGATCAATACAGTAATCCAAGACAATTCCCAAGGTCTCATGATGAAAAAATGCCATCCACCTCCAGAGAGAAAACTGATGAACTCTGAGTGGAAATTGAAGTAATTTTCTTGCTTTCATTAATTTTTTGCTTTTATTTTGCAATATAACTAATATGGAAATATGTTTTGCATGATTTCACATGTATAATTGATATAATTGTCTTTTCAGTGGGTGGAGGAGGTGTGGAAGGGAGAATCAAGAACTTAAAATTTAAAAAGAAAAATATATTAAAATAAATAAATGAATAATTAATTTAAAACATTCATGGACCCCAGGTTAAGAACCATTGCCCTAAGGTTTCTTCTAATGAACTGCTCCAGTCTAGGGGCTCACTCACTATAGTCTAGAAGTCAGTAGAATTCTTGGACTCAAATAAAAAGGACAGTTAGATGATGAAAAGTTAGCTTTTCTTTGATTATCCTTTAATCTTAGTAAAGCTTCCAACCGTATTAAACAATAACCTCTATTGTACTGGCATACAGACATGGGGAGGGACGGAGGGAGGAGGAGGAAGATTCTTCCAGAGGAAAATAGGGCATGTGCCTGGGAGTGAGAACTTGCCCCATCTATATTTTTCCAAGGTGGAAGAGAACAACAGTCTCAGTCCCTAGTTGTTTTCCTTAATGGTCTGGTCTTTTAGGGAAGTTTTCTTCTCCTGCCTCTCAGTTCCCCTGTGGTCCCTTTCCCATATAATGCAATTAGGTTATATCAGAATCTTATGGTGTTCTTCGTAGGCCTTTTATCCCTTTGGTGCTGGGATCAGAGCCAGAGAACCAAGCCAGGCATATTTCTTACAAGCCCAATTGTCTTACAGAATTGTAATATGAGGGTGCCATCTTCAAGAGATTTAGGGAAAGACGGCAATCCTGAATCTCATCATTTTAAGGGACCTTCCAGATCATCCTCAGGTTATTAGGAAGAAATGAAGTCTGAAAGAGGAGAAATGAGAAGGTAAAGGAATAGGGCCTCTGCATGGCCTATGAGCCTAACAGACAGAAGAGAGGTCACTAATGTTTCACCGGAGAGCAGCCCCCACTCACACGATAAGCTCCAGATTCAGGCCGCTGTGTAGATTTGCATTCCACTAAGACAAGAATTCATGAGTTCATGCTGATGGATTTACACACTGAGTCAGTCAGAGAGTACAATTAGTTAGAAGCAAAGACATTTAATGAAATAGCAAAGTGAGAAAAGGCTCTGACTCTGACTTCATGACCTCATCATCTCCTATGGGTTTAATTACCATCTCTATGCTGAGGATTCCCAGATCTAGCGATTACTCCCAGACCTAGCCTCTCTCTTGAGCTCTAGTCTTTTATCACTGTCTATTGGAAGTTTCAAATTGGTTGTCTCGTAGGCATGTTAAAACTCAACATGGCCAAAAGAGAACTCATTATGTTTCCTCTCAAACTCCTCCTTTTCCAATCTTCTCTGTTTCTGCCAAGGTCATACATTCTCAACTGCAGTGAAATCTTCTGCCCCTCATCCCACATATCTATCAGTTGCCAAATCGTGTGATTTCTACCTTGACAACATCTCTCACATCTTTAACCCTTACACACCTACCATCGTAGTTCAGGCTTTCATCATCTCTCTCCAGGACTTATAATTAGGCTCCCTGCTGCGAGTCTCTACCTATGTCTTATCCTCCATACAGCTACCAAAGTGATTTTCCTAAAGAGAAGGTCTGACCATCTCACTCCCTTCTTTAATAAACTCCAGTAGCAACCTATTACTGCTAGGATAAAATAGAAATTAATCATTTGGCCTTCAAAGTTCAAAACTGGCCGCAACTTACCTTTCTAGTCTTATTACACCTTACTTCCCCTAATGATCTAGCCATACTGGTCTTCTTACTGCACCACAAGCCATCTCTGTGCTTTTGTACTGGCTGTCTTCCTTCCCTGGGATACATTTGTTCTTTACCCGTGTCTCTTAGAATCCCTCATTTCCTTTAACATTTAAAGCTCAGACATGGACTTCTATACAATGCCTTTCCTTGTCTCTTCAGGGGGTTGGTGCCCCCAATCCCCTCTTCCCCAACACACGAATTACCTTTACCATACCCTCCCCCTGTTTTCTTTTCTCTGATAACCTGCTTTAATGCAGGGACTATTTTAATTTTGTCATTTTATTCCCAGCAGGTAGCACATAGTAGGAGGTTAATAAATGCTTATCAATTGATTGAATAAAACATTTCCCCCATAAATCTGGAGCACATTTTCCCACAAACACACAATATCATTAGGAATAGTGGATAGATGTAGGGAACATATATGGCCAGAGTATACATTTGGAGACTCATATAAGTAGGAAAAACGTGGCCTGGGCAAATAGGAGAAGGGGTAGTTCATGCTGTAATTGATGTAGGAAGCTATTTCTTCTGGTAACATCAAAGTAGTATTCCGACCGAGACTTGTCCTCATTGGGCTTCTTTGAATAAATAGCTTTTACTCTGTGTTGTTCTTCCAGATACTGTTTTGTTGGATACTATCCTCCTAGATGTGTAGTCTCTGCAGGACATTGCCAGGCATAGCTACCAGGACGTAGCACAGGCATAGCTGTGGTGATGGAGTTTCTTTCTACTTCAAGTTTCTGGCTTTAGCTAAAATCCATGGCTATAGAACTATCTTTTCCTCATGGATCCTGACCCTTCTAGTCATCTGAGAATGCCAGACCACTTCCTATCCATTGAGACTCCATCTGGACTCAGTGATTAGCATACTCCCACTCATTCTCACTCTCTTCATCCCAGTGATACAGAGCCCCTGATTACTGAAGAACAAAACCTTTCTCCCCAGTCTCAGCTGTTTGCTTCCCATCCATCTCTCCCAAAATGTCCTACTTCAGATCTTCCACCCCCTTCCACTGGGCCCTCTGAAGATCCTTATGCATAATTAACAAACTCACTTTTACTTTGAAGCTCTTTCTTGTTCTTTCCATCTTTTGGCACTCACTAGAGACATGGATGATACTTCATCTCTGACCTTTCCAGGCTTGTTGCATTTTCTGTCACACCTCTTGTCAAGGTAGGTGAGCTAGAATATTTTGCTCTCCATTGCCACTTCTAGACTCTCTCTCTTCTGCCATCACTTAGGGAACATTCCTTCTTTGAGATTCGTGCAGGCCAAGTTTACACCTTAATCCAGTTCCTGGCGGCTTATTTTCCCCACCTTTCTCCCTGTCAGGACTTTCTCCCTCTATTCTTAATGAGTTCAGTTCCTGGCCCTAAATCTCTCTGTCCAACTCAACTCTTGCCCTTGTCCTAAAATATTTTGATGTTCCATCATGCCATAACAACCTTGTTCATAAAGCTACTCAACTCTCATGACCTAATACTACTCCACTCCAACTTAGTTACACACAGGATGGTCATACTCTTCGTATCTACAAGTATTCCAGTTCTAGACTGAAGAGCTCCAAAATTCTTTTATCTGATTATAACATTTTATCATTCCATCTCTCTCTATGTCTTGCCAATTCCAACTCTATTCTTCATAGTCTTCTCCAATTCTTCCACCCTCAGTATTTATCCACACCATCATTCTTACTCTTGCTATATTCTCTTCCCCTCGCCAACTTGTCAAACCAGTTCAACTCTAATCTGGCATCCTTTGTCTCCCAATTGTACTTTGCCAACTCCCAACACAAGATTGCTCCCACCATCCACTTCCTTCACTCTTATTCATCTATTGCTGAATGGAGATGGAGAAAGTCATGAAACCACGTTAAGTAGGTACTATTTCATCTCAACTGGACCTTCTCTATAGCAAGAAGATCCTTACACTTCTCGGCAAATTGATTATCTCACTCAACACAGTAGCTATTTTCTTGTTAAACTTAACCCTATCTTATCAATTGAGACTATTGTTTCGCATTTCACACACACACACACACACTGAGGAAAAAAAGGGATCATTCTCTGAGAGCTCCTTTTTCCTCTTCTCATCTCATATTCTTCTAACATTATTAGCCAACACCTTCTTCTTCACTCCTGTTTCTGATAAAGAGGTGGCCCTTCTCTCTGCAGCCCCTCTACATGGAGCCTTGATACTATAAGCTCTCACTATTACAGTA
Source organism: Phalanger gymnotis (assembly GCA_028646595.1). Classification (NCBI taxonomy): domain Eukaryota; kingdom Metazoa; phylum Chordata; class Mammalia; order Diprotodontia; family Phalangeridae; genus Phalanger; species Phalanger gymnotis. The sequence continues at coordinate 159,463,245 of CM053626.1, read as the reverse complement.
GCCTCCTAGTTGTTCTACCTACCTTGAGAATCTCCCCACTCTAATTCATCTTTCTTGGAGCTGCCAAAGCAATTTCCCTAAAGTATAGATGTGCCAGTGTCACCCTTCTACTCAATAAATTTCAGTGTCTCCCTGTAAGGACAAGTAAAGTGTGACTTTTTATTGGTTTTTGTTTTGGAGTGCTTCTCAGCACCAAGGCAATCAAATGTCTTTGATTGAATCTTGCCTTTGTTTGTAGGAAGGCCCACACCCTTTTGCTATTTAGGTCATGAGAGGTGTGAAGTCCTTGAGAGGTGTGAAGTCCTTGAGAGGTGTAAAGCTCTCAGGCCCTGAGAAAGGTATACATACTCTGAGGTTAGCATTTTGCTTTGGGGCTCACTCATTGGAAGAGTGTTGGTGTGGATACTCTGGGTAGCCATTAAAGAGCCCCCTGGCTTTGAAAACCCAGATGTTGGTGCTTTTGTCTCTGGTAACTATGTATGTATAGCTTTGGTCAGACAGCTAGAAGCCTGTCTGTTGATTTGTGTTTTTTTTTTCTGTTTGTAATTTCTGTTTGTATTTGCTCTGAAGTTCAGGGTGCTGACTTTTCCCCCTGAACTACATGAATGATTTATGCATGTTTAATTAAAGGGAGATTTGTAAACCCCTTATAGTTGCTTTCCTTGGAAAAGCAGATCAAAGAACTTGTGCCGGCAGCCCTCCTATGTGCTGGTGTTATTGGTCTCCTCCACAGCAGCTGCTAGTAGCATTGTTGTTACATTCCCTATGACTTCTATGCTCAAATACAACCAACCAGCCAATAAATATTTAGAAAAATGATTTAGAAATTAGATTTAGGAAATTTAGAAAAAAATATTTAGAAAAATTCTAAAATTCTATGTGCCAGCCACTGTGCTAAGCTCTGGGATTACAAAGAAAAATGTACTCTCAAGGAGCTCAAAATCTAATGGAGGAGACAACATGTAAACAAGTACAAATAAGCTATGTACAGGATAAATTGGAAACAGGCAACAGAGGGAAGGCACTAGAAGTAAGGGCAGTTGGAAAAGGCTTATTGTAGAAGGTAGTATTTTAGCTGGGACTTGAAGGAAGCCAGGAAAGCCAGGAGACAGAGATGAGGAAGGAGAGAATTGCAGGCATGAGGGACAGCCAGCAAAAATGCCCCATAGTTGGGAGTTGTCTTGCTTGAAGAATATCAATATCGGTGTCACTAGTTCAAAGATTACATGGATGGGGTGGGGTTGGGGGGAAGATGAGGTGGGGATAGTGAAAAGATTTTGTAAGAAGACTAGAGAGGAAGAGTGAGGAGTAGCTATATTATAAAGGGCTTTGAATACCAGACAGAGAATTTTGTATTTGTTCCTGGATGCAAAAGGAAGCCTCCAGAGTTTACTGAGTGGGGTGTGTGTATATGTATGTATGTATGTGAGATATGGGGACCTGTGATTTTGAAAGATCACTTCCCTTTGATAGCTGAATGGAGGATGGATGGGAGTGGGGAGAGACTTATGGCAGGCAGACCAACCAATGAGCTACTGTAATAGTTCGCACATGAGGCAATGAGGGCCTGCACCAGGTGATAGTAGTGTCAGAGGAGACGAGGGGGTATATATGAAGGATATTAAGGTAAAATTGATGAGCCTTAGCAATAGATTGGATATGGATAGTGGAAGAGAGTACGGAGATAAAAATGACATCTAGGTTGTGAAGCTGGGTGACTGGGAAGGTAGTGACGCCTTTGACAGTAATGAGAAAGTATGGAAGAGGGTAGTTTGGAGGGAAAGATTCTGAGATCAATTTTGGATATACTGAGTTTGAGATAGCTCTACAGGACATCCTGCTGGAGATAACCAACAGGCAGCTGGAAATGTGAGGCTGGAGGTCAGCAGGGAGGTTAGGGCTGAATAAGTAGATTTGAGAATCATGAGCACAGAGATGATAAACTCTTTTATCACTTTAAAGTTCTTCACGATCTGGCTTCTTTCTATCTTTCTAGTCTTCTTTCACATTATTCCTCTTCATATACTCTGCCATCCAGCTATACTGACTTATTTTCTGTTCTTCACCCATAATGTTTTATCTTCCCTCTCCATATCTTTATAGAGTCTGCACCTCACACCACAATTACTCTCCCTTTTTATCTCCGCTCTTAGGATCCTTGGCTCATTTCAATACTACATTCAATTGTCACCTTCTCCAGGCCTTTCCTGGTTTCCTGGCTGCTAATGCCTTTCCCTTTTGACTACACTAAAGTCTTTGACTCTGTGGATTACAAAAAAATGCAGCAAGTCCTCAAAGAGATGGGAGTACCAGATTATCTTATTTGTCTCCTAAGGAACCTGTATGCGAGTCAAGAAGCAACTATTAGAGCCAGACATGGAACAAGTAATTGGTTTAAGGTTGGGAAAGGAGAATGACAAGGCCATAAATTGTCATCTTAATAACTTATATGCAGACTGCAACATGCAAAATTCTAGGCTAGATGAATCAAAAGCCAGAATTGTGGTTTCTGGGAGAAATACCAACAATCTCAGATATGCAGATGATACTACTCTGATGGTAGAAAGTGAAGAATTAAGAAGCCTCTTGATGAGGGTGAAAGAAGACAGTGTAAAAGCTGGTTTGAAGCTTAAAATAAAAAAAATCTAGGATCCTGGCAACTGGTTCCATCACTTCCTGGCAAATAGAGGGAGAAAAAATGGAAGCAATGTCAGATTTTATTTTCTTGCACCCAAAGATCACTGCATTTGAGGGCTGCAGCCATAAAATTACAAGACACTTGCTCCTTGGAAGGAAAGCTATGGCATTCCAAAATGCACAGACATTGCCTTGCCAACAAAGGTCCATATAGTCAAAGTTTTCCAGTAGCAATGTATGGCTCTGAGAGTTGGATTATAAGGAAAGCTGAGTGCTGCAGAATCGATACTTTGAAATTGTGGTTCTGGAGAAGACTTTTGAGAGTCCCTTGGACAGCAAGGAGATAAAATCAGTCAATACTTAAATAAATTAATTCAGACTATTCATTGGAAGGTCAAATATTGAAGCTGAAGACACTTAAATACTTTGGCCGCATAATGAGAAGACAGGACTCTGGAAAAGACCCTGATGTTGTGAAAGATTAAAAGCAAAAGGAGAAGGGGACAGCAGAGGCTGAGAGGGATAGATACGATCATGCAAACAATGAGCATGAACTTGGACAGACTTCACTAGATATTGGAGGATACAAGGGCCTGGTGTGCTATGGTCCATGGGGTCATGAAAAGTCGCACATGACTGAATTGAACAACATCAAAATGTTCTCCTTCTACCAGAACCATGTCTCCTCTTTTCCTCTCCTCTTTTGAGGTTCGATCAACCCATATCTGCCAACCAATCAAAATGCTGGTAGCTATTGTCTACTGACCTCCAGGATACCCCCTTTCTTCCTTCAATGAGTACATTGTCTGTTCTAGCTCATAGTATTCCTCTCCTCATCAATTTCTGCTCTCATAACAGGGGACTTCAGCAGATAGACAGACAGACAGACAGACAGACAGACAGATAGATAGGTAGGTAGGTAGGTAGATATTTCTTCTAATGTCCTAACCAAAAAGTTCAAGTTAGACGTTTCAAATGACCTATTCCTCTCCCTCACCATAGCCAACACCAAGACTGCCAAGCCATTGATCTTACCATCACCCACAAAATGTTCCACATCCATGTTCATCAACTCTGAAATTTCTTTATCTGATCATAATCTGTTGTTATTCTACCTTTCCCTCTGCCTTACAACCCCAAACCCTATTCTTGGTTCATGCTGCAACCTCCAGTCCTCTGTTCTTTCTCAGACTGTCACCCTTACGTTAGCTTTGTTCACTACCATTCCCCACTATGATCCTCAGTAAACCAGTTAACACTCTATGCTGTCCTATTCTTTTATATCCCTTGTACATTATCCTGTCACTGGTCTTGCCCTTCCAAAACCCAGCCTTGGATTTTCACACTGTCTGCTGTCTTTGTTCCTGCACACATGCTGCTGATTAAAGCTTAGGAAATCATGAAACCACTGACTGTGTCCACTACAGATTTATTTTATACAACCTCAACTGGGTCCTCACTGTGGTGAAGCAGCAACCCTTTTATGCCTTCCTAATTAATTCACTATCCTACTCACCTCAGCAGCTTTTCCTCTTCCTACCCTCCCCATTACTGTGGAGGGTGTTACCATCTTTCAAGTCACCCAAGCTCACAAAACAGCTGTCATCCTTAACTCCTCACTCTCACTCCCCATATCCAATCTGCTGTCAAGTCCTGTCAATTCTGACCTCACAAGCTCTTTCACATATGCCCCTTTTTCTCCTCTGACACTGTTACTGTCCTGGTCTAGGCCTTTGTCACCTTATGCTTGGACTATTGCAATAGCTTCTTGGTTGATCTCCCTGCCTCAAGTCTCTTCCCACTACAATCCTTCCATTCAGCCATTACAGTTATCTTCTTAAAGTGTAGTTCTGACCATGTCTCCTCCTTAATAAACTCCAGTTTCCAGTATCATCTTCAAGATCAAATATGAAATCCTGTTGGGTGTTCAAAGTTCTTTATAATCTGCCCCCATCTCCATTTCTCCAGTTTTCTTACATCTTAACCATCCTTGCCCCACCACATGCTCTTCCGGGGACACTGCTCTCTTTGCTGTTTCTCCAAGAAGACACTTTGTGTCTTGGCTCTGGGTATTTTAACTGGCTGTGCCCATGTCTGGAAGCTTCTCCTTTTTCATCTCTACTCTTGGCTTCCCTGGCTTCCTCCAAGCCCCAACTAGAATCCACCTTCTCCAGGAAGCCTTTTCTGATCTTCTTGAATTCTACTGCCTTTTTTCTCTTAATTATTTCCAGTTCACCCTCTAAATGATTTGTTTATACATAGTTGTTTACATGTTGCCTCCCTATTAGACTGTGAGCTCCTTGAGAGCAGAGACTTTCTTTTCCCTTTCTTTGTACCCTCTGGAGTTAGCACAGTGCTTGGCATATAGCAGACATTTAATAAATGTTTATTGATGGACTGACTGATTCCAGGGCCGGCACTCTATCAATAGGTAGTGCCATTAAAGTTCCTGGTAGCTAGGTGCCGTGGTAGATAGAGGGCTGGATCTGGAATCAGGAAGACCTGAGTTCAAATCCAGCCTCAGAATGTGTGCGCCTTTGTCCTGATTGTGTAACCTTAGGCAAGTCACATTACTTCCGTCTGCCTCAATTTCCTCATCTGTAAAATGGAGAAAATAAAGGCACCTGCTCCCCAGAGTTGTTGTGAGGATGAAATGATTTACAAAGCACCGTGAAAACCCCAAAGCAGCATAGAAAAGCTAGCTATTATTATACAAGACATATTGCTGGATTCTGCTTTTAAATCATTATGCTATTCTCTTCCATTTTATAGGTAAGTTCATCCCTCTCACGTTCACAGATATGATTGTTAATTGTGTATTTTGCTCCATCATCTCCTCTTATTCGTTTTCGACCATTTGATCCCTTCCCCCTTCTTTAGTCAGAGGAAGAAAGTGATGAAAGATGAATGTGGTCAACCCTTGTGATACGTAATGGAAAGAATCTCCTTCCTAATCAACTGCCTCTCCCTCATCCAGATCCTGATGACTGATTCTCACCATTTTTTTCTCCCTTTTTTTATCTTCCCTTCATGATCTATCCTTTGAAGTTTATTTTGCTTCTCTCCTTAACTTCTTAGCCTCCCTCTTAAATGCCTTGCCTCTACTTTCCCCTATTAAGTTTAGTGTATTTCTGCACCAAACTCTGTGTGGATTTAACCTCTTTTTGTCCAGTTCAAATGAAAGTGAAGTTCATGTACTGCCTCTTTTCTCCCACCACTTCCTTCATTTTGAATATTCTTTTTTCCATCACTCCACTTTTTAGAAATAGTAAGTTCCTTTCTTCCTTATTCCCTCCCTAGTGTATTCATTGCCCTCTCACTTTTCTTCTCTTAAGGTTGTTGTCCTTTGTTCTTGAAGATGACCAAATAACATTACTATGTTGGAGTCAAGGTATGCTGTGTCCAACTGTAGCTGATCAGACCACTATGAGCTTGAAATGTTCCACCACAGGTTGGGCACAAAATTCCATATAAATGTTTGAGGCAGAGATGTCTCTAAATTTTCATATCTCACCATTTTTTTTTAGAGCTACTGCACCTTCTTTGATGCAAGCATGTCATGACGGGCAATCCTTTGCAAGCATCTCCCATGTTGCACAAGGTCCTCAGAGACCTTGAGAGTGTCCTTGTATCATGCCTTCCGACCACCATGTGAGCACCTTCTTTGCATGGCACTTGAGCAACATGGCCAGCCCATCAGAGTCGTAGTAGTAGTCTTTGTCAAAGTAGTCTTTGTAGAAGTAGTCGAAGTAGACTTTGAATGCTTGGCAGTTTAGCTCCAGAGAGGATCTCAGTGTCCAGTACCTTATCCTGTCAGGTCATCTTCGGAATCTTCCTATGACAATTCAAATGGAAATGATTCAGTTTCCAGAAAACCAGAATAACTCACCAGCCCCTATCTTCTTTTGTTATTTAATTCCCCCTGTGACTCTTGAGGATAATAGGGTGCTTGATGAGACACTTGTTTCTTCTCCCCCATTAGAATGCAAGCACTTCAATATCATATTTTCCCTTCAACTGTTCAAATGTATTTACCTTTTTTGGTTTCTTTGACTCTTATACTTGTATTTCAAAGTTTCTACTCAGTTAATGTCCTTAGAATTCTTGAAACCCTTTATTTCATTATTGGTCTATTTTTTTTTACTCAGTTTTCCACGCCAAATTATTCTTGAATCTAAGCTTTTTCTTTTGCCTTGGCAGTGGCAGCTGACATATCTTATGTCATCCTGGTACTTAAGCTTTTTCTTTTTTGCTACTTGCAGTAATATTTCTTTTCCAGCTTTGACCTAGACAGGGGTGGGGAAACTGTGGCCTCTAGGTCCTCAAGTGTGGCCCTTTGACTGAATCCAAACTTCACAGAACAAATTGTATACCTTTTGTGTGCATGTATGTGCGTATGTATATGCACATATACATACACACATGTATATATGTGTGTATATACACATATACATACACACATGTATGTGTGTATATACACATATATATACATATATACATACATATATATATGTGTACATATATATATATATGTATATGTATATGTATATATGTTATCTCCCTGAATAGAATGTAAGTTCCTTAAAAGTAGGGGTTTTTTCTATCTGGTACAAGTAAACCTTAAATAAATGCTTGCTGATTGAGTAACAGATTAAAGAAACTAGAACAGGGGTGGGGAACCTGCGGCCTTGAGGCCACATGTACCCTTTTAGGTCCTTGGTGCAGCCATTTGACTCAGTCCAAATTTTACAGAACAAATCCTTTTATTAAGGGGATTTGTCTGTGAGGTTTGTATTCACTCAAAGGGCTACACTTGAGGACCTAAAGGGCCACATATGGCCTTGAGGCCACAGGTTCTCCATCCTGACCTAGAAGGTCTTGATTTTTTCTATGATATTAATAGGAATTTTCATTTTAGATTTTCTTTCAGGAGAGGATTGTTAGATTCTTTCTGTTTTCATTTTACCCTACAGATTTAGGCAGTTTTCGGTTTTTTATTTCTTGAAATATGGTATCTAGGCTTTTTGTTGTTGTTGTGTTATGGCTTTCAGGAAGTCTGACAATTCTTAAACTATCTTTCTTTGATCTGCTTTCATTGTTAGTTATTGTTATCAAAAATATCCAATATTTTCTTCTTTTTTTCCAATCTTTTGAGGTTTGTTTTGGCTAATATTTCTTGTCTCACAGTCATTGATTTCTGTTCTAATTTTCAGAGAGTCTATTACTTGGGTAAGTTTTCCACCTTCTTCTCAAAGCTATTCTCCTAATTCTTTCCCAGAGAGCTGTTATTTCACTTGTAGTTTCATTTAAAAAATCTTTTGGGCCAAGATGGCATCTGGAAAGCAGGGAATCACTTAAGCTCTCCCCCAGGTCCCTCCAAACACCTGTAAAAATGGCTCTGAACAAATTCTATATCTGGGGAACCCACGAAATAGCAGAGGGAAGGAGGTCTCCAGCCCAGGACAGCCTGGATGGTCACTGGGTAGGGTCAATCACACTGTGCTGGGATCAAAGCACAGCCCAGCATGGGCTGTACCAGGACCAACCAGATCAGGAGTCAGGCAGAGTAGGCCATAGGGCATTAGATAAATTCCCAAAGTTGAAAGTAGCTCTGTGAGGGTTATCCCTTGCTCTTTCCTACATCTCTTTTCCCCAACCCTCCGGTACAGTTTTATCTGTGATATAACAAAAGTAGCCAATTTTTTTTCATATTCCTAGAAGTGATTTCTAATTCTCATCACAGGAGAAACAAACAAAAAAGCCTCTAACCTGGAAAAACAAGCACAGACCCTATAGACAAGAATAAAAATGTCCTTTCTTTGTATCCAGAGATGACACTGTTCACTCACCCACTATTGGGAAGAAAAAATCTTAGATATTTATTTTCACCGAAGGAATGAATTTGCCCCATTCCTCTACACTCTCTCTTCTCTGCATGAGCAAAGGTAGGCATTTGTCAGACCGTTGATTGGGCCTTCTACGCAGGAGTCATGGAAAAGACCACATTAAGTGTCTAACTCTGAGATTGAATGCTTAACTTTGGCCTCATTAGCAACCGTGCTGACCTTAGCAGGAATAATATGTTAATTAATAAGGCAAGAGCTTCCATTATATGTTACTCCTTTCCAGTAAAACAGGGATGAAATAAAGATGTATATTATCGCCACTTCCATCTGCTATGTCAAATATAACATATATATACACATATACACATGTGTATACATAAATACTCAAATGTATTTGTGCATTTCAAATGAGAGAATTTGTTTTGTTTGGATATTTGTTATAAGATATTTGTTTTTCTTTTCTCTTTATTTTTCGATGGAATGGGAGGAGAGAAACTAGATTTTTTTTAAAACCATTTTTTTAAAATAGAGAGGTGGGGATGCTACAGATGTGGAAGGTTGAATATACTTTCAGATGAGGTCTCCATGTTATTAGTTTTACCTAAGTGTTTCACTTTGCTACAAAAGACATGTCAGAGAGTAGTTATAAAATCCATGAATGTTTGTAATATAAGAACAAAAACATCAATAAAACTTAAAAACAATCAGTAAGGCACTCAATAAAATAGGCAGATGAAGCCCTAATATCATACGGTTCTTCAAGACAGGCTATGATGGACTAGATAATAGGATACCTACAGTGGAAAGAATTGTGGCTATGGAGTGAGAGGACCTG
>CM053626.1:159430308-159453427 GCA_028646595.1 Phalanger gymnotis | reverse complement strand
GGGTGCTGGTTATGTGTGGATCTGCACCCCCCACCCCAGAAGCTCCTAGCCAGATTGTGGAAACAAGTGTTTATAATAAATTAAACAAAACAGAGTTCTATCCATTGAATTTAAACTATGTCTGCCATCTTGTCTTTGGAATTTGATGTTTTGGGGATAGAATGGAATTTCTCTCCCCTTTTCTCTTGTATCCTTTAGATGAACACACTTTCCATTGCAGTCATCTTCTCTATCATAGAGAACTATCAAATAAGCCAGATGAGCCCATAAATTACCACAAACCATTCCAAACAATAAAGGCAATTTTACTTACTGAACCATTAAATTTACATACTTAAATTAGACCCAATCAGACATCAGCAAGGGGATGTCTTGGGGCCAGACAAATAATGAATTTTGGGAAAGTGCTGCAATGTATTTCCCTACCTCTTGCATGAAATTAATGAGGTGCATCAATTTAGTCATCATTAAAATTACATCTTTATCTAGTTACTTAGTTGAGTTTGATCTGCTGCATGGTACAACCACTCAGTAACCTTTCTGCCCTCAGCTAAAGTCAGAAGGAGGACCAGATAGAGGACAGGGCACAGAATTTCTTGCAGTGACCACCTGGGTTGCTATCACCATTGGATGAATTGTTTGGTGTGTTTTGGTTTTTTAACTCTCAAGAGCTGAAGAAATGAAATGACAACCCAGCATGTGAAAGAGTATAAGGAAGTACAATATCTGACAATTAGAGTTATTTCAAACAGACTCATAACTTGAGAGAGATCATCTAGAGCCATGAGAGAAGGTAAGGGCAGCTGGGTGGTACAACGGATAGAGAACTTGGCCTGGGGTCAGAAAACCATGAGTTCAGACACAGCCTCAGACTGTGGACTGTCCTCTAGGACAAGTCACTTAGCCTACCTCCCAGAGTTGTCGTGAGGATAGAATGAGAAAATATTTGTAAAACGTTTGTCATACTGCCTGACACTTAGGAGGCACTTAATAAATGTTTGTTCTTTTCTTTTTCTCCCCATACCTTGTCAAGGTAAGAGAGCTTCCTTCCTTTGTCAGTAATAATAGCAGGAAGTTCACCCCTTTCAAGGTCAGTGCTCTGGGGAAGGGTGGAGGGAGTGAGCAATCACTACCTCCTTTCTCCTTCCCTCAGCTCTAGGTCACACACACAGACACACAGACACAGACACAGAAACAGACACAGATACACACACACACACACACACACACACACACACACACGCCCCTCTCCACCCCCATCACCATACCTGAACCAACCTATCCCACCCCAGCTGACTTGGGATTGCTTACCTGACCTGGTCATCTGACCAGGAGACCTAGGGTTTTTTAGCCAGTAGACAAGAAGGCTGGGTTGGGTACATATCTGTATTCAACTATTTGAAGGGCAATTGTGTGGGATTACACTAGTTCTGTTAAGTCCCAGAAGGCAGAACTAGGAGTAATGAATGGGAGGAAACTACAAAGAGGCAAATTTAAACTTGATGTTGGACAATATTTCCTGCTGCTGCTGTTTGTCCTTCATTCTCAAAGGGGACCATAACATCAGGAAGGTGATGCAATGACAGGCAAGTGAATTGGATTTAAGTGATGGAGGGTTGTGCAAAGTGACCAATCTCACTTTCTCCTCTGGAGCCAATTGGTTCCAGTGGCCATATATAGATCAGGACAACTGGAAATGGCCCAGGATGAATTAGAGCTATGCAAGAGTGAAATGGACTTCTCAGAATAGCAATAGACTCCATATCATTGTATGTAACACTAACCTTAGAGTGTTCTAGGGACCTTGTCTCTTTCCAGTACCCTCAAATGAATTTATCCCAGGTTCCAAAATTCCTAGTTATGGCTCTACACAGAGACATTGAAGCTGTGGAGTAGATAGAGGGTTAGGCCTGGCCTCAGGAAGACTTGAGTTAAAATTAAACCTCAAATTCTTCCTAGCTGTGTGACCCTGGGAAAGACACTTAATCTGCCTCAGTTTTCCCAACTGTAAAATTGAGATCATAATTCATCTACCTCTGCCTCTCAGGGATGCTAAAAAGCTCAAATGAAATAACATTTATAAAGCACTTAACACAGTGCCTGGCACATATTAGGTGCTTAATAAACACTTGTTTCCTTCCCTTCTTCCAAGACGCAGAATAGAATACAGTATATCATGATGTCACTTCTTCAGGTGCTTCCTATAAGTGTCCAAGGAGAGGACCACAAGGGTACTATAGAGGGAATTCCTAAAGTAGTATCATAGTTTTACTGGAAAGTAAACTAAATGACCTCAATGGTGCCTTTGAGAGTCCATGACTGAGAAGGAACACAGGAAAGAAGTTTTAACAGTTCATCATTATAAAGTATCTTATACTTTATAAAATGCTTTCCTCCCAGTATCCCAGTGAGGTAGATCATGTTTTATTATTACCTCCAATTTTCCAGATGAATAAACTGATATCCTGAGATTCAGACGCTTGTCAACGATAGTAGACTAATAGTAGGTGTGTGGGACATTCATGGAGGATTAGCTCCTCTGATATGAGGGCTTGCCAAGCCCTTTTCAGGTCTGCTCTTCCACCTTTGGTGTCACCTGTCACCCAACTCCCACCTGTGGCTCCAAGAAGCTGTAGCATGCACAGCAGCCACACCTTAGTTAAACAGTCTCCACAGATAGACTAACATAGGGTAACCAACAATCCTCAAACCCATTGGTGAGTTAGGAGGATGTCTATCTACCCCAAGCATGTGAAAACTTTCTCCAGCAGAATGGGGAGATGAGAACAATTTGTTCCAACAGTCATGAAGGTGGCGGAAGCAGGTGCTGTGGAGAGCTTAGACACCAAGGTCATCCGCTGGAACCCTGCACCATTTCCAGTCATCTTGCCGCTGGATTTTGATGACTGGAAGAGAGTGTTTGTCCAACTCTGCCTCACTTAAATCTAATTCACACAAAGTCAAAGCATCACCCTGTGATGTCACTGATACTCTTCAAAAAAAAAAACAATCAACAATCAAGACCAATAAGGATTCGAAGATAGCTACTGACAGAATTAAGGTAAGAGAATTAGAGCCAGGATTCCAACCCCGTTCTCCAGCTGCTCTACAATTTGTACTTTATACGCTTCACCTCTTCATGGACTTCATCCCAGGTTGAGTGAGGTGGGCAGAGATAAATCTTTTCAGTAAGAGGCAACATACGGTGCAGCACCTCCCAAAGCAACATCCTTCCCATACTCAAAAGCCTCTGCAAATCACAGAATCACTGAGACACTGAATTTCGGATCTGGAAGGCAATCTCACCACAATTACACAAAATATCAAACCTTGGGGCAGCTAGGTGGTGCAGTGAGTAGAGCACCGGCCCAGGAGTCAGGAGGACATGACTTCAAATCCCGCCTCAGACACTTGACACACTTACTAGCTGTGTGACCTTGGGCAAGTCACTTAACCCCAATTGCCCTGCCCTTCCCCCCTCCAAAAAAAATATCAAACCTGACAAAGAATTCCCACTACAACATATTCAAGGTATCATCCCAACCTCTGCTTGAAGACCTCCAACTGGAGCACATCCAGCACCATTCAAGGCAGCTCATTCCTCTCTTGCAATGGCATTTTCCTAATTGTTAAGGAAGTTTTCCCTGATAGCAAACCTAAATTTATTTCTTTGTAACTCTCCCCCTTGCTCTTGATTTTGCCCTTTGGAGCCAAAAAGAATGTGCACATGATACTCTTTCAAAAATTGAAATACTTCTATCAGTTATATCCCCTTCCTCACATGCTCTGAGCCTTCTCTTCTCCAAGCTAAATATGCCCAGTACCTTCATCAAGATGACCCCCAGTTCCTTCAACTCATCCTCATATGGCATATACTTGAGACCCTTCACCATTCTGGTTACCCTCATAGAATCACCAGACTTAGAGCTGGAAGGGACCTCAGCAACCATCTAGTCTAACCCATAACCCAAAAGAATCATCATTCTATCATAATTGACAATCTGTCATCTTCTGCTTGAATACTTCCAAGGAGCATATGAGATAGCATGGAGCAGTAAAGAGAGTTCCTGACTAGGAGTCTGGAAGACCTAGGTTCAAGTTCCACTTCAGACACTGCCTATGTAACCTTGGGCAATTTAATCTTCTCTGTGCCTCAGTTCCTCCATCTACAAAATGAGGGGGTTGGGGTCCATGCCTTATAATGTCTCTTGGACCTCCAAATCTATAATCTTATGAGAGGGAACCCATGATTCCTGAGGCAGTCCATTTTGTTCTTACAAAGACTGAATTGTTAGGAAATTTTTTCCTGACATTTGCCTCTTCCACTCATGGCAGCTGGGTCTTCCCTCAGGTGCCAAACAAAACAAGTCTAATCCCTCCACCATGTGATGACCTGTCAAATACTTAAAAACTGCAGTCATGTTCCTCCTGAAGCTTCTCCAACCTAAACATTTCCAATGCCTTCAGTTGGTATTCACATAACACGGACTTGCGGCTCTTTGCCATTCTGGTTCTCCTCTGGATGTTGCCTAACTTATCAGTGTTTTTCTTAAAGTAGGATGTCTAGAATTAAACGCAATATTCCAGGAGAGGTCCAAAGAGGGCAGAGAACAGAAGAAGAATTATCACCTCCTTATTCCAGAGAGCTTTGCCTCTCAAAGTAGGCCATGATCACATTAACTTTTTTTGGACACTACATCACACTCCTGACTCATATTGAGCTTACAAACCAATAAAATCCTTATATCACATCACCTTACTCACTCATAACAAGCTCACAGACCAATAAAACCCTCATATCTTTTTTTAAAATAAATTTCGTTGACATCTTTTATTTTTATGTCAAACTATGTTACCTATTTTGTCCTTCTCTCCACCCATTCTCAGAGATCTAACTCTTATAATAAAGAATTTTTTTAGAAGAGGAAAAAAGGGGGAAAATAGTTCTATAAAACTAATATATCTAAAAGGCTGATGTTATATCAGTTCCATACTCATGATCTCATCTCTGCAAACATGATGGGAAAGGTATCTTTTCATAGCTCTTCTCTGTGGCCAAACTTGGTTGTATTTTTTAAAAATAGCTTCACAGAGTGCAGTTTTGAAAATTGTATTACTGCTATTGTTCTTGTTTTTGTGGTTGTAGTTGTATATGTAGTTGTATTTTTCATTTCTGCTTACTTTACTTTGCATCAGTACATATAAATCTTCCTATGTTTCTCTGTATTCATGTAAACTGATTCTTAACCGCTTCATAATATTCCATTGCATGTACCACCAACATTTAGTCATTTGCCATTTGACAGGAATTAACTTTATTTCCAGTTCTTTGTAACCATAGACAGCTAGACACGCACACACACACACACACACACACACACACTGCTATAACTATTTTGGCATATTTTGGTCCTTTCTGTTTGTCATTGACCTCCTTTGTATATATTGCTATGGTTATTATTCAGTCATTTCAGCTGTGTCCTGTTCTTTGTGATCTCATTTGGAGTTTTCTTGGCAAAGATACTGGAGTAGTTTGCCATTTCCTTCTCCCACTCATTTTACAGATGAGGAAACTGGGGCAAACAGCATTAAGTGACTTGCCCAGGGTCATACAGCTAGTGTGTGTATATACATATATATATGATGTGTGTGTGTATATACATATATGTGTATATATGTATATATATATGTATGTATATATGTATGTATGTGTTAGAATTTCTGAGTTAAAGTGCATGGACATTTTATTCACTTTCTCTATACAATTCCAAATTACTTTGCAGAATGATTGAATCAATTCAGAGTTCTATCAACAATGTGTTAATTGTAACTTTCTTTCCACCACTTCTATAACATATACTATTCATACCCTTCATGTGAACACACAACTAAACATAGCTAAATTTCTCTATGAGGTGAAATCTTGAAATTGATATGACATGCATTTCTTTTATTGTTAATGATCTGGAACATTCTTTCATTTATTTGTGTAAAGGTAAAGGTGTTTGTAAATAGTTGGCAATTCTTCTGAAAACTATTTGTTTTTTGTCATTTGTTTTGTATATCTTTTGATCACTTATGTTTTGGGGAATGGTTTTTAGTATTAGACTATGTCTTGGATATAAATCTTTATCAGAAACATTTAATACAACAAATGTTTTGTCTACCTTATTATCCTGGTTGCAATAATTTTGTTCTTACAAAAGCTTTACATTTTCATGCAATCAAAGTTATCTGCTTTTGCTGTTGTTTTTCAGTCATGTTCAGATCTTTGTGACCTGTTTTGGGGTTTTCTTGGCAAAGATACTGGAGTGGTTTGCCATTTCCTTCTTCAGCTCATTTTACGGATGAGGAAACTGAGGCAAACAGGGCTAAGTGACTTGCCAGGGTCAAACAGTAAGTATCTGAGGCTGGATTTGAACTCATAAAGATGAGCCTTTCTGATTTAAAGCCCAGCATTCTATCCACTATACCACCTAGTGGCCCCATTCACCTATTCATTTTGAATTTACTATGGAATATACTGTGCTCATCTTTGCCTAATTTCTACAGTTTTCCTAGCAGTCCTTATGAAACATGAAATTCTTTCCTGGTAATTTATGTTTTCAGATATATTGAACAGTTGGATATGGAATTCAATGACTTCTGATTCTTTCTAGTTTGTTATGTTGAACTACTTATCTATTTTTTAACCAGGGTGACATGGTCAGTGCTATGCTTTAGAAAAATCACTTTAGGAGCTGAGTGGATGGATTGGATGGATGGATTGGAATAGGGAGAGACATAAAGCAAGTGACAATATTATTACAATATTTCACAATTGTAATTATTACAATAGTTGCAATATTTATAATACTACAATATTACAATAGTTGTCGCCTTGTGAATAGAGCAAAGGGGACAAATGTGAGGAGATAATATAGTATATTGGAAAGAATCCTGAACTTTGAGTCAGATGACAGGAGTTTAAATCTTTTTTATTTGTTTTTAATTTACAATACTCAGTTCCACAAGTTGTTGAGCTCCAAATTTTCTCCCCATCTCTCTCCTTCCCCCCCCCCACCCACAAGGTGGTGCATAATCCAATACAGGTTCTACATATACCTTCGCATTAAACTTATTTACATAATAGTCAAGTTGTAAAAAAGAATTATAACCAATGCAATGAACCATGAGAAAGAAGAAACAAAATCACAAAAGAAGAAAAAAGAGAGCAAATAGTTTCCCTTAGTCTGCATTCAGGCTCCTTAATTCTTTCTCTGGATGTGGATCAGTTTTTTCCAGCATGAGTCTTTCCATCATGTCTTTGAACCTTGTATTGCTGAGAAAAGCCAAGTCTATCAAAGTTAGTCATCACAGATACTGTGTGTCTGTAATTATGTATAATGTTCTCCTGGTTCTGCTCCCCTCACTCAGCATCAGTTCACATAGGTGTATAGGTGTTTCCAGGTTATTATGAAGTCTGTCTGCTCCCCATTTCTTACAGCACAATAGTATTCCATTACATTAATATACCATAACTTGTTTAGCCATTCCCCAATTGATGGGCATTGCCTTGATTTTCAATTCTTTGCCACCACAAAAAGAGCTGTCATAAGTATTTTTGCACATATGGGTCCATTTCCCATTTGCGTGATCTCTTTGGGTTACAGCCCTAGAAGAGTAATTGCTAGGTCAAAGAGTATGCACACTTTTATAGCCCTTTTGGCAAGGTTCCCAGTTGCTCTCCAGAATGGCTGGATCAGTTCACAACTCCACCAACAATGCACTAGTGTTCCAATTTTCCCACATCTTCTCCAGCATTTATGACTTTCCTGTTTTGTCATAGCCAATCTGACAGGAGAGATGTAGTACCTAAGAGTTGTTCTGATTTACATTTCTCTAATCATGATTTAGAGCATTTTTTTTCACATCACTATTGATAGCTTTAATTTCTTCCTCTGAAAACTGCTTGCTCGTATCCTTTAACCATTTACCAATTGGGGAATGACTTGTATTTCTATAAATTTGACTCAGTTCCTTATATATTTTAGAGATTAGGCCTTTATCAGAGACACTGGTTGTAAAAATTCTTTCCCAGTTTTCTGCTTCCCTTCTATTCTTTGTTGCATTGACTTTGTTCGGACAAAAATTTTTCAATGTAACATAATCAAAATTATCCATTTTGCATTTTGTAATGCTCTCTGTCTCTCATTTGGTCATAAATTCTTCTCTTCTCTAAATCTGACAGGTAAACTATTCCTTGCTCTCTCAAATTGCTTATAGTATCAGCCTTTATATCTAAATCATGAACCCATTTTGACTTTATTTTGGTACACGGTATAAGATATTGGTCTATGCCCAGTTTCTGTCATACTATTTTCCAGTTTTTTCCAGTTTCAGCAGTTTTTTTTTTAAATAGTGAGTTCTTAACCCAGAAGCTGGACTCTTTGGGTTTATCAAAGAGGAGATTGCTATAGCCAGTGACTACTGCAACTTGTGTATGTAACCTATTCCACTAATCCACCACTCTAGTTTGTAGCCAGTACCAAGTAGTTTTGATGATTACTGCTTTATAATACAATTTAAGATCTGGTATGGCTAGGCCACCTTCCCTAGCATTTCTTTTCATTAATTCCCTTGACATTCTAGACCTTTTGGTCTTCCATATGAATTTTGTTATTATTTTATCTAGCTCTATAAAATAATTTTTGGTAGTTTGATTGCTATGGCACTGAATAAGTAAATTAAGTTAGGTAAAATTTTCATTTTTATTTTACTAGCTCAGCCTAACCACAAGCAACTGATGTTTTTCCATTTATTTTGATCTGACTTTATTTGTGTAAAAAGTTTTTTTGTAATTTTGTTCCTATAGGTCCTGGGTTTGTCTTGACAGGTAGACCCCCAAATATTTTATAGGATCTACAGTAACTTTAAATGTAATTTCTCTTTCTATCTCTTGCTGTTGGGCTTAGTTAGTAATATATAAGTATGCCAAGGATTTATGTGAGTTTATTTTATATCCTGCAACTTTGCTAAAGTTCATTATTTCAAGTAGTTTTTTTTTACTTGATTTTCTAGGATTCTCTAATAATCATCATATCATCTGCAAAGAGTAATAACTTAGTTTCTTCTTTGACTATTCTAATTCCTTCAATTTCTTTTTCTTCTATTATTGCTAAAGCTAACATTTCAATAATAAGGGTGATAATGGACATCCTTGTTTCACCCCTTAACTGGAAATGCATGCACCTTATCCTCATTACATATAAAGCTTGCTTATGGTTTAGGTAGATCCTACTTGTCATTTTAAGGAAGACTCCATTTATTCCTATGCTTTCTAGTGTTTTTAATAGGCATGGATGTTGTATTTTGTCAAAAGCTTTTTCTGCATCTATTGAGATAATCATATGGTTTCTGCTAGTTTTGATGTTGATATGATCAATTATGCTGATAGTTTCCCTAATGTTGAACCAGCCTTGCATTCCTGGAATAAATCCCACCTGGTCATAGTGTATTACTCCCATGATAAGTTGCTGTAATCTTTTTGCTAATATTTTATTTAAATCTATATTTATTATCTATATTCATTAGGGAAATTGGTCTATAATTTTCTTTCTGTTTTGATTCTTCCTGGTTTAGGTATTAGTACCATATTTGTGTCATAAAAAGAATTTGGTAGGACTTCCTCTTCTATTTCCTCAAATAGTCTATAAGGTATGGGAATTAATTGTTCTTTAAATGTTTTATAGAACTCACATGTAATCAAATTGACCAACAGTTTATCAATTTTATTGGTTTTTTCATAAAACCAGCTCTTAGTTTTATTTATTAATTCAATAGTTTTCTTGATTTCAGTTTTATTAATCTCTCCTTTGGGTTTCAGTATTTCTAATTAGATATTTAATTGGAGATTTTCAATTTGTTCTTTTTCTAGTTTTTTTCAGTTACATGACCAATTCATTGATCTCCTTTTTCTCTATTTTATTCATGTAAGCATTCAGAGATATAAAACTTCCCCTAAGAATTGCTTTTGCTACATCCCATAAGTTTTGGTATGTCATCTCATTATTGTCATTCTCTTGAATGAAGTTATTGATTGTTTCTTTGATTTGTTCTTTGACCCACTAATTCTTTCAGGTTAGATTATTTAGTTTCCAATTTGTTTTTAGCTTATGTTTCCATGGCCTTTTATTACATTAATTTTTATTGCATCATGATCTGAAAAGGATGCATTTAATATTCTGCCTTTCTGCATTGGATTGTGAGATTTTTATGCCCTAGTGCATGGTCAGTTTTTGTGTAGGTGCCATGTAAAAGGTATATTCCTTTCTATCCTCATTCAGTTTTCTCCAGAGGTCTAACATATCTACCTTTTTCTAAAATTCCATTCATCCCCTTAACTTCTTCCTTGCTTATTTTGAGGTTAGATTTATCAATTTCAGAGAGAGGGAGGTTCAGGTCCCCCACTAGTATAGTTTTGGTGTCTATTTCTTCCTGTAACTCCCTTAGCTTCTCTTCTAAGAATTTGGATGCTATATCACTTGGTGCATATGTGTTAAGTAATGATATTACTTCATTGTATGTGGTGCTTTTTAGCAGGATATAGTTTCCTTCCTTATCTCTTTTAGTTAGATCTATCTCTGCTTTAGCTTTGTCTAAGATTAGGATTGCTACCCCTGCTTTTTTTTTTACTTCAGATGAAACAGAATATACTCTACTCCAGCCTTTTACCTTTGTCTTGTGTGGACCCCCCCCACCCCGTTTCAAATGTGTTTCCCGTAAACAATATATTGTGGGATTTTGGTTTTTTATCCATTCTGCTAATCACTTCTGTTTTATGGGAGAGTTCATCCCATTCACATTCACATTTATGATTACTATCTGTGTCTTTTTTTCATCCTATTTCCCTCCTCCCACATTTATGCTTTTATTTCTCCCTTCCACTCAAAAGAGTTTTGCTTTTGACTACCACCTCCCTCCATATTGCCTCCCTTTCAGCCCTGCCCCCATCTTACCCTTTTCCTTTACTACTTCTTCCCTCCCTTCTAACCACCCCTACCCTTTTTCTTTACCCTTTCCATTCCTAATGCCTGTAGGGCAAGTTTGATTTCTATACTTAGTAGATTATGCTATTCCCTCCTTGAACCAAATCCGATGAGAGTAAAGCTCAAACACAGCTCTTCTCCTTCCCTTCTTTCACTATACTACAATGTTTTTGTGCCTCTTCATGTGAAGTCATTTACCCTTTTCTGCCCCCTCCTTACCTCTTCTCCCATTACAATCCCTTTATATCTCTTAATTAAGTTTCTTTTTAGCATCACATCAGTTAGTTTATACTCACACCCTCTGTCTATGTATATCCTTTTTAGATGTGGTATTAACTATAACATCCTCAAAATTAACAAATATCATCCTCCCATATAGGGATATAAACAATTTGCCCTTGTTGAATAACAAGGTTTTTCTTTTTTTTTCCTCTGTTTACCTTTTTATACCTCTCTTGAGTCTTATATTTGAAGATCAAATATTTCCATTGAGTTCTGGCCTTTTCATCAGGAAGGTCTGGAATTCCCTTATTTCATTGAATGTCCATCTCCTTGCCTGAAAGTTTAAGCTCAGTTTTGCTGGATAGTTGATTCTTGGTTGTAGTCCAAGTTCCTTTGATTTTAGAATATCATATTCCAATCCTGCCAATCTTTTAATGTGGAAGTTGCAAGGTCCTGTGTGATCTTGACTGTAGTTCCACAATATTTGAATTATTTTCTTCTGGTTGCTTGCAGCATTTTCTCTTTGACCTGATCATTCTGGGATTTGGCTATAATATTCCTTGGAGTTTTCAATTTGGGATCTCTTTCAGGGGGTGATCGGTGGATTCTTTTGATGACTATTTTACCCCCTGGTTCTAGGACCTCAGAGAAGTTTTCCTTAATGATTTCTTGGAAGATACTGTCCAGGCTCTTTATTTTCATCACGGCTTCCTGGTAGAACAATAATTCTTAGATTACCTCTCCTGGATCTATTTTCCAGATCAGTTGTTTTCCAATGAGATATTTTATGTTTTCTTCTATTTTTTTATTCTCAGATTTTGTTTGACTGATTATTGTTACCTCATACAGTCATTAGCTTCCACTTGCCCAATTCTAATTTTTAACAAATTATTTTCTTCAGATAGCTTCTGCATCTCTCTTTCCATTTGGCTAATTTTACTTTTTAAGGATTCATTTTCTCCTGTTAGATTCTGTAATTTTTCTTTTACCTCTGTAATTTGACTTTTAAAATACTCCTTGAGCTCTTCCAGGAATGCTTTTGGGGCTTGAAACCAGATTATATTCCCTTTTGACGTTTCAGATGTAGATATAGTGTCTACACTGTCCTCTTCTGAATTCATATTTTGATCTTCTCTGTCCCCATAACATGATTCAGTGGTCTTTTTTACTTGTCTATTTTGCTCCTTCATGGTGGTTGCCTTCTTCCTGGCTTTTAAAATGGATCTTTGCTTCTGGGGCCCAGGGGCTCTGTCCCAAGCTTCTTGTGTTGGGACCTACTGGCCTGGTTACTGGTTTTGTGTGCTATGGCCTCTAGTTTTGTCAGCTAGAAGCTATATACTGCCACAGCTCATCTGGTGCTGAGTTGGAGCTGGCTGATGTGTGCCAAAGATCAAGGCACAGTGAAGTTTTTCTGAGTTTCCCCAGGGTTACACTGAAGCTCACAGTGTGAGGTGGGTGGAATGGTGGTCTGGCTACTGGAAGTCTTCTCTGCCCCTAAGGCAGCACTATATAGCACAGGTGGTCTCAGACATCAGTCTGCACTGGTGTCCGCTAATTCCCCTGGATGTGCAAAGGCATGCCTGGGGTCCTGGTGTTGGTGCTCACTGGCTCCACCCTCCTGGGGCTCAGGAACTCCTACTCATCTGCTAAGGTGGGCCTTGCTGGGATGCCTCCCTTCCTGAACTGGTCTCCTGTCACTGCAAGAGGGGGTCTCCCTTGCTACCTGAGCTTAAAGACTACTGAACCCCCACTTCTGGCCCCTCTATTCCAGGGTTTTTCCTAGGGTAGTATTCTCTGGGTTATTCAAGGTCAACAAGGGAAGGATGAGAGCTCTTAGAGTTTACATAGTCATCATGGCTCCCAGAAGTTCAATAAGCTGAGTGTCAAACCTTTAGACTTTGGCCTGATAGCCCCAGGAGTAGCTGCTGCTGCTGCCCCAGGCTCTGCACCTCTGTCTCACTTAGCTCTGACAGACTCCCATCCTGCACTGAAAGGCCTGGGGATTGCCACTGCAGCTGGAGGGCTGGGCCTCCTGAGTTTAAATCTTGACTCTATCAGTTACTACCTATGTGATCATGGGTTGCTTAGCATCTCTGAGACTCAGTTTCCCAAAATAATAGGGTTGGGTTAGATAAGTATTATCAAACCCAAGTAGAAATGGATCCCTCTGGCCCACATATTAACTTAGAAACCTACAATTAACACTATCTATGTTGTATTGTATTTGTCTTTATTTTGTGCATGCAGGTTGGATTGGAAGCTTGACACCTCTGGACTAGAGGGCTAAAAATGGTCCCTTCCATCTCTAAAACTGTGATCTTATAATGTTGCAGAATGAGAATTAAAAGAGACTTAAAAACTTATTGCATATTGGGAAGTGAGGGACATTAAGAAATTGAAGATAATTCTAAGGTTGTAAACCTGGGTGACTAGAAGGAGGGTTGTGCCTTTGATAGTAATAAGGAAGCTTAGAAGAAAAGTGTATTTTGTGGAAAAGATTATAAGTTCTGTTTTGATCATGTTGAGTTTGAGATGTATACAAAACATCAAGTTTGAAATGATGTGGAAATTGATGATGTGGAACTCAAGAGAGAACTAGGGCTAGTTAATAGATTTGGAAGTCATTTGTATGGAGAGGATAATGGAATCCATGGTAGCTGATGAGATCACCAAGAAAGAGAGCATAGAGAAAAGCAAAAAGTGCTCAAGTAGAATAAGGTACCTTGAGAGGGAAGGTAATGTGTACCTCCATTGAAGGTCTTCATACAGAAGTTGGATACCTATTTGGAGTGTTGTAACAGCAATGCTACTTGCAGCTGCTGTGGAGGTGTAAGACCAATAACACCAGCACACAGGAGGGCTGCTAGCATAGGTTCTTTGATCTGCTTTTCTAAAGGAAAGCAAGTTTAAAGGGGTCAACAATCTTACTTTAATTAAATATATATGTATGTATATATATAATAATATATATAAAACTCACTTAGTTCAGGAGAAAAGTCAGCATCCTGAACTTCAGACAAAATACAGAGATTACAAGCAGAAAATAGAAGCAGAGAAAATAGTACAGATCAAAAGACAGGGCTTCTAACTGTTTGAGAAATTAGGACAGATCAACAGACAGATCCAACTGTCTGACCAGAGCAATACATACAAAGTTACCAGAGAGAGAGAAGCACCAACATCTGGGTTTTCAAAGCTGGGGGCACTCCTTAACAGCTACCCAGAGTCTCATTTGGCCAAATCACAGGAACATTCTTCCAATAAGTGAGCCCCCAAAGCAAAACCTCACTTCAGAGTATACATACCCTTCTCAGAGCCATCACAACCCTCAAAAATTAGCAAAAGATGCAAGCCTTCCTACAAGTAAGCTTCCACCTACGGCATGTCCTTCACCCAATAGGATCCACCTGAGGCCTATTAATGGGTCGCAAAGATCTTCAAATCCCATTAACACTACAGGGAGAGTTGGAGAATTATGAGTTAGATTATATAGTGGTAAGTTTCTTTCCTACTCTAAGATTCTAAGATCTGTGGAAATAATTCATGATTCCCTTCCAGGAAGAGAAACTGGGTCAATATGGTTGTGCACTCTGAATCCTGCCAGTGTATTTCTTCTCTCCTTGTGGTGAGCAGCCTTCCTTTGCAGTTGAGAGCATGTTGGTTGCTGGGAACACAAGGGACCTCACTGGTAGATTAGTCCTAAGGTATGGCCATTCTCACTGGAATAAAACAAAAATGTTCATGAGACTAGAGTTCACTATCAAAATGGGAGGTTTTGATCCATGCAGGAAGATTTTTAAAAATCCTAAGTTTTCAGTTGTTTAATTGAAAACAATTTAAAACAACCTCCAGTGACTGGGAAAGGAACTGTTATGAAGTGGTGGGGGATGACAGAGGCGAAGCTAAGTCCAAGGAATGGAAAAGGGGCCACTAATCCCAGAAATGAAGATACTAAGTACCAAGGAGAAAGCCAAAATACAATGTGTTTTCTCTGGGTCAGGATTATAGACATATAACCCGGGCTGCATTCTGGAAAAGGAATTGGTCTGACTGTTTATCAGCTGAGGAATGACTCTATTTTTATAAATATGAATCAGTTCGTTATATATCTTGGAAACTAAATGAGACTTTTATCAGAGAACCTGTTGCAAAGATATTTTTTCCCCAGTTAACTGTATTCCTTCTCTTCTTACTTGCATTTACATTTCTTTCTGAAAAACTTTTGAAATTTTTTGTATTCAAAATTATCCATTTTATTTTCTATGATCCTCTTTATTCTTTTTTTTTTGTCATTAACTCTGCCCTTATCCAAACCCAAAAGATCATTTCATCCTTGTTCTTCTAATTTGTTTATAATGTGACCTTTTATATCTAAGTCCCGGTGTCCATTTAGAGCTTATCTTGGCATATGTTGTGAGGTGTTCATCTAGATCTAATTTCTACCAGACTGCTTTGCAGTCTTGCCTGCAGTTTTTGTTGAACAGCAAGTCCTAAATTCAGTATTTGGGATATTTGGTATTATCAAACACTAGGCTACTGTATGCAATGTACCTAACCTGTTCCACTGATCTATTTCTCTATTTTTTTAACCAGTGCCAAGTCACTTTGATTGTTACTGCTCTGTAGTATATTTCAAGACTCCCTTCTTTGTGAGGTGTTCCTGGCCTTTTGTTCCTCTAGAATTTTTTTCTAGCTCTACAAAGTAATTCTTTAGAAGTTTGATTCATGTAGTACTGAAAAAATAATTTCATTTATCATATTGGTTCATCCTGTTTGTGAGAAATTAATATTTCTCTAATTGTTTAAGTCTTCTTTTTGTTTTGTTTTTGTAATTATATTCATATAGTTCCTGTGTGTATCTTGATTGGTATAATCCAAGCATTTTATATAGTGTATAGCTATTTTACATAAAATTTATCACTTCCTGCTGGGTTTTATTGGTAATACGTAGACATGCAAATTTGTTTAATATTCTGCAACTTTACAAAAGTTATAAATTATTTAAATTAATCTTAATTTATTTTCTAGGATTCTCTAAATAAATAATCATATATTATGCAAAAGTGTTCATTTTGTTTCCTCTTATCTATTCTTATTCCTTACATTTGTTTTTCTTGTTTTATTGCTATAGCTAGAATTCCTACCACTATATCAAATAGTTGCAGTGACAACAGATATTCTTGCTTTACTCTAATTTTATTGGAAATGTCTCAAGTTTATCTCCATTATGCATAATGCTAGCTTTTCATTTCATGTACATATAATTTACCATGTTCAGGAAAGGTATAGTCTGATATTTTCTAGTGTTTATTGTTGGTGCATCTGTTGACATGAGCATATGATTGTTATTATTCCTGTCATTAAGATGGTCAATTATGTTCGTAGTTTTTCCTAATAGTGAACAAACTCTGAATTCTTTACATATATATGTGTATATATGTATGCATGTATATATGTTTCTTCAACCTAGTCATACTTTATAATTTTTTTAATATGGTCCTGTAGCCTCTGTTAATATTTTATTTAAGTTTTTTGTGTCAATGTTTTTAGGGATATTAGTCTATAATTTTCTTTCTGTGACTGGCGCTCTCTGGTTTGGATGTCAGTATCATATTTTCATCATAGAAGGAATTCAATAGCATCTCCCCCTTACTATTTTTATAAATGGTTTCTGTAATATTAGAATCAATTTTCTTCTAATTTTTGATAGAATTCATTTGTACATTCACCTGGTTCCAGGGAGTTTGTTTATGGCTTCTTCAATTTCTTTTTCTAAAACTAAGTTGTTTAAATTCTCTATTTCTCATTCTGTTACTTTGGCAATTTTATGTATTTTAATATACTTACATATTTCATTTAAAGTTATTAGTTTTTATTGACATACAGTTGGGCAAAATAGTCTCAAATGATTGCCCTATTTCTTTTTTTAAAAAGTTTTTGATACTGGTAATTCGATTTTCCTCTTTCTTTTTAAAAATCAAATTAGAAATTGTATGTATTTTATTGTTTTTAATGACTTAATTTTATTTATTAATTCAATTTTTCACTTTAATTTTATTAATCTTTGATTTCTGTGGTTTTTAATGGCTGGTTTTCTAGTTTTTTTTCATTGTTCTATTGTCTCTTTTATTGTTCTATTGTATCTTTTATTGATTAAAGTGTTTAGAACAAGAGTTCTTAATCTTGGGTTCTGGGGATCTGTAAATTTTGTTAGGAAAATATATTTTTCTTTTTTACTAACCTCTAAAAGAAATCTAACATTTCCTTCAATTACAAATTTAAAAAAAAAACTAAGGAGGGGTCAATTTGCTTCATTTTACTGCCAAAGGGGTCACATGCAAAAAAGTTAGAAACTCCTGGATTAGACATATAAATTTTCCCCTAAGGATACATTTGGTAGCACTCAAAAATTTTCACGTGTTGTCTCAGTGTTGATCACTATCTTTAATGAAAATATCTATTGTTTCTGATTTATTCTTGACCTACCAATTCTTTAGGATTAAGTTATTTAGTTTCTAATTAATTTTTAATCCTTTGTTCAGTAGCCCTTTATTGAACTTAAATTTTGTGGCATTGTATTCAGTAAAGTATATGTTCAATATTTTTTGTTCTTCTGCATTTGTTTGAGACTAACAATTTCTTCCTGACCCTTCTCGGTCCATCCAGGAGAAACCTATTTCCCTGTTACTTGTAAATTCTGTCTCTATAGGGGTACACTAGCCACTGGCAGGCAAGAGGATGGATTTCTTTTTTTTTCCCCTATGTATTTCACTTTTAGGCCTATGTGATCTGAAAATGATAGTATAAATGTTGTTTTTGGACTGAACCCATGATTTCACTACTGTTGGGAACCCCCTCGACTGATGCATATGAGCATCTGTTCTGAAATATATGGGCTTAGAGAATTGCCTGAGGATGACAATTACAAGTTCACAAATCCAGGATGCATCAGAAGGAAGATTTGTACCCAGCTCTTCCTGGTTCTAAGGCCAGCTCTTTATCCACTGTGCCAGGCTGCCTCCCAATATAAATATTAATCAATTTAATTACAGAATTTATTGAGAGAGAGAGAGAGAGAGAGAGAGAGAGAGAGAGAGAGAGAGTTTTCCCTTGTCAAGATCAGACATACTTTTGGCTAAGCAACACCGGGCTGAGGGTGAAGCCGAGGTAAGAAAGCGTGTGTTGATATCTGTTTCCATAAACCTTCCAGGGAACACATGAATCTTGCCAAGGTATCCAAGATCAATAGAGATATCCCCTAGATTGTGATCTCAGGGAGCCAGGGAGTTGGACAAAGCAGCTACATTTGGATTGAAAGAGTTGGAATGTGTGCCCAACTCAATAAAACCCAGTGGCTCCCTATTGCCTCCAAGATTAAATGCAAAATACTCTGTTTAGTATTCAAAACCTTTCATACCCCCTCCTATCCTCTTTCCTATCCTCTTCCACCTTACTCCTTGTCATTCACTATTTGACCCAGTGACACTGACCTCCTGGCTATTTCTCGAATAAGAAGCTCCTTCTCTTGGCTCTGGACATTTTCTCTGGCTTCCTTTCTATGTTTGGAATGCTCTCTCTCTTCAGTTCTGTTTACTGCTTTCCCTGGCTTCCTTAAGTCTCAGATAAAATTCCATCTTTCATAGGAAGCCATTCCCAAATCCTCTTAATTCTAATGCCTTTTCTATATTATTTCCCATTTATCATATATGATATATTTATATATTATATATATTTATGATATATATTTGCATATCATATATATTTTACATATAATCTGTTTGTAACTTGTCTGTACATATTTGTTTTCTCCTTCATCATATAGCGAGCCCTTCAAAGTCAAGGACTGTCTTTTGCCTCCTTTTGTATCCCCAATGTTTAGCAGAGTGCCTAATACATAGTAGGAGCTTCATAAATACTAATTGCTTGATTGAAACCTACCAAGCTAGGGGAATGGGGGCAAACATATCATTCTGATCTGGAGGGCTTCACTGCACAAGCACCAATATTATTAGAACTTCAGGGTCTGAAGCTGTCAGTGTCTGGGCTTCTGGTTTCATTCACCAATTTCCTCTAGTGGTTTTGATGGGATGCTTGGGTGCCTCTGCTTGGACTCCAGTTCCAAAATCACATCCAGTTCCAAAAATCACATCTCTCCCTAGCCTCAAAACACTGTCCCTAGCAGTTTCTCTCTAGCAAAACAGGACAGTATGCCCTAGCAAAAGACTTATCTCTCTTCCTGATACAGTGGCCAGCTGTACCTATAGAATGTTTTAATTTTAACTAGCTGTATACTGGCTGAACTGGCTGTGTACTAGGTCATAGATATATTTACCACTCACTGACCTATGCATGCTAGACCTAGACATATATATATATACATATATATATATATATATACACACATATATATATACATATATATATGTATACTCTCTTACATTTATCTTGTCTAACAAGACATTGATGAGAGCAACCTGGATATTTCCCAGTCAGCCTTGAAAGTTAGCTGACTTGGTGACATTTTCAAGCCTAAAACCATACCTTGGGCTATTTCCCAGTAAACTCTGGGTAAGATACCTGCACAGTAGATACAAAAAGTGCATGTTCCTTTAAGAACTGACCCCTCCTTAACCACTCCCTAATCCTGCCCTGAATTACCTAATTAACATATTCGACACATGTTTTTACTATAGAATAAACTATATAAACTTTACCTGCACCCCTCCAAGGTTGCAGGTTCCCTAAGAACTCTTGCCCATTGAAAAGTGTAATAAATCTTTGCCACCTTGACTTAAAGAATGCTTGAGATTGTGAATTCATTCCAGATGACCCTGACCCTCTCCAGTACTCTGGTCCTTGAGGGGAAACCCCTCTCAACAACTCTGTCTGGGAATTCCAGTTTTGGGGTTCCTGAATGTCATCTCAAACCTCATCTTTTCCACTTCTATGAGATGAGCAGTGTCAGTTTTCAAGGATATCTATGAACAGAAAAGAAGCTGGGCTGATCAAGGACTGAGAATAAGAGATAATAGATGGACAACCTTAGTGCTACATTAAAATTCCTGAGATATTAAAGATGCAGAAAGTGCCTATATTGGATAACTCTTCAGAAAAATTAGAAAACATAGATAAGAAAGCATGGATGAGTTGTTATCTGCATTATGCTGATGAGAATACATTTCTAGCTAAGTATCCAGGTATTCAAAAAGTGATAGGATTTGGACAGATGGAGGTGGGGTAGGGTTACAGATTCAAAGTCAAGGGAACAAGATAATCAAATACAGGAAGATGTGAAAGTACTAGGTGAGCTTAGTCAAGTGTAGCAGTAAGGCAATAAACACAACATCAACGAGAATCATGACTACGCCTATGTAATTCTGTATTGCAAAGTATGAGAGACTCTCCATTAAGAAGGTAAAAGAAGTATAACATTTGTTCAGACACAAGAAAACCATATCCCATAATCAAATGTTCAGTTCCCACAGTCAGTCAGCCCACTTTATCATAACAGCAAGGAACTTAAAACACCATATCACAGCCTGAAATCTCACTATTCCAAAACCTCTATGACCCCCTGCTGGGGTCTTACCAAAACAAACTCACAGTATAGCTAAGTCAGCCTATTCAGTTTTAACAATCACAAGGGAGACCATTAGAAGCCGTTAGTAACCATAACATGTCTCTCTCTCAGCATCTCCTATGACATAACTTCTTTTTCCTGTCAGGAAGCTCCTCCCACCACATATGTCTTAGGCTTCCTGTGACGTAAGCAGGTCACAGGGCCTATTAATGGGTAGGAAAGATCTTCAAATCTAATTGCTACTACATCAAGCCAAGTCAACAAGCATTTATTAAGCAGCTAATATGTGCCAGGCAGCTAGGTAGCACAGTGGATAAAGTGCCAGGCCTAGAGTCAGGAAACCTCATCTTCCTGAGTTCAAATCTGGCCTCAGACACTTACTAGCTGTGTGACCCTGGGCAAGCCACTTCACCCTGTTTGCCTCAGTTTCTTCATCTGTAAAATGAGCTAGAAAAGAAAATGGCAAACCACTGCAACATCTTTACCAAGAAAACTCCAAATAGGGTCACAGAGAGCCAGACACAACTCAGCAACAATATTGGTACTGCACTGTGTTAAGTTCAGCTGGGGTGGGGCAAGGGGTAGTAATGGAGGCGGATAGACTACCAAAAAGGTAAAATGGTCTTTGCCCTCAAGGACTTCACAAACTAATTGAGGATGGGGGGCAAGGAAGACTTCAGTCGACTGAAGCATAAGGGGCAGTAGTGTGAAGTAAGGCAGAAAAGGTAGACTGGGCTCCAACTATGGAGGGCTTTGAGTATCAGGCTAAATGTGGGCATTATCCCAAGTTGACCATCTTCCTTTCCCTAGTCTTCCACTACCAGCTCTAAAGCGGAAGACTACAATTCTATATCACCTATTGAGAAAGTGTCATCCACCAAAGGACAAATGTCTATTTGTCTACAAGAAGAGAATGACGGCACTTTACAGTAGAAAGTTCCGTGGATGGCCAAGAAAGGAGATCTGGAGGTCCTCACCCTGACTGATGTCACTAGCTGTGTGATTTTGGGCAATTCATTTAACCTTTCTGAGCCTTCATTTCTTCATCTATAGAACTATGAGGTTGGACTGAGGTGATTCATTTATTTAGTCTCTTTTCTAGGAGATCAAACAAATCGGACCTGATACCTGACTTCAATAATCTTAAAATTATTTCTAAAGTCTGCCTCAGAGCTAACATTATCTGATTCTGTGCATTTTCTTAACAGGTACGAGGAACCACTGTTCTAGAAGTCTGCTAGATCAATTGTTATAAATATCCTCATGTTGTCTAGGAATAAACAATACTCGTTGGGAAGCCAGGAAGGTTTTAATTACATTTATTCATTCTGAATAAATGGGTACATCCCCTAAACAGAGTACAGCAGAGTACAAGGACTCAGACAAACACCAGTCCTTTCTTTTATTGACTCCCAATTCGAATCTCCTGCCTGACTCTTCATTGGTCAGATGCAACCCTGTGACTGCCTAGGTCATGCCCTCCTCAAATGGTTGGTTAAGCATGCCTACAAGCCTCTAATCTTTCACTGGATCAGAAACCACCTAGATCACAACTCTAATTAGAACCAGTCACCTAACTTACATTCTGCTAAAGCTGGAGGGCGGGGAGAGATACTTTCAACTCTGTGGAAACAAAACTCCTCCTTCCATTTCTCATATCCAAGAACTCATTTGTTTTTCCTATAGCAGTGGCCTCAGTGATGGCAGAATATCTTGTCAAGGTAAACAGGATTAGCCTCTCTAGTAAAGAGTGGGAAATAAAGGGACAGTTTTTGTCCTTCCCTCCCTCCCTCTATTTCTGTCTGCTTGTACCTTCCCACCAAGAGCCAGGGATTTATATTACCCAAATCATTATCTGAGTTAGAGTAGCTACAACTAACATCATTGCCCAGTAGTAATTATTGTCAGTGACTTAACCACATTAACCCCTAAATTCTCATTGTGTTCAATTGAGAACTGTAGCTACAGACCTTGAAAACAATAGTACATAGTAGACCCCATGAAATTTGTTCTCTGAGAGTCTTTCCTTACATCTCACAATGTCCTTTTTTTTTTAATTTATTTTTGACATGTTTGGTTTACAGCCTTGATTTTCACAGGCGTTTGAATTACAAATTTTCTCCCCATTTCCTCCCCCCCCCCCACTCCAAGATGGCGTACATTCTGGTTGCCCTGTTCCCCAGTCTTCCCTCCCCTCCGTCGCCCCATTCCCCTCCTGTCCCCCTTTCCCTTCCTCTCTCCCCTGTTCCCTTCCCATCCACCCTCCCTAAGAAGTCAAGCAATTCAACAT
>CM053626.1:159414679-159429808 GCA_028646595.1 Phalanger gymnotis | reverse complement strand
TTTTTTTTTATCAGAATGCTTAAGAGTCCTCTATTTAATTAAATAGCCATTTCACCTCCTAAAAGATTATACTCTATTTTATGGGGTAAGTTATTCTTGATTGTAATCTTAGCTCCTTTGCCTTCCAGAATATAATATTCAAAGCTCTCTGCTTCTTTAATGTGGAAGCTGCTAAATCTTGTGTGATCCTGATTGTGGCTCCACGATACTTGAATTGTTTGTTTCTGGCTGCTTGTAATATTTTCTCCTTGGAGTTTTCATGTTCAGATTTCTTTCAAGAGGTGACAATGAATTCTTTCAATTTTTATTTTACCTTCTGGATCTAAGATATCAGGGCAATTTGTCTTTGTAATTGTTAAAATATGATGTCTAGGCTCTCTTTTTTGGATCATGGCTTTCAGGCAGCCCAAATAATTCTTAAATTATTGCTCTTTAATCTATTTTTCAGGTTGTTTTCCATTGAGATAATTCATATTTTCTTCTTTTTCATTCTTTTGACTTTGTTTGTTTCTTGAAGTTTCATGGAGTCATTAGCTTCTGCTTGCCCAATTTTAGTTTTGAGGGAATTACTTTCTCTAGTGAGCTTTCATGCCTCTTTTTCCATTTGACCTATTCTGCTTTTAAAGGCGTTCTTTTCTTCAGTGGATTTTTGTGCCTCTTTTACCATGCTGTTAATTCTCTTTTCATAATTTTCTTCCATCGTTCATTTCTTTTCCTAATTTTTCCTCCACCACTCATCTTTTTAACTCTTCCAGGAATTCTTGCTGGCCTTGGGTTCAAGTAGCATTTCTCTTTGAGGCTTTGCTTGTAGCTATTTTCACATTATTGTGGTCTTCTAAGATTATGTCTTGGTTTTCTCTGTAGGGGCTTTTATGGTTGAGTTTTTTGTTTTTGTTGTTGTTGATTACTCATTTTCCCAGCCTATTTCTTCACTTTGAACTTTCTGGTAAAGTTGGTCTCTGCTCACCTGGGGATGGGGATGCACTGTGCTAGGCTTCAGGATTTTTCCTGCTCTTGTTTTCAGAGCTAGTTCTGAAGGTCTGCAAGTTTTTCGTGCTTCTAAGATGCTATTATCCTGGAAGAAGTATGATCACTGCTCACCTGGTCTCTGCTCTTGTCTTTACTCAAGAAGAGCCCACACTTCCCTGTAGCCACAAGTGTTAAAGTACCTCTTGACCCTGGAACTGAGATCTGATCCCCTGACCTCCTGCAACCACAAGTGCTAGCACTTTTCTTGGCCCTAGGACTGTGACTAGGGCCTCTGATTCCTTGTGACTAATCATAAGTACTTCTCTCCATCCTAAAACTGTAACCCAGAACTGCTTATGATCAATAGAGTTGCCAATCAGCACCATGTGCCCCCAATATCAGCAAAGAGTCCACTGTGAGCTTTTTGTGACCATTTGTCTGACACCTCCCCCCACTCCCATCTCTGGGCCAAAAGTTTTCAAAGGTGCTAGTGCTGTTGCAGCTTACCTCCAAGGCCCACTACTAGTGCTCCTGCTGTGCTCTAGGTCTGTGCCTTGGTGTTATGGACTTCTCCTGTGGACCTCCTAAGTTGTCTGAGGCTGGAAAAATGTCTCCCTCTGATCTCTTGTTGGCTCTGCTGCTACAAAATTTTGTCTGAGGCATTGTTTTAAAGATGTTTAGAGGAGAATATTGGGAAAGCTGAGCTGGGCTCTGGACTGTATTTTGCCATCTTAGCTCTGTAATCATTAACCTATTTCTTCTGAATTTCATCTTATTAGATTTAGCCCAATATTCTAGCCTATAAAGATCCTTTTGGATCTTGTCTGTGTTGTCCACCATATAAGCTCTCCCTCCTAGCTTTGTGTCATCTGCAATTTTGCTAAGTGTGCCATCTATGCCTTTATTCAAGGAACAAACACAGATCCTACAGAACTAACATAATACCACAGTGCTTGACCCCAACATAGATCCAACGTACTTGTCCAGATTGATTATTCCCCTTCCAGTACTGATCCAGCCAAACTGGTCTTCCTTCTGTTCCTCACACAGGACATTCCATTTCCTTCCATGTTGAATGCAATCTCTCTTCACTTCTTACAATCTCCAGTTTCCTTCAAACTTGGTTCAAGCACCATCTTTGCACAAAACCTTTCCTGGTTCTTCTGAACCCCAAACTGTCTTTTGGTTATTAGATCCCTAGGGAGCAGGTCTGCGAAGACCAATTCCCCACTGACAATGAACCATTAACAACTAATCAATACTCTTTGATTCTGATCATCTGGTCAATTCTGAATCCCTCTATAATATCATCTAACTGATATCCCTCCATCTTCACAAGAGACTGCTAAAATCTAAGTAAATTGTAAGCACAGCATCCTCCTCTTTAACTAATTTAATACTTCCACTTAATTGCTACATTTTAGGCCCTCCTGGCTCAGAGTGAATGTCAATGGTAACTGTTTCTCTTTTGACCAGCAACCCTCAGGGTCTTCCCCGGCAGTTTGATTTTTTTTTTCTTTTTTCCAACTAAAGGGGCCATCCCTTGACTCACTTCTTAAAGAGGCCTATTCACTGAATGGGCAATACCTCACTCAAAGTGAGGACCTGAAAAGGCCTTACTCCAAAAGGGTCACAGTCTCCCATTGTATCCTGGCCATCTCCAGTCATCCTGATGAATATCTGGCCACTGGACCCAGATGGCTCTGGAGGAGAAAGTGAGGCACAACCCTCCCTCACTCAAATCAAAGTCAACTTCAAGTCATGTCATCATTTTCCTGATGTTATGATCCTCTTCGAAAACAAAGGACAAACATAACCTGTGAGTAGTCCGAGCTGCCTGAATGGGGATCCAGCCAGTTGGGTAACTCAGCTCGTCCTCTCCCTCTCCCTCTCTGTCTCCTCTCCAAAGTAAGGTAAATTTTGATGGCTAGAAGCTCCTCAGTTAACTTGAGGTTTACTGGCTAATTTCCTGCCTTCCTATCTATCTTCCTTCCTTCCTTCCTTCCTTCCTTCCTTCCTTCCTTCCTTCCTTCCTTCTTTCCCTCTTTCCCTCCTTTTCTTCTTCTTCTTCTTCTTCTTCTTCTTCTTCTTCTTCTTCTTCTTCTTCTTCTTCTCCTCTCTCTCTCTCTCTCTCTCTCTCTCTCTCTCTCTCTCTCTCTCTCTCTCCCTCTCCCTCCTTCTTTGTTCCAAGTCATCCCTTGACTCACTTCTTAAAGAAGCCTGTTCACTGAATGGGCACTACCTCACTCAAAGTGAGAACGTGAAAAGGCCTTACTCCAAAAGGGCCAATATCTCCCATTGCATCCTGGGCCATCTCTAGTTGTCCTGATAAATATCTGGCCACTGGACTCAGATGGCTCTGGAGTAGAAAGTGAGGCTGGTTACCTTGCACAGCCCTCCCTGACTCAAATCAAAGTCAGCTTCAAATCAAGTCATCATTTTCCTGATGTCATGGTCCTCTTCAAAAATAAAGGACAAACACAACAAAAACAACAACTTCTGACATGAAATGAAGGTAGTTTGGAATAACCTGTTCTTCATGAAGCCATCCTGGCTTTTTTCAGTTACTGCTTTCTTTTCTACATGTTCTCCAGTAATCTCTTTGATGATCTATTCTAGAATTTTCCCAGGATTCAAATTCAAGATCACTGGTTTATAGTTTGTGGTTTCTTTCCTCTTCCCTTTTTTGAAAATTGGGGCAACATTTACCCTTTTCCAATTTTGTGATACCACTTCCATTTTCTATGATTTTTCGAATATTATTGATAATAGAGGCAGAATAACAATTTTAATTTCTTCTTGTTTTGGACAGGGAAAAAGATCCAGCAAATGTCTGGATAATTGAACTTCCTCATTACCATTTGATCATGCCTCTGTGCCATGATTTCTTTTTAAAATACATTTTAATAATAGATTTTATCTATATCTTTTGTTTTTATATAACCTAGACTCCCTCCCACTCCCACCCCCAAATTCCTCCTCCTTCCCTTCCCTGAGACCAAATCCTCATAATAATGCATTTTTTAAGAAAGGAATATAAGAAAAAAAAATCAGTAAAACTTCTCAACACCTAAAAAAAAGCTTATATTATGAGCAATGTTCTCTCACCTCTGAAAAAAAGTTGAGAGGGAGTATTTTTTCAGATCTCTTCTTGTTCTTGACACTGTTCTAACAGTTTCAATTGTTCTGTAGGTTGTCATCCTGTCCATTTACTTTACTGCACTCATTTTGTATGCTGTTTTCCGGGTTCTGCTTATTTCACTTTATATTGGTTCATGTATTCTTTTCTTACTTCTCTGTATTCATCACGTTGGTTTCACGTTGGTTTCACATTGGTTTCACAACATTTCACGTTGGTAGCACAGAAATATTCCATTACATTCATATACCACCATTTGTTTAACTATTCCTCAATCAGTAAACATCAATTTGTCCCCAGTTCTTTGGTACCACAAAAAGTGGTATGCTGTAAATATTTTTCAGTATATGGAACCTTTATTTTTGTCAATGACCTCTCCTTGGGGATATATATCTAGCACTGCAATATCTGGGTCAAAAGGCATGGACCTTTTAATTGATTTATTTGCATAATTATAAATTACTTTCCATCGTGGTTTTTTTAAACCAATTCATAGAACCACCAATAAAGTGTCTGTGTGTGCCTATGTTTCTGCAACCCCCCTAGCACTGATTATTTCTGTCATTGATGAGTTTTGCCAATTTGTTGGGTTCATTTGATTTATAGTTTTTATTAGTGATTTGAAGAATTCTTTTCATTTTGTTATTAATAGTTTGCAATTCTTCATTTGAGAACTTTTTTTGACATATCCTTTAACTCCTACTACATTGCTTTTGGTCTTAAATATTGCTGTTAGTTTATATATCTTAGATACCGAATCCTTATCAGAGATAATGGCTACAATTTTTTCATAGTAGATTACTCTCCTTCTTATCCTAGGTGCATTCATTTTGTTCATGCAAAACCTTTTCAGTTTTATATAATCAAAATTACCCATTTTATCTTTTATAATGCCCTCTAACCCTTGTTGGTTATGAATGTATCCCCTACTCACAGCTATGAAAAGTACACAATTTGCTTCTCTTCTAGTTTTTTTTAATGGTGTTATCTTTAATAGTCAGATCACTTATCCATTTCAAATTTATTGTGAAATATGCACAATATGGTGCAATATGTTGGTCTCTGGCTAATTTCTGCCAGTCTTCTATCCAGTTTTCCCAGCAGTTCTTATCAAAAGGGGTTCTTTCTAGGCAATTTATATTTTTAGGTTTATTGAACACTGTTATGGAATGCACTTATTTCTGATTACTTCTTATCTAGTCTGTTCCATTTATCTGCATTTCTATTTTTAATCAGCACCAACTAGTTTCATTCACAATAATATGGTTTGAGGGTTCTGGGGTGGGAGCTGGAGTAAAAAATCTGAGGAGGAGAGTGAAGGTCAAATTGGTATGCATGGGCTAATGGGGAGTGAGTTGTCTAGGATGACTCAGAAGTTTTGAACCTGAGTGACTAGAAAGAAAGTTTGACATTTGACAGAAATACAGATATCTGAAAGAAGGGTGGGTTTGGGGGTAGAGAATGATAATGATTTCCATTTTTGACCTATTGAGTTTGGCATACGTATGAACTGCATTTTAAAATACCCCGTAAGTATATAAAATATCCAATATGTATTTGGTAGTCATCTGCATAGGGCTAATAATCAAACCTATGGGGGTTGATGAAAGCCCCAAGAGAGGCAGTGTAAAATGAGAAGAGGGCATAGGATAGAATCTTACCAAATACTAAAATATTTATAACAGCACGTTCTGTGGTAGCACATGCAATGCCGGACTTGGTTACTTTATTAAACAGTTTTACTGAACTATTTTCCTTTCTTACCAGGGCCTGTTCAGTGGGAGAATATAGTGAGCGTGACTGAGGCTAGTCTACTAATTTAGGTCTTGTGTTAGAACCAAAGTTGATACTCATTGGTCATTCGACAATTAACAAAGTAGTAAAGAAAGGAAACTCAACCAGGATATAGCACTTAGTTCAATGAAATCAGCCCCCTAAGTTCCACATGGAGATACAATATTGCAGGTATGGTGACTCCAGGGGCCTTAAGGCATCTAACCCTGAAGGTCACAGACTTCAGGTAGGTCATCGTTTTTTTTTTCCCCCTTAGTTAAGCATAAAGCCATATCAACAAGACAGGAAGACAGGAAGTTGCTGCCAATGTAGAGGTGGATTGAGCCTATCAAGTCTTGGGAGCAGCTTTTTTGTCTTTTAGACAACGAACTGGACTTATCTACATGGGAGGAAATGGGAAGCTTATAACAAGGGGGTATATTGGGAAATGATTGAGATGTTTAAAAAAATAGGCATCAATTAAGGGTGAAAGAAAATAAAGGAGTCAGAAGCTGATTAGATGGAAGGTGAAGATGAGAAATTCCTTTGGGAATAGAGGCATAGCACTTAAAGGACATTCAGGTAGAAGTGTCAGTAAGCATTTGGAAATTTGGGCCTGAAGTTGGAATAACTTCCTAATTTATGTCAATGAGTTTCAAGATGATTATCAATCCTATTATCTGCACTTGCGATATAAAGAGCTTTGGCATGAAAGATCCACAAAGGCATATATGGTCAAAAGCCATTTCTGGTGAACAGATTTACCTTCTTCATTCTGTTTTTCTTAGATTGATATTAAAGCTATTAAAAACAAGAACACCCCAAACAATATTGACTATGTCAGTAGATGCCATTTTATTGTAAATATTGATTTATTCTAAATACTATTGAAAATATTAATACTGATTAAAAATATTACAAAACCTCTACATAGAAAGGCCTTTCTTAATATATGTGTAT
Organism: Phalanger gymnotis; assembly: GCA_028646595.1. NCBI lineage: Eukaryota > Metazoa > Chordata > Mammalia > Diprotodontia > Phalangeridae > Phalanger > Phalanger gymnotis. The sequence continues at coordinate 159,422,967 of CM053626.1, read as the reverse complement.
ATGTGAATACATATACATGTACACTTATATATGTATATATAATATATATGAGACCAAAAGCCAGCATTATCTATTGATTAACAAGCATTTCTTAAGTGCTTACTTTGCACAAGTTACTAGGCATACAGAGATAAAAAGTGAAAAGAATCTTCTCAGGAAGTTTTTAAGCTATTAGTGGAGAGAGCACATGTGTGTATAAATATACACAGAATTAATGTAAAATAAACAAAATGTAGTTAGGGAAGACTGAGACTTGCTTTCATTTTTGTATTGTCATTAGCAAAATAGCTGACACATAGTAGGTGCTTAATAAACACTTGTTGAGTTGAATTGATGCATACTAGCGACATGATCATAGGCAAATGATTTAACTTCTCAGTGTTCAAAAATTACAAGATAACACACGGATGATTGAGCATAGGTTCTTTTTTTGCCCCCAAAGTGAAGCTGGTGGCAGGATCCAAATGCAGAATAATAAAAGAGAAGTGGGAATAGAGATTCTCTCCTTAGCCAACTGTCAGATACCATATCCATGAAATAATGATTATTTTTTAATTTCTCTCACTTCATTGTAGGAAATGTAATTGCTATTCCATAACTTCCAGAGGCCAATAATTGTCAATCAAAATGAAAAATTCATAATTTCAGTCTGTTCCAGCATGCCAGGGAAGTCCATATGGTCTTTAAATGAAGGGAGTAGAACTTATATACTGGCCCTATAAAAGCTACTTTCCTGATCACAGCCACTGCTTGGGAGAGCAGAGAGATTGGATGAGGACTTTGCCAGTCCTTGAACGCCATTAAACTAGTTAAGTAACCCAGCATCACTCAGAATGCAGTAGAACCAAGATTTGAATCTCTGTCTTCAGATTCTAGGTCCACTGATTGATTACCCTTCCCATAGTAACACAGGCAGGGCCCCAAAGTGTAACCTGCACTATTGGCACCTTTCTGGTTGGAAAGGAGCAGCACTAGTAACCTGATCCCCTGGAACATTGAGCTTTGCCCAGGTAGTTTGGAGCTTGTGTAACCTCTTGGGTAAAAATTGCCCTACACAGGCCCTTGCTACACTGGTGCCCCTGGGTCTGGTCTAAGTGGGTAGTGGCATAGGAAGCACTCGGGGAAGAGAAGTCATGAGCTGGCCCTTGGGGAAGGAGGGAGGAGGGGCCAGTGCAGTGAAAACTGAGTCGGCTGTGAAATCCTCTTTTAAACCAAGTCATAAAAGCAGGCCTTCTGGTTTTCTTTTTTAAGGCGTATGTTTCTTCTGTGGTATTAGGGAGTTATATTTTGTTTAGTTTTTCCTGGAAACCAGTAAGCAGGAGATGTCCCTGCCTTGTCTTAAAGACCCAGGTATGTTTATAATGACCTCAGGGCTTGGAACAAGCAGCTATAGAATGTAATTTTGTCTCCTCTTCTCCTTTCTAGGCCTCCCTGCCCCTCTCCTCTCCTTGCTTCTAACATGTTTTTTTTTTCTTAAAGCACTAATGTAGCATTCTGTCACATTGCGGGTGCTCAGAGAAGCCTTAAACAACAGCATGGAAGCCCTCCTGTTCCTCCTTAGCCTGGGGTCTGGAATTTCCCCAGGTAAACTGCTGAGAATTAGCTTCATAGAGAAAAACAGCTAGAGAAAGGAACAGAACACGCATGCCCTGTCACACACACACACACACACACACACACACACACACACACACACACACACTCATGTGTTCACATAGGCTTACACACTCAGAAGACATTCCCTTCTCTCAGTAGCACACGTATACACTTCATTGGAATCCAGTCCTGTGATCTGATTGCTTTTCTGGTGTAGTGATATTTCCAGCCTTGCACCAAACCTCCTTCCTTTGTCTCTGCTCCCCTCTTATCCCCTCCTCCCTTCATCTTCAAGCCCTTTTGAGAGGGACTTCTTTTGATTAATATTAACACCGTGTCTGAACCTCTTTCCCAACCATTTTAAAGGGTAATTTCTCTTTTTGGCAGAGACTTTGTTCAGCCGGTAAAATACAAGGGGCAGGAATCAATTCTGAAGGTGAAGAGAGCAGGTGTTGGTCCTTCAGCTAGGCTTGTTTGGATATTTATAGATAGATACATACACACACTCATATTTATACACATTATGACATTATGTCTATCCTTATTTCCTTCCTTCCTTCCTTCCTTCCTTCCTTCCTTCCTTCCTTCCTTCCTTCCTTCCTTCCTTCTTCCTTTCCCCCCTCCTGCCCCCCTGCTGTTCAGGCTCTCAGCTCAGTGTTTGTCAAGTAGTTTGAGGGAAAATTGCTAGGACTACTGAAATTCTCCAAATTACCTGTAAAACAATGTTATAATAAGCCAGGCAGTGGCCCTCTCCCTCTCCTTGTGCTTGCTCTCTTCTCCTTTCTCCTCTCTCCCTCTCTTGACATTTTCCATCTTACAGGTTCTTTTTTTTTTCCCCTTCCTACCTCTGGTTGCCAGGGAAACAAGCAACGGGGCCCTCAGCCAGGAAGCTGTTAACTTCCTTTTGAGGCTGTGTGAATGTAAACATCCCTTTCAGTCACAGAAGTCAGGCAAGGAGTTAAAAACCAAAAGTGGAGGCTAAGATGGAAAGAAGGGGGTGGGGAAGCACAATAAAATAACAACAAATAAACATCCCTTCACATAGTTGTCAGGAACTTGAAGGAAAGACATTTTTAAAAGGCTCAGTTGAACAGATCCTCCAGCCTCCAATTGTGAGAATTGCATTTCCTACCTACCATACAGAACAATTAGCCAACAGGAGCTCCACCCTCCTCTACAGACACATATTCTATTGCAGGCCTAGCTCCTTATTTCCTTGGTAAAGCAGGAAATCTCTTTTCACAGCCATCTCTCTGCCCTTCAGGGGCCTCTAAGGCTCAGTCATCAAGGTCTCAGTGGCCTCTACCTGGGGTGAGGACTCAACACCTTGAACTGAAGTATTGTGACAAAAATTAGCTGGATTGGATTAAGCACTGACTTCTGGGACTGTTTTATTGAATTTGTGGAACTAAATGATTTGAATGTTATATGTAATTTCACAAGTGAATAAACATTAGATTTGGAGAGTTAAAGGTCATAGGTTTGAATCTCAACTCCAGTAACTAATGACTGTGAGACCTTGAACAAGTCACTTAATGGGGGGTGTGAGAGGGAGCTAGGGCACAGATAAAATAAGGTCAGGAATTCTTAAGCATTTTTGTGTGCAATGCACCTCTTAAAAACAATGTTTTTAATGCATTTTAATAGCAAGTATTTATACAGGCAACATGCTAAGCACATAACAGACATTTTTTATTCGATCCTTAAAATACATGAGACTGCAAAGGCAACCATATATTTAATATTTATAAAAATATTAAAACAACAAATTTGTAATATAGCAACATATCTATTAGGTCTTATTACTACACAGTACTTTCAAAGTAGTGATGAACATAAGTGATATTTGGAGGTATCTGTAACAACTCTGATGAAAAGAAAATATCTATGCTTTTAATTGAAGACAAAATCATAGATGCTATTAGTACTGCTGTGGTTTGTTAACTATATTCATAATTGAAGGAAATACTAAATTTTATTGACAGAATAGATAGAGCACCTAGAGTCAGGAAGACTCATTTTCTTGAGTTCAAATCTGGCTTCAGACACTTACTAGCTGTGTGACCTTGGGAAAGTCACTTAACCCTCTTTATCTCAGTTTCCTCCTCTGTAAAATGAATCACAGAAAGAAATGGCAAACCACTCCAGTATTTTTGCCAAGAAGAGTCAGACACAACTGGAATGACTGAACAAGAATAACACAAAAAGATGAAATTTTTTTTTTCTCATCCAAGTTCATGGACCTCCTAAAACCTATCTTCAGGGCTCTGTGGGCCCCAGGTTAAGGGCCCCTAGACTAGATGATGTATAAAATACATTCTAGCTCAAAATGTAGTGACTCATGTCCAGAGAAAGTTTATCTTTGTCTTTCTTTATTCTTCCACCTTCATGGCACACAAATTAAGCAAAAGCTGATTTCCCAGGAACTTGCGAAAATAGCTAAACTTAAAAATAAAAAAAAAAATTACTTAGCTAGAAAGTAGTGGAATACCCACATACACAACACAATGAAGAATTCACTTCTTCCATGAAATCTTGTTTGAGGGGTACTTTACTGTGATGGATCAGTGAGTGCTTCCTCCACTGATACATTTTTAAATCCTTTCACAGTGGATAAAGGGTTGACCACTATCCTCCCAGTCACCTAGATAACCTTGTTGTTATCTCAGCCTGGGGTTACCTACCTTGTTGTTAGCACAACTCCTCCCACCACCTGCCCCATATCCAATCTACTGCAGAATGTTGTCGATTCTACATTTACAAGATCTCTCCCATATATCTTCCTCTCTCCCTTGACACTGCCATCATTATGGGGCAGGCATATATCATCTCATGCCTGGGCTGCTGCACTAGCCTTTTGGTTGGTCTTTCTGCCTTCTCGCTCACTGTTCCAGTTCATGCTTCATTCAGCAACCAAAGTGATTTTCCTAATGTTTTATCTGACCATATCATGTTCCTACTCAGTAAACTCCAATGGCTTCCTATTACCTCCAGGATCAAATAAAAAAATCCCTGGCCTTTAAAACTTTTCACAACCTGCTCCCTTCCTACTGTTCTAGTCTTCTTAAACCTTACTCCCAGGTACTCTATGATCCAGTGACACTGGCCTTCCTGCTGTTCCTTGCACATCTAGTGATTATGCATTTTCACTGATTGTCCTCCATGCTGGGAATACTCTCTCCTTGCTCCCACCTTGTGGCTTCCTTTAGCTTTCTTCAGATCTCAGCTAAAATTCTACCTTCTACAAGAAGCATTTCCTGGTCCCTCTTAATTCTAGTGCCTTCCCTTTAAGATTATTTTCCATCTATTACATATATATATATATGTACACAAATATACAAAATACATGCAAATATACATATATCTGTATATATTTGCTATGTACAAATAAGACATATATGTATGTGTATATATGTGTATGTCTATATCTATATCTTATTTGTACATAGCACCTTGCTTATTGTCTCCCCCCATTAAAATATAAGCTCCTTGAGGACAGGGATTATATTTGCCTTTTTTGGGCCAGAGTTTCTCACAGTTATTGGCACATAGTAAACACTTAATAAATCCTTTTTTACAGATATACTAGTTGCATGATCATGGGTATGTTTTTTTTTAATATCTCAGTGCATCAGGTATGTCTCTAAGATAATCAGTTACAGAGGAGTTCATGACCTACTCCAGTGAGTTTTCTTATTAGGAACTTCCCACATGGATGAAATCACAGATCCTGAACAACAACAAAGCCCCCATACAAGATATAATCAATACACTGGAAGTTTCTTTTTTGTTCTTTTAGTGTCTGAGGAGTACCAGTATATAATTTGTTTTGCCCATGAGTCGTATTATAGTAGAGTGGAGAGTATTGGCTCTGGAGTCAGAGAACCTGGGTTTAAATCCTTGCTCTGCCATGTAATACCTGTATAAGCTTGGACAAGCCATTATTACTCTTGACCTCAGTTTCCTCAGCTGTAAATTGTAGGGATTGGACTGTTTAAGTTTGATCTGTTGTATCTTTTAAGTCTACGATATGTTGTATCTCAATCTCATTAAAGAAATGGCTTACCTTTTTCAATTTTCAATTAAATGTGACCTCAGTAATAATTTTGTATCCTGGGCACAGAATCCAACAAAGCTCCCACACCTCCTCTGTCCTTCTTTATGGCTGATTCACTCACGTTGATCTGTACTAATGCTGGCAAGCCTGGGCTGGTAGTGGTGAGAAGACATGCAGTTTCCTACTGTTGTGGCCCATTGCCTATAACCACCCTGCAACAATTCAACTTTAGGATCCTAAAGCCCTTGATCCTGGTGGTAGTGGGGAAGGATACACTCCTAGCATTTACCATTGTAGCTCCTGAGCCCCCAGTGGTGTGGTTCCCCTTTCCACAAAGTCATTCGTGATACCTTTGATTCTGAAACAAAAATATTTACTAAATAATAAAGTAAAAGCAAGAATAATTGCAACACTTATTTAACAGAAGGCAAGAACGGGACTTTAGTGAAGGCACAGAAAATTACTACATTAAAAAAATAAACCATGAGGTTTTTTTATTAACATGAAATTATTGGCCTATTTGGGAGAAACTTTTATTTTGCCAAGAATAGTATGCTCTTTTAGTTCTTCAAGCATTTGTGATTTCATTACAATGAATATTCCCTCCATTGATGCAGAGCACAACCCCTCTTTGACTTAGTAGATATTCTTTGAGAATTGATGTGGACAATTTGTTTTCTAAGTCTTGTGAGACTGGTTCTTGGACAACAGAAGTCATATTGATCATCGCTGGGCTTGTACATGAAGCTTTTCTAGCTTTCTAGAAGCCTTCCTGGCTTTTCTGGCTTTCTAGAAGCCTTTCACTGGGCTTTCAGAGTAGAGCTTCTGAGAAGTCAGGGTCATCACCATGACACAAGGAAACATTATGTTCACGGAGGATTTCTGCCATATAAAAATGCAGTGTATCTGTCCACCTTCATGCGATGGTGTTTCACTCTAGCCTCTACCTCCCACCCAATACTTGAGTATCTATATTGGGGCCTAGGCTCCTGATTTGTGAGATTTATCACTGTATGTAGGGTTCATGTTCCACATCTGCACTCTGGTTTCTCTACAAATTCTGCCCATCCCCAACCCGCATTTTTCTATCTCTAGTTGTGAACCATAATCAAATAAACACTATAACTGACCCATGGCTTCACTTGCCATATTTATAACTTCCTAAACTGAAACATCCTTCTCTGTCTACTACACACACATGTAGACATATGCATAGAGTTATATATGTATACCTATACATATAGGTATACATACATGAATACATGTATGTATGATCTTCCTTTATTAGAATGTAGACTCTTTGAGGGAAGGTACTGTCTTGCTTTTTTGCATTTGGATCTCCAGCAGTTAGAACAATATATGGCAAATAGTAAATGTCTGGAAATAGCAAATAGCAAATAGTAATACATGCTTTTTATTCATTTGTTCATTCTGTTGTGAAAGAAAAAAAAATAATCCATTCTCGCAACTTAGCTAAATGTATGAGAGCCACATTTATAAAATGAGCTAATATCTGTATGGAAAGAAGTTTTAACAGTCAAAGTTACTCTTATTAAATCAGTAAAATACTCAACTCCCTTTCCCTATACCCATGCAGGTCTCAACTATCATTTTATCACAATTGTGAAACAAATACTGAAATTCCAAAGCAATATTAAAATAAAAGCATATAGTTTTAGTTACGGTTTTTAGAATTAGTAACCCAAGAAATCATTGTTGATACTAACACACACCCTAACAGACGTCTTCCTGAAATTAACAACTCCTTTGAACAACTTCCTCTTTCAGTCTGATGCACAACAAAAGGGACATCTCTCTGTTTGTCTGAGAAAAGACATTCCCAATTCTTATTTTAGTCATCATAAACTCCTTTTTAGAGATCTAGCTACTTGTTCTGCCTTCTTTGGAGAAATTATATTTTGTCCTTTGTTCTCGAAGAGGACCATGACATCCGGGAAATGATGACATCACTTGCAGTTGACTTTGATTTGAGTGAGGGAGGGCTGTGCAAGGTCACCAGCCTCACTTTCTCCTACAGAGCTATCTTGGTCCAGTGACTGGATATTCACCAGGAAGACTGGAGGTGGCCCAGGATGCATTGGGAGACCCTGGCCCTTTTAGGCTGAGGTCCTTTGGAGAAATAAGGGAGCCAGCTTAGCTAAAGTAGCAAGGTAACCTGAGGGGGGAACAAGAGGCAGCATGGGCCAGGCAAGCCAAACTACCTACATCAACCATCACTCCCCTCACACTCTAGTGAAGATAGCTTGGGAATCTGAGCCCAAGAACCTTGGGAATAACAGTGTCTGGAAGGCCACCTATCCTGTTTCCAGCTCAGATTACACATTTATAACTGATGGGAGGAGTAATTGTAGAAATGGGACCCTCCTTCCTTGGCATCACTAACACTAGCTGCTAACCAACTGCCACTCATTGGTGTATGAGCCCATGAGCCCTGGGAGTGGCATTGCCCTCCAGACTATCAGTCATAATTTTATCTCAACCCCTGAAGCTGTAATTCCAGTAAGCAATCCCTATAAAGATGCAGCCTGGTAACTACTTCTACTGGTTCTGTACTCACAGCCGCTAAAGACTCAGAAAAGAAAGTTCTCACCATCAGTCCTTGGCCTGTCAAATA